>VXBN01009204.1:565927-608538 GCA_013397395.1 Sinosuthora webbiana
GGGGAGCGGGCCGGGATCGCGGGGAGCGCCGGGCTGGGGTCACGGGGAGCGGGCCGGGAGCGCGGGGAGCGGGCCGGGATCGCGGGGAGCGCCGGGCTGGGGTCAGGGGGAGCGGGCCGGGAGCGCGGGGAGCGGGCCGGGATCGCGGGGAGCGCCGGGCTGGGGTCAGGGGGAGCGGGCCGGGATCACGGGGAGCGCCGGGCTGGTGTCACTGTCCCAGTCCAGGGCAAGGACATCCCGCAGACCCGTCCTGCCTGCCCTGCCCTGCCCTGCAGCCCGGCCGTGGGTGTCCCACCCTCTGGCTGCAGAGGAGACCCGCTCTATTCTGGCCTTTGTGACCTTTCCTCATGGTTCAGGAACGGGAAAGAAAAAAAAGTGGATTTTTTTTTTTTCTTTTTTTTTATGCTTTGTTCTTGCTGCGGGGCTCTGCAGCCTTTGAGGCACCTGAGTAACAGTTTGTTCTGATGGACTGCTCACTCTGCAGCTGTGGTCAGGCTGAAGTGGCTTGTGCTGGGTCACTAATCAAAAATAGATATTTGCATTTCTGTTCCAAAGCGTGTTCAAAGCTCCAGGCAGGAGGATGCTCTCAGGGAGTGATCACCACGTTCCATTGCTTGGCCTGTGACTCCTGTCTGTCTGCTGCTTTCATGCCAGAGCTCCAAAAAGGCCCAGAACTCACCTGGGGATGGGTTTTTAAACGTGCAACATCTAATTCAAGTACAAAGCAGATGAACAGTCTTATAAATGTAATCAGTCACTCAGGTGCTTAGGTCAAAGCACCATCTCTGTAAATCCAAACACCTGGTAATCTTCAATCAGAGCTGCTGCATCTTTTCCCAATTTATTTATTTTTAATATCTGGCTGCTGGTATGGCAGCACTTCACTCTCCAGTGCCGGGGGAAAGCCTGAGCAGCTCTGCTGGCAGGAATGTCTGGGGAAAGCAACGTGATTTGTGTTTGTGCACGAGCAGTGACAGAATTGAAGTGTAAATAAGGGTTTGGGCTGTGTAAATCTGTGCAGCAGGAGGTGCTGCTGGTGCTAAATCCCGGTGTCCCAGAGGGAGGAGGCAGCAGGAGCAGAGGATGAGGAAGGAAGAGTTTCCCCACCCCAGGTGAGACCTTGCAGCTGTGGGGTTTGTGCTGCCCCATGGCTGTGCCTTGCCCCAGGACATGGAGGGAGGGTTTCAGCACCTCGGGACTGGTGAGTAAAGGGCCCCAGAGCTGCAGGGACACTGCGGGGACAGTCCTGTAGCCCCTGAAATGGGCCTGGTGTGCTGGCCCTGGGGAAGGTGCAGCAGGAGCCCCTCTCCCCAGGAAAGGCACCTAAAGCTCCCCGCAGCTCACCCCCGGCAGGCCCCGGGTGGAAGGGCGGGTCCTGCCCACCCCCAGCTCCCTCCAGAGCTGCATCTGGGGAGGAAGTTTTGACTCCAGCAGGAATTGTGCTTAGGGAAGAAAGGAGGCCAGTTGCAAAAAGGAGAGGTGAGGTGCTGGACAGGGCTTTGGCTTCTGCCTCTTAGGGCAGGGTCCAGACCAAAGGTGTATTTATAGAACAGTCCAGAAATAGTGCTGTGATCTATCTGCAAGACACTCCTTCCCTGCCAAGACACTTGGGCTGGCTGAGCCATTTAAAATGTCTCAGGCACAGAGCAACATCAGCTGCCATCAAAGGCTGCAGGGAAGAGCAAGAACTGCCTGGGCACGGCAGCAGCAGCAGCTCTGAGCCCTCTGCCCAGAGGAGTGTCTGGAGTGTCTGGAGTGCAAGGATGATGGGGAGAAAAACAGTTCAACTGGCACAAATCCCTTTGTTTGTTCCCCCTCCTGCTCAGGCCTGGCTGTGCCAAGGGAGCTGCAGCTCAGCCCTTTCCTGCTCTCACAGAAGGGGACAGATGAAAAACAGAGCAAAGGGAGATGCTCAGAGGCCTGGAGGCCCTCTCCTGTGGAGACATCTGAGATGGATGGGGCTGGTCAGCCTGGAGGAGAGAAGGTTCCAGGGAGACTTCCAGCACCTTCTGGCTGGAGAGGGGCTTTTGAGAAGAGCCTGCAGTGACAGAACAAGGGGGAATGCCTTTACATTGTCAGAGGGTGGCTCTGGGTGAGAGATTAGAAGTAATTCCCCCGGTGAGGGTGGGGAGGCCCTGGCACAGGTTGCCCAGAGAAGCTGTGGCTGCCCCATCCCTGGAAGGACCCTGGTCTGACAGAAGCCATCCCTGCCCAGGGCAGGAGGTGGGAACAAGTGAAGTCTGAATTCTGTGATTGTGAGGCAAGAACTGGGGCTGAGTTCTCCCACCCCACTGGAGCCCTGGGTTAAGATGTGGGGCAGCTGGAGAGACAAGCAGGGTTGGGCTGTGGCCATCAGGGCTGGAGGGAGACGCCTTCTCTGCCCTCCTTTATTGCCAGGGTCTTGTGCCAGGTGCCCAGTGCTGCTCAGACAGGAGCAAAGAGCCTGGAGAAGGCAGAGCTGGGAGCAGCCTTTAATTCTGTGGGAATCTCTGGAGTCTCCTGGCAGTGGGGATGCCTCACCTCGCCCAGGGCTCCCGCTGGATTAAAGCTCCTGGAGTTAGATCTGTGTATTTATGTTCCCTGGCAGAGCTGACAGTGCCTGGCTCTGTGGGAGCACTGTAAATCTGAGCCTTCCCCTGTCATCCCCACTCCTCTTGATTTCAGAGCACTTGGTGCTACCTGGAGTATTTAACAGCACCTGGCTCTGACTAATGGTTACAGAAGCATATAAGATAGAAAGATTAGCAGCTCAGCTGTCTGATTAATATGTAAATGTACCCAGTTCTGTGTGAGGGCTCTTAATGAAGTAGCTCACACTTCTGCCTCTGTATATCAAAGGTGATTGATGGAAAAGTACTTCAGGTGCCTGCTGGAAAGTGTAAAAGTTGTTTTTGTCTAAGTCTTGCCTTCAAAAAATATCTGTAGACCTAGGGCTGAGATTTCCTGAGGGAGGAAAACCAACTCAGTCTGAGTTTAATCTCAACTAATCCAAATTGTTGGCCATGTTCCTTCAGTATCTGTAAATTCTCAGATAGGAATAATCCATCAGGATCTTGTATAACAATCCACACAGCGTCTTAAATAAACCTTCCTTTTGGCTGTGGCCTGCAGCTGACACCTCCTGTGAATTATTTGATGATACTTTCTTTTAAGGCTGGAGGCTGAAGTGAATGTTGTGGTGAAGGCAGGAGGGCCCAGCCCCATGGAGGATGTTCCTGTGCTGCTCCTTCCCCTGGCCCAAGTCACGTCTCGGCCTTCTGCTGGGCAGCCCAGGGCAGCTGTGGATCAGGGAAATCAGTGGATCTGTGGAATGCAAGGGTTTCCCTGCAGCAGGAGGAGCACCCCTGGGCTCTCAGCCCTGCACCCAGGGCAGGGCTGTCCCTCTGGGGTGTCCCTGTCCCACGCTGAGCACTCTGTGCCCTGCTGGGTGAAGCTGGCAGCTCCTGGGGCAGCAGGCACAGGGATGTGCCTTTCCTCCAGCCCTGGGCTGTGCCTTTCCCTGGAAACATCCCTGAGATCACACCCTGAGTCAGGTCAGGCTTTCATCCCGCCCCTACAAACCACTGTGCTCATTTCAGGATCACTGCAAAGCAAAGCCCATTCTGCTTTACTGGTGGTGGAGTGGAAATTTTGCAGTGGTGATAAAACATAAACCCCGGGTGCTGTGGCAAGGGGAGCAGTGTGGGGCTGCTCCAGGCTGGGGCTGTGCACGCTCTGCTGGGAGATCTCACACAGATAAGGCGCACTGCAGCACCTGCTGCCACGGAGTTCAACACCTTCAAACCCTGGTACAGCTCCCTTCTGCTGCCTCCTCCTCACCCTGCAGCTCTGTGGGGCTCAGAGCACTCCTCGTTTCCTCTCCAGGCTCTGGGGACCCCCAGCCTGTCCCCCAGGGTCAGCCCTGGCCCAGCAGCTCCAGGGAACGTGTCTCGTGTGTGTGTCTCCCTTTGCCAGCGTGTCTCAGAGCTGCCTGAGGCTGCAATTGCTTTGTCTAGAATTTTCCATGCCTCCAGCCAGGCTTTTTTTGGTGCTGGTTTTAAATAGTCAGACTTTCTGTGAGGGAAGGGATTGGAGCAGTGTGAAGTTTCCTTACAAAAGGCGTTTGCTGATCTTCCTGTGAGCAGAAATGTCATCGCAGCCGGTGAGCAGGAGGGAGGGAGTGACAGGGCAGCGAGGCCACAGTGCCACCAGCAGCCACAGCAGCCACGGCCACACACTTGTCATTCCCTCGTTTCAGCTCTGGGGAGGAGCAATGGACTCAGGTGCCCTCCACAGCCTTGCAGGAGAGCCCCTGGAGGGGCAGCAGGGTGAGCCCTGACCCGGCCAGGGCAGGTCAGGCAGGGTGGCTGCCAGCCCCTGGCCTCCCACGGGGCATTTCTCCAGAAACAAACACTACTGCTGGCTCTGAAGGGTTTTCCTACCACCACGTCTATTGGCAATCACTCACATCATTTGTCCCCTAACTGCAGCAACCTGGGTGCACACTCTGGCATTTTTAAGTGTAGCTTCTTATTTCCTTCCAGTTCCTCTGGTGCAGGAGAATCACCTCCCTGTAAGCACCGGCTCAGATAATGCTTTATTGTATTCCTGATGACAAATTGGTTTACAATAATTATTAGGCTGATGTTGAAAGCTTTCAGAGTAAATCAATGCAATTAAAAAGAAAATAATACTCCATAATTCATACAAAGATCTTTGTCGATGCTAATGTTTCAGAAGAAAATTTCATCTGAGAATTGTCCAGTCCCTGTGACTCCAGTGCCCAGCTAATGACGCTGAGCTGGGACTGTAACCCTGCTCTGTGTTTCTTGGCCACCACGTGTGTGGGTCCCCAGCAGTGGCCTGAAATGCCGAGGGGCTGAGTTCCCTCTCCTGGCTCTTGCTGACAGCACCAAGGGTCGGTGCCTTCAGCACCTTGTTCCAGGCTCCCATGGTCCTGGGATGCTGCTGGGATCCCTGATGCTGTGCTCCTGTGCGTGGTGTGGCACAGCAGTCCAGGGGACCCTCACCACCAAGAGGAGCAGGTGAGGGGAGCAGTGGGATGTCATTGGGACCTCAGGTGGGTGACATGCTTCCACCTAACCTGGCACTCCCCCCGTCCCCCCACCCACCCCCACACAGCTCTTTTTCCAATTCAAAGCCTTTTAATGGCAGTCAGTGTACACCTGATCTGCCGTTTGCCAGCTGCAGCAGCAGCATTAATTCCAGCCCCAGGCAGGAGAGAAGGGCTCAGGGCTGCCAGGCTGATGAGCAGCAATGGATCTGTGCTGTTTAATTAGGAGCAGCAGCAGCTTCCCACAGAGCTGCCAGCACAGGAGCCCAAGCACAGAGAGCCCTGGGCACGGCCAGTGCAGCCCCAGCGCAGTTCCAGCCACGGGTGGAACCCTCAGAGTGGCAGAGCAGCTCCAAGCAGAGGGCTCCAACCCCTCACCTGCTCCCCCAGGTGCAGATTTGCCATATCACAAGGATTTGCCCAGGTGCAGGTTTGCCATATCAACCTCTAGGCACAAACCATCACTTTGGAGCTGGGATTCACCCTGAGCACAGTCTCCTTCTGGGGATCCTAAAGATTGTGTGTAGCACTGTGGAGAGTAAGAGATAAAAACCCCACTCAGGTTTCCCTTTCTGTGGGATAGCGTTGATGGGTTTTGTGCTACAAATTGCTCTTTGTTTTTAGGAAGACTTTGTGACAGCCCTGGTGAGTCCTGCTTGCTCCAAAACACCAGGGACAGCGAAGTTGTCACTCTTGGAGGAGGATGGCTGACTAAAAACCTTCTGTGTTTTCTAAAACCAGAGAAAAATTGTCAAGAAAGATACATTGCCATGTATACTGGCGATGGTCTTTCAGGTGTTTCTCAAGGGCAGAAGTGAAACTGCACCCTGTGTGACAGGGACATCAACCATCACAACACATCGAGGTGTCAGAAGAGGTGTAGTGTGGTTTTCTTTGCCTTTTCCACTTCCTTTGTCCCTGGCCTTGCAAGCGGGACAAATGCTTCTCAAAATGCTTCTGGGACAAATGCAAGTGGGACAAATGCTTCTGGGAGGCTCTGGGGGAAGGGGAAGAAAAGACCAGGAAAGAGGCAGATGAAACTGGAAGCAGCAGGACGTGATGGATATATTTGCATATCATTTTGCATTCGTGAGAACAATCATAACCCACTTACAGAACGATGACATCAAGCAAATGTCATACCAGCAAATCAGTTTTAAAGCCTTTCATTTTGTTTCCAAAATAAGTTCTCTGCAGTCGTTTTCCTTTTTAATCTAGGTCCCTCCAATCTACTTACTGAGATTTATGGACTGAAATGTGGGATAGCTTTGTTTTATCTGTCATGCCAAAAACCAGAGAAATAAGCACAGCCTGGTTAAGTGGGACTGGAAGGTGCGGGGCCAAGGGATGATGATGGGAAATGTCCTGGATGGGAGCTGGGAGCGAGGTCAGACAGCGGCAGCCGAGGGGTGGGGCCGCTCCTCAATCACCGGGTTAACCCCACAGAGCCCCCGGGGAACACCAGCCCCCAGCCCCTCTTTGCAAACATTGCCCTGCCCCATTCTGCTTCCAGGACTTCTCTGTATTCGAGAAAATGGGGCTTCCTTTTACATGGGAAGGAAAATGATACAAGCAGAGCTCAATAATTTTCAGAATATATTGGGAAGAAAAGGGATTTATTTTTCACCAAGTACCAGCTGAGCCCTGCAAAAAAGATCTTTTGATAATGCAGAAAAGCCACTGATGATGCAGAAAAGGCACTTGATCCTTGCAGAAACGTTCAATGACTGTGTCATGTCTGGGGAAACCAATGTCAGCTGTGGTCGTGCTGCAGGGTGGAGTGTCCCACAGTGACCCTGAGGGAGCAGCACAGCCACCTCTGCTCACTGACACTGACCACACAGCCCTCAGAAGTGGTTTGAACCACTGTCACTGGTGCTTGGGCCATCACACGTGGGCAGCCGTGAGACAAGGCTGGAAACCAGCTGAGGAGGGCCCAGCTTTACACCACACCTAGCCAGACACAGAACAGCACATGGGAAGGTATGACTAATGAGGGATGGGGACCTATTCCGAGTTATTCCATTCACTGTAGGGCTACAGAAAAGAACTTCATATCTTTTTAATGAGATTGCAAATTAGACTGCAAAAGGTAATAATGTTGTTGTAATTTACAGAGATATTTGATTCTTCAAAACTGTTGATTAAGGAATTAGAATTATATAAAATTAATGTAGTACATACTGAGTGTATTTCAAGGCAAGGGATTTACAAGCCTCACAACAGAGCTGCAAACAGGGCAGCAAGGGAGCCTGTGTCTGCCTAGCTCTGCTGGGGCTCAGGTCTTGCTCTGTCACGGTTTAACACTTCTGTCTGTGGTTGTGGGGAGAAAAAGAAACAGCCACAGATGACAAAATCAGAAGAAAGGTGAAGAATGAGGTAGGAAGTCACAAATGAGGACGAACATTTGGGCTTTCTAGCTTGGCACAAATAAACAGTGATTGTTTGTTTGTTTGTTTGTTTGTTAATAGGGTCAAGCATCAAGCCCTGCATCCTGGAGCTCAGGAGCCAGGCTGTGTTTGCAGGACAGGCACTGCTGCCCAGCCAGGCAGGGAGCCAGAGAACAGCTGAGACATGATGGAGAATTAAAGCTCCTCGTCCAGCACTGAAGGTAAAGGAACGATTATGGTGGGATAGAGGGAGGAGTTTCAGCACTGGTGAGGAGACTCTCTTGTTTCTGTGTTGGATGACACTCAAGATTTCTGAAACAGAACCTGGCAGGGTGTGAGGCAGGGCTGGTACAGGGGGCCCTTCTCACCTCATAATCCATGAACTGCCCTGCGTGTTTCAAACAGTGCCTGGTGTGGGAGGATGAAATGTGGTGCCAGCTCAGCCCAGAGGTGCCTTGTCTTCCTGGAGCCTCTTGTTGGGGCCAGGTGCTCACTCCCACCTCCTTGCTGAGGATTTGTGTGCTCTGGACACACTGATGAGTACTGAGGTGGGGAAAGAGGGATTCAAGTTACATTCATTTTACAGTTCCCCTTGGCTGCTGCCTTTTGCTCCTCTGTAGCTGCTTGGTGAGAGCCAGCTGCAGCCTTCAAGCATTAGAAATATTTAAAAATCATCCCCTTTGCTCAGGGGAAAGGTGGCATAGCAAACAACTGCCACGTTCCCTGAGAGATCAATAACACCCTGCAGGAAGCTAAATCGTCCTTTATTAATCTGATGAATTAGCCTGATACAGGGAGGAAGAGATCAACAGCATGGAAAATAAATGCATGTCCTGAGGCAAAGCTTGTCAGCTATGGAAATAGAAGTGTCTTTTGTTTTATCCATAACAAAAAACGTTGAAAGTTAGGCTGGAAGACCAAAGTGACTTCTGAGATTTGTTAGTGCAATGTGGATAGAGAAACTCACTTCTCTCTTTGAAAAGCAATTACACAATCATGCAGAGACAAGCAGTTCCCTGCTGTGCTGCTGGATTAGAAAGCCTGAATATCTTCCCCCTTACACTTCAAGAGGGACTGATTCAGCCAAGCACTTACATGTTTCAGCTCCCGAGTCATCCCAGGGAGCTCAGCTTCAGCCTTGAAGAATCAGGATCTATCAGGATCATGGCAAAAAGACAAAATGAAACGGCATCAGATTTTTATCTTCTGTTGAAGAGGGCAAAAGAGAGATTTCATAATAAGGAACAAAAATGAGCACCCCTGACCAGCTACCCTGGGGAGGCAGCCCTGGCCCTGGGTTTTTCCATTGCCCTTACGGGAACGGGTTGCACACTGCCAAGAACCGTTGTGGTTTCCTCTCTGAAAATGGCACGATTTAGCCATTCCTTAGAAAATGTGATCAGCTTTGTGAAAGTCTCCACACCACCTTTGTTTGTATTGATTTGGCCAAATCAGGGCTGGCTATTTTGAGTTTTCAAAGCATATTCCATTTCCCAGTGTAGAGAGACTTCTGCTGTGACTTAGGGACGTGGTTTGGTGATGGACTGGGCAGTGTGGGTCAGTGGTTGGACCCAGTGATCTTTGAGTCTTTTCCAACCTAAATGATTCTGTGACTTTATGATTTGTGCCTGTGTTTTCTTTCAGGATCAGCATCACCCAACCGTGATCTGCCTATGCCAGAGCAATCTGAAGCCAGCAGCTCTGCAGAACTGGGGCAGGTTCTTGTGACTGCTGGAGAGTTTTGTGTCCTGCAGGTGCAGGGGCTCAGCAGGAGCTCTTGCACACCTGCTCATTTCCCAGTAAAATGAGCATGAAGGCTCATTCCAGAGCCAGGATGGTTGACATGTCAGCTCTCATATCACTTACTGCTTTCGCAAGGGTGAGATTTTTAGTTTTCATTTCAGAAGTCCACAATTCCTGCTTAAACCCTCAGAAACTGCTAGAAGAAATTTCAAGTCAGATTTTGGATTTGAGGGCATGTCAGAATTTGCAAATGGCTGTACATGGCAATGTGAATTGATGGACATGGCTCTCAAAGTGCCCTTGGGGGAGCTTTTTGAAGGCGTGCTATAGTAACTCTGGAAGATCTTCAAGCTGAGACCACAAGGGTCTTGGTGTATTTTCTTGGTGTGGAGTTAAGGGCTGCATTTTCCCCACTGAACTCCACAGCCTGAATCAAAATCAAAATACACTGAGGTCTCTAATTCAATCTTCACAACTTACTATTATTTTTTTATTAGACAGAAAAGTCAAATATACAAATAGTCCCTTACAGTTACTGGGTCTGTGCAAGCCACAAGGTGTTGCCAAAAATCAAGAGGGGAATTCTGCAGGTGCAAAACCCAATTCAAAAGATAAACTGCCTCCAGTGTCACTGCTTTGCTCGTTTCCCATCCCTATGGGCAAATATGAATTTTTCCTGAACCTTTAATCTACACCACTGAATAAAGTTATGTAAATCTGGTGCAATGAAGAAGGCTTTTAAGCTGTGGTAGGTATATCATGGTCCTCTCCCATTCTGTGAAATTGCTTTACAGCCAGGCCATAATCGCAATGACAGACATGCTTGATTGAGTTTTGTCTCTCTGTTAATCTATGGAGTCATTTGCAGGTGAAAATGAAGAGCTGGGAAACTGGGGATGCACTGAAATATAATCCTTTTAATACTGAGCATGGAGATTCCCTTGTGCTATTATAGGAGTGCATTTTAGGATTAGAGTCTTTGGAAGCTTCTCGTTATAACTGTGATTTATTTTTAGTGGTTTTTCCCCATAAAGTAATATTAGATATTAAAGAGCATATATTTCAGGTGATAGTGGAAAACTGAAGATTAAGGCAAGGTGCTGTGAATGCGAATGCATGAGAGATGGTGAAGATGACTCATTTCTCTAATGCACAGGGTGAAAGCTTAACTGAAAGGCTGAACAGATGAGAGGCAGAGCACAAGTGGTGTTTTATTGTCACATCCTGAGAAATGTCATTTCAGACTCTCAGGGGAATTCTGCCTGGGCTCTCCTGTTATAAGAACAATTTGTTGTACATGAAGGAGCCGATGACGAGGGGACAGGTGGCCTTTCACAGCGGGGTGAGGAGAGCCACACGTCCCAGGCAGGGGGACTGGCAGGGACCAAAGCAGCCAAGGAAGGCTGGCTGTGCCCTTTCCTGGTAAGGATGAGCCAGGGAGAGCCACATCAAAGTAGGGAAGGTTATCTTGAGTCTACAATAACAGAGTCAGTGGGACTCACCAGATCCTGAAGTGTACATGAGGTTAAATCCACCCGGGGCAGATGGAAGGGCTTTTCTCCTCTCTCTTTGCACAAGGGGATGAGGCTGCTGCTGGAACCTGGCTGCAGTCATCCTGTGCAGCCCTGGAGGCTCCACACTGCCACTGGGAAAAGGAGATAAAAGCTCTTCTTATCTACACAGCTCCTCTCAGATATCAAGATGATTAAGCACATGCATTTGTAAAATGTGCCTCAGCACTCTTATTATTGATGACAGGGATGACTGGGAGCAATGAGTCAAAGTGGAAAATCAAAAGGCAAGGTGGGGCAGTGGGGAGATGGTGACTCCCAGCCACCAAGGCTGTGCCATGGTTCTTGCTGACAGGACTGCTTCCCACCCAGAAGGAAGGACCCTGGCAACAACCAGGCTGCAGATGGGGCAAAGAGGTTCTGGTTGCTCCTTGTCTAACCATCATCATATGAGCTGTCCCCCTCTGCTGAGAAGGCTGTCCCTGGACAGGTGACAGTGTGGAGCAGTGCCAGAGACATGCCAAGAGGCTGAAGCAAGGAGGGAGTCACTGGAGAGGGCTTGGCCCTCCTTGTGCAGACCTGTTGGATTTTTCCATTTCCCTTGGAGAAAGAAGAGGAAGAATAGACAAAGTGAAACCAAGAGTACCTTGACATATTGACTCATTTCCATGCCCAGACCTGTGTCCTCAGGCTCCCTGCTGACTCCCCTCACCTGTACTCAATTGCACACCCAGTAAGATGATGAATACTGGGAGATCTGATCATATTTCTGTGAAAATCAGTGGCAAGACTTTCCTGGTGCCAGACCAGGCTTCTGTGAGGGAAATGCTTCTTGTGAACTAGGAAAGTTGGTGGGAGAAAAACCCCAACTTCTTAAAAATCCTTTGCAGTAATCAGGATTTAAATTTAGCCATTCAGGGACATTTGATCCAATGTAAGTGGAAAATTGTAACCTTTGCTGAAGAGTGACTCCGCTCAGTGACAGGGTGCTCCGGATCTCGTGGGCTTGAACCCAGAGGGAGTTTGTTCTTAGGTCTCATGTTGACTAAGTTCTCCTCTCTCATTTAGAGAGGGCAGTGTTTCTGCAAGGAGGGATATTCAGATGATCGTTCAGAAAAATTGCCACATTTTACATTAAGGGCAACCTTCCTCACATAGTGCATCTCTGCAATTAATTGTCTTGACACATGATTAGTACCTAGGGGCAAGGATGGATTGTTCTGTTGATAGGGCAGGGATGCGTTATTAATTGTATAAACTGGCTTATATTCAAAGGACACAAACCAGTGGCTGCAGTTACTGTCACTGTGGATATTTGAAAGAGCACTGGAGATTTGTGTCAGGGCAATGCCCCTTTGCCATCCCAATATGATAAAGATTCTCTCACTGCAGCTCCTAAGAAATGAGTTTTTAAACCTGATCCCTTGCAACACCAGGTCAGCTGGCGTTTCTGGTGCCATGCTGCAGCCTCTCATTGTCTCATTGCCCAGCCAAGAACGTGGCAGACAGGAGAGTGCAGGCAGCTTCTCCCCAGCTGGCAGGGAGCAGTGAGGAGTTTTGTACTCAAAAAAGGAGCTAGCTGACCTTGACTCATTCTGAAATGATGTGACGTCCCTTGTAGAGTTTTAATACCATTTTTTCTGCCAAGAAGTCATTTTGAAAGGAAGTAAGTTCATAAAGGATGTTACTGGATTTAGCAGAAGCAAATGTCAAAAAACTCAATAATAATAATAATAATAATAATAATAATAATAATAATCATCCAGTGTAATTTCTTCTCTCTGCATCCCATGTAGCTGAAGCAGTTTTGTAGCTATTGTTACACTGTGCAGGATCTCTTCATAGTATTAATTACCAGATGAGAGAACACAGTTCAAGCCTTACATACTTCACTAAAATGAGCCCTACAATGTTTCATTGCTGATTACACACTGTTCATACCAATGAGGATGCTTTGGAGAGCAGGCCTGGACATGCAGGAGCAGCCACAGATGAGCAGGAAGGAATGATGGCTCCTTGCACAGGTAAACTTGTGCAGGAGGAGCTGCGAGGTGGAGGGAAAGTCTGACAGCCCAGGGTGGGGGAATATGTGAGATGTGATGAAGATGGAGCCAAATATTGAGGGGTTTTTTTTTCAGGTTACTGCTATTAGCTGAGTTGTGCATTGCAACACCCGCAGCCTCTCTGCTGACAGGAGGCCATCCATGCATTTCACTCCTGTTTGTTCTCTTTGTTTCCAGCTGTGTGGGCCCCGAGGGGAGCAGTTCAGTACCTCTCACACCAGCAGCTCCTCTGCTCATTTCTAACCGTGGCAGTGCCAGGTCCCTGCTGTGCCCAGGGCGGGGAGGACACTCCTGCCTCAGCCTGGGGGTGCCCCTGCTGCCCCCAGGTCCTGCCCAGCCGTGTGACAAACTGCCTGCACTGTGCAGCTGCACACAGAGCTGCCAGAATCCCTCATCCTGACAGCATCACCCTCTGCTCTCATTACTTCAGAAACAGAAATTGTCCCTTCCAACTTTTGAGAGTGGCACCTAAAGGGAAATGCATGTTATGTTCCACGCTGTTATTAAGTGCCTCAGGCACCAGCAATCTTTTTTCCTGCCAGCATTGATTCATTAAGCAGCACACGGAAATACAACAGTGACTGGTATTAGCTTATATCTCCCTTGCTAACCAGACTCTAATTTGTCTTCTTCATTTTTATTTCCAGTGGTTTGCATGGTTGTAATGAAGAACAAATAGCACAGGAGAAAAAGCACCTACAGAACTGTAGCTTTTGGGCTCGTGCGTTTCTGCTAGGCCCAAGAGGTTCACTGATAGGACCTTTAAATATTGCCAATTCAAAAAGAAAGATCTCTTGGTCTAAAAATTGTCTGATTTAAATGGCATCCTAAACTGAGAATAAACTGCTCAAGTTTAAGCACATTCAAGGGTTGCAGGCCGTTGTACCAGGTAATGCACAGAGACGTCCAGGGCCCTGGAAGGCTGATGTAGAAACATAGGCAGGAAAAACAGACAAACCAGATGAAGCAGAAAACAGCCAAAAAAAGGCATCATGAGAACTGCTGTAGGTGATAGTCCCTCCCCACAGCAGAAAACCACTCCAAGGTCCAGAGCAGCCCAGCTGGAGCTCGCTGTGGTGCAGGAGGCCCCGGCGCTGCCCTCAGCAGAGCACAACCTGCTAACGCTGCGGGCCTGCGTTTGGCAGGGCCCTGCAACACTTCTCATTTACAGTTGATCACCTCTGTGTTTGTGTCAAACCTCATGGAAACAGAAATAAAAATAAACTGCCGTGAACCACGCGGTGCTCAGGGTGAGGTGTGGGGCCGCTCGGGGCGGGGATGGACGGGCAGCCCCGGGCCCAGGGAGCCCGAGCAGCCCAAAGGCTGCCTGGCCCTCCGGGGATTTTACATCCTGCTGGACACTTTTCTCAGCCACTTGTGTGGAATTTCCTCTGTTTCTGCCTTCTCCTCTCTGTCACACCTGTGGTGATGGTGCAGGAGCAGAAGTGACAAAAGGCTCTTGCAGCTGGGAGGGCCAGTGTCTCCACCCTGCACACCCTCCACAGCACGAACATTCTCACAAATGCCTGTTTTGTTTCACAGCCACGGCCTGGGCAGCTCTGGGGCTGTTGCTGGGCTCTGTGGTGCTGCCCCAGGGCTCCCAGTGCCAGCAGTGGCTGGGTGGTGGCAGTGGCCCCCCTGCCCTCAGGGCTTGCACCCCATGACATTTCTTCCCTTGTCCTGTCAGAAATGAACCCCTGCTCTCCTTCTGCTCACAGCCTGAATTTTTAAGTATCCATAAGTATTTTAAGTATCTTCAGATAGTAATGACTTCAGAGCAGCTCCTGAAAAGAACCCTGAGATTAACACTGCAACAGCAGTAAAAGTGATGCACTAACCTCTAATAAAATTTAAGTGCCCTGTTAACCAAATACTTCATTCCTCGATTCAGTTTAAACACTACTATGAAATATTTGTTCCTTTGCAGTGGACAAAAGATGTTTTCAACAGGATGCAAAAATTAAATTAATTTTTTAATGATTAAATTAAGGTACACTAATGACAATGAAGAGATGTGTGTGGGTGCTTGGGACAAGACCAGAGCAGAAACACTCTTCAATATGAATTAATTTCTGTTATCACCTATTATGTAATCACCCATCATGTGTTTTATTATTGTTAATAATTAATTTGCATGATATTAATATTTAAATTTGTTCTGGCCCTCAGAAGAATCCCAGGGTCCCAGGGACCTCTGTCCAACTCTTCATGTTCCAGCTGCAGTGGGAGGTGTGATCACATCGCTCCATGTGGCAGAGCTCAGCTCTGTGTCTGGATTTAAAACATCCCTGGAACAAAAACACAAAGACAGTTCTGAGGACAGGTGGGTTTCCCCAGGCCAGAGCTCCTTGCAGTGTCTCTGGTGCTCTGGGTGTGGATGGTCCTGTTTTATTTAGTTTTGTTGTTGGCAGGAATTTTGTGAGTGGCTTTCTAGGCAGAGCAAAGGTTGAACTTTTGAAGCAAATGCACACGGCTTGACCTTTATGTCTCTTAGCCACTGTCAGGCTTCACTGAGTGCTCTGCACCCTGACATTCAGTAAGGCAATAAAGAAATGAAAAGTACTAATGTAACCTTTATAAAAATAGTTGAAATGATAGTTTAATTTTTAATCTCCCACTATGGTGTTAAAATCAGCTCAATAAACTTTGGCGGTAAATTACATTCAGAAGGAATTCAATTTAAATAACATTATGGTTATGATAGTCAGCAAATTATGTCCTAAACTGCTGCCTCAAGAAAAGAAAGACACGTTTAGGGTGGGATTGTTGACCTTTCCAATTTTTGGATAATACTTGGGTCACTATTAATTTTTTGGTAGTTGATCTGGAACCTGAGGTTGTTTCATCTTGCATACCCTGCCAGGCAATCGAGAGGATGTTGTAGATTAGCACCTCAGCAGCCAGGGCAGATGAGGCTTGTGTATTTGAGCTGCAGCATTGTGCTTTGTGTCATGTTTAGAAATGACCTGCACAAAAATAAGACCAAAAAACCTGTTTGAAGTGAAGAGGAAGAAATGAAACAAAAGATTGCTTTAAACAAGGTTACAAGCTTGTTTGACAGTGAGAATAATTTCTCAGCCTTCACATGAAGTGACGTGGTTTGCAGGGTGATCATGCAGATCAGGCTATAAAATCAGGCTCAGCTTGTGGCTCTGAAGTACCTGTTGGAAACTGAACATGCCAGAGGCTCACATACAGGGATACGTGCTGGAAACAAGCGCTGTGTGATGAGTGAAGCCTGCATGCCAGATAAAAGTTAAACAGAACAGTTTATACAAAACTGTATCTTGCATCTTACACGGAGGGATCAAACACACATTCCTCAGAATTTTTTTACCTAAAATACCCTCCTTTTGCAGTCTGTGGTGACACAGCAATCTTTATCCACTGCCCTGGATGCAATTTTGAGCTCTGTTTTGTCTAACTGCACCAAACACTCTCAGGAAGGGAAGGGACATGTGCCCAGCACTGGTTGTGCTGGATGTTTTAAATCATGAGATGTCACTGTTCTACCTGTTCTCTTGCAAAATTGAATCCTCTCCCATGTACTCAGCCATTAATTGCTTGTAGTGCTTAGACAGAGCTTGGAGAGGAACAACAAAAGGATTTTTTAAAATAGGTAGGACTAGAGAAAACAGCTCTGCTCACGCCCTCCTGCCTCTGTGTGCCCAGCCTGGCTGCATCTCTCACAGTGGGACATGTGGCCTGTGGTGGGGGAAGCACCAGGGAAGATGAACACAGAGGAAAAATGCAGTATTGCCACCAGTTCAGACACCAGGAGCTATTACTGGAGCACTGACTTTATTTCTTACAGCTGCTGGGAGGTTTCTGTTCCTTTGAAGCTGAGGAGAGCACAGTGAAGGTGTGGGAGGTAATGTTCAGAGTGGGGAAGAGGGACAGAGGAAAAGCAGTTTGCACTACCAGGGAAAATGCACCAAAGGGAAGGAAACAAACCTTGCCTGTGGGTGATAAAAGGATAGATGCACATTACAGACTTCTGGGGGCTATTTTCTGGAGAAATGGGGATCTCTACTAGCAGGTGAGCAGGATTGCAGTGCTAGAGACTCATTGCATTGTTCCCAGTGCTGCTCTAGGCTTAGGTAATTTCACACTTTCACACTTTCTCTGTGAAGAAATAATCTGCTGAACGAGTTTTACTGTATCATTTTCAATGAATATAATTTAAAAAGGTTTCAGTAAAACAGCTCTTTACCCCTTGAAGGAAACTGAGAAGTAGGAGGTCAGAAATTAGTGATCTAGTTTCATGTTATTAGATTTCCCCTAATGAGGGCAGCAGTGAATATACTGCATTAATAGAGCACCAACTGTGTAGAACAAATGGATTACGATTTTTTTTAATGGTGTTGCCATAAATACTTTGTCCCTACCCAGATTTGCCATTGGAAGTGAAGTGTGACATTTTAACACGTGTAAAGAAAGCACATAATCATATCTGCATAAACTTTTAACTGTTTGTGACTGATTAGGAATATGGGGACTTTTTTAAGTCTTATTTTTTTCTTCTTCAAAATGAAGGCAGATGAGTGTGTCCCAGATGCTGAATTGGAGGGGGTTTCAAAGCTAGGGTTATATTGTTACTAGCTGGACTTTAATCACACGGGGGGAATTTATGTACCCTTACTAATGGAAGATGTGGCTTGTTCCAGGGGGTAAAACTGATAAGAAAGGAATGGGCTAAAAATATGATACTCCATGAAATTACCTGACCTCAAATATCTGTGAGTTAAGAGAAGCATTTCCCCTGGCTTGCAGTCAGGACATGGCTAGTAAAGGAAAAAGTGTATTTTGGTTTTGTTCAGTGACTGTCCCCTCTTTCTGTGCAATGCAACATGCTGTTTAGAATTCTCTCATTTCTTGCCTTTTGTTAGTTTTCCCCTTTTTTTCACTCAGTATTTGCTCAGTAGTTTTTCAGTTAAAGTATGTACATGTTGTCATAGAATATAGAAGTTAGGTTTACTTTGCTGAAATTTTGTAAAAACAGAGGAAATTTTAGAGAAGTTATGAAAACAAAATGCCCTAAAGTCTGCCAGGTTTGTTCCATTGTCTCAGAAATTTTAAGTGAAAATATTGCAGGAAGAATAGTAAAGAAAGTGTTTCAATAGCATAAGAAGGCAAGAATTTAATGAACTATTTATGTAAAAACTAATTAAATGAAACCAAAATCAGAATTGTATTTTACTTTAAAGTTTGCAGTACAATATCCGTGTGGGGAAAACCCCTTCATGTTTTCCTTTCTATCTAAGGTAGGAAAAGAATTCAGGACAGAGATTTCTGCCTGTTTTACCTGTCAGACAAGAGCAGGAAACTGAAGTCAGACATTCAGCAGCACAGAATGATGTTCCTGCTCCAGCCCACGGGGCTGGCGCTGTGTGCTCACCTGGCCCCAGTGTGGTCCCCAGGTGTCCCTGGATTGTCCCAGAGCAGTGGGTTGGGGTCTCTGGGGGGCTGGAGCCTCTCTGGGGACAGGCAGGTCCTTCCCACCTGCCCCTAGAATGTGTTCCTGAGCACATTCATCCCTCTCCACCCAAAGCCCTAATGGTTTTGTTGGACAACCCTGAGCGTGCTTATGAATAGTTCATAGTAAAAGCTTCTGTGGAGAATAGAAAAAGCTGTTAAATCTTAATGGCCTGATGTTTACATTTTTTGAACTACAGGTTGGAAAGCCTGAGTGCAAATTGTTCCGACACAGCTAATGTTTTTACTGTGAGGGGATTTGTGATAAGCACTGGGCAAAAAAAAAAATGTACCTAACCAATCTAGTCTCTCATCTTTTCATACACATTTTCCTTGTACCACTAGAAGTGAGGGTTTTCAGGGGTATTTTAGGTGACAGTTCCCTCAGCAAAATGACTGTCAGTAGTTGCAGGTTTAAGGTCCCAGGGAGAGGGGAATGTGGTCTCACCCAGGCAGGGAGGTCAGGATGAAAATGCTGTCCCCAAACACCATGAGGGTATTTAGACACCATCCCCATGGGAGCCAGGATGACTACATACAAATAAAACATGACTCAAGTACTCAAAGTACTTTGTAGTTGCTTTTAAGGAGCCAATCCCACAAGGGGGTTTCTACCCAGGCTTGGCCTTGGGACCCACCTGCACAGACCTGCTACCAACCTTCCATGGGTAGGATATGCCAAGTCAAGAGCAGGTTTCAGCTCCAAATAAAACTTCCCCTTTGACACAGGGGAGGATGACATTTTTGGGGCTTTTAGCTTTTTCTGCTCCACACTGGCCTTTGCCATCTCAAATTTTGTTACCCACAGGCCAAGAGACATATCAAAGGAGCCTTGAAGACTCTGTGTCTTTGTGCCTGACTCAATTTTATTTATCTTAAAATACAGTAGTAAGCCACCACAGAATCACAGAATATCCTGAGTTGGAAGGGACCCACAAAGATCATCAAGTCCAATTCCTGGCTTTGCAGGGGAGGGCCCCAAAAACCACACCATGTGTTTGGGAGCGTGCTCCAAATGCTTCTTGAACAGGTTTGCATCTCATCCTCCTCTTCCTCCTCTTGTCCTCCTGGCTCACGTGGCTGTGCTATGGAGGGGACAGCCCTGCCTGGGACGAGGCTTCCCGAGCAGCAGGGCTGCCAGGGCGTGCCAGCCAGGGACTGGCACCTGCATCAGCCTGCTGCCTCTCAGAGGGGACCCACCCGGCACAGACTGAAAGCACTGACCCAGAGCCTCTGCACCACCCCGACTTCATCTGCTTAGCTTCTAACCTTTGAAAAGCCCTCCTCTGCCTCAGGGAATGGCCTGAAATGCACAGAGCTGTGACACTGGTACAAGGGGTAAGAGTCTCTCGTGGCATGTAAATGTTGTTGTCTTGGCCGGCTCAATTTCTTTTGCTCTTTTCTCTCAGTGCATTTTGAGTCTGTAATCAATAGTGAAATTAAAAGGACGTGGGCTTAGTCCACCCACAGACTTTCACTGCCTTGCCTGGGGATGCCAGACCTGCAGTGTTTTGCTAATCTGTGCTCGAATGCTGGGTAGTCCTTGCCTAAAGATTGCTGCTCTCCAAAAAACCCCACGTTTCCTGTTGTCTGTCAAGGGAAGTTTTACTGGCTCAGGCTCTCATTACAAGCAGGGCAGGCTCTGCTGTGGATTTCAATCAGAACAGGATTGGAACTACAGTCATCTCAGTGTCTGTGTAGGTTGGGAGCAGATGGTATTGCCTGACATTGAGTCCAGTGCAAGATTTCTGGCTTGGGCTGAAGAAAAATAACTCTATTGCAGTCTTTCATCGGTGAGAAAAGGTAACATTTAATGAGGGCATTTTTCAGGATCTGCCAGAAAAAGAAAAGAAATTTAATACACACAGCTGTTTTAAGATGCATAAGCTCCACATGTATGTGTATGTGTGTGTGTGTATGTGTATACATGAACACATCAGTGCTGGGTTTTTTGGTTTTGGGTTTTTTTTTGTACAGAGATGTAATTTTTCTTATTGCTGAAGTCTGTGATGCAGGCCAGAAAAGCAAGCTGTGCCCAAAATACTAAGGCAAAACTTTCCAAGAACTATTAGTACACCCAGAACATGGGTTTTTTTTTCTATTGAGATTGTGTCTGATTTGGTGACAGCCTGGTGTGTGAAACAAGCCTGCAATGAAGGCCACAGTTAGTGTGGTACCTACAAAAAATACTCAGTGCAAGTATGTGTGTGTATTTCTCTGTGCTGAGACCAAGAGAATATCACAACAGCTTTTGAACAGCTCATGCAATGAAAAATCCCAGTGCAATGAAGGAATACCTGCTGGGCTGCACTGAACTATCTGTTCAAACTGTTAGTTTAAACTTGGTTAATAAACAACCTAAATCTTAACACCTCCCATCCATATATTTTCCTTTTGTGCTGTTACAGGTAGACTTATGATCGGAATCTCAAAATATTAGAAGCTCTAGCTGGACACAGAAATGTGCACAGAGCACATTTTTATTTTGCCACGAGCAATGTTTGGTTCCAGGGGAAGCTGTTTGTGCATCACCACAAATTGATAGTAGGGGATGATGAGAACAGTCATAAAGGAAACCTGGATTATACAATGAACTGCTCCCGTTGGGATCAGCTGGTACATTCTGAATTCTGTATTTATGAACCCTCAGCACAGCTGCCTCGCCCTACAGCTGGGTACTGGGAAGGAGAGACTTCATTACAGACTAGGAGCTCCTAACAGGAAAGCAGGTCAGGGCAAGGGCAGCAGAGACCACTGTGCTCCTTGTGTGCATCACCGGCACCATGAGAAATGTCTGGGCACTGCTGAAATAGATACCAGGTAAAATAAAAATACACAGAAGGACTGCAAAAACAACTTTGCCCTGTGAATTTTCAGAGCTCACCAAAGCTTATTAGAAAAAATCCAAAACAAAATACTTGAGAGGTGACTTGACTCCCAGGAATAAACACTTAAATAGGGGAAAAAATAATGGGTGTCAAAGAGCTTTTTCACTTAGCTCTGAGAAGTATAATGAGATCCAGTGGATGGAATCTGGAGCCAGACACATTCAAATTGGAAACATGACCTACATTTTTAATGGTGAGTGTGCTTAGGCACTGGAACAAAGTACTCACAAAGTGGTGGATTCTCTCCTCTTGATGGCCTCAAATCGAGACTAGGTGCCTTCCTGGGAGATAAGCTTTAGTCAAAAATAGTTATGCTTTAGTCGAACACATGTTACGGGGCTTGATACAGAGGTAATTGGGAAAATGTAATGGTCTGTGGCATCCAGGAGGTCAGGCCAGATGGTATAATGATCCCTTCTGGCCTCCAACTCAATGAATCTCGGAATGAATATAAATGCTATCATCTGGATCTGCATTTGAAATAATTGCAGGCAGAGATTAGACACGCAATTGCATATGGTTCAGAATTGATAAACTTCCCTCCCCTCCAGAACAAAGGCCCTTATTTCTGCCTAATTGCATGGTGCTGTTGTAATTCAGATAAATATCCATTAGAAGCTCAAATGCGATGTCAGCAAACCAACTTTAACTTCTGTGTATGTGCGGTGTGGAAATCCAGGTTCTAAAGCTGAATGTTCAACTGCAGCCCTGCTCACACAGGAATCCAGGAGGAGCTGGATCCACGTGGACATGTGCTTTGCCCTGAGAGGACCCTGGTGTGATTCAGCCCTGTCAGCATTGAGGTTGGTTCAGCTAAATCATAAAGCCCTGGATGTGCTGGGTGCCCGATGCTGGCGGCTGCCTGCGCACTGCGGATTTTACGGGAAAGAGTTGCTGAGAGTAATAGCAAAAACTAAAAAAGGTCCAGGCTCCTATGAGCACATTTTCTTGTGCTGATATTATCACAAACAGCATCTCTGCTTGGCAATGCACATGCACCTGCAAAATAGCCCGCTCTTGCACTGCTTCTGCAGAAAGAAGATACAAGAAATATTAACGGGCAAAAGAAACCGCATTAAAACACAGATGACTTTTAATATGAATTTCACCTATATTATGTAGCTTTCAATTTTAGTGTTATCTCACTCACAAAGCATTCAAAACAAGTGCACAGGTAAGCAGTGATGCTACGCAGAGGAAATAATATTGTTAAAGTTCAGTGAAATGTCGTCACTTACGGTATCGTGGGCGTTTACCTGTGCTCAGATGACAAATGGTGATGAGTTTCATTCATCAAGGTCCATAACTTTTGCATTCTCAGTTCTTCTCTACAGTGAGTTCTGATTGAAACACCTAATTCCCACGTGATGAGAAAGTTTATTTTTCCAAGTTCTCAGAATGGTAGGGAAATTCTCACAGTAGCTTATGTGCACCTTGAGGACTGCATATCCTGAGGTAATGAGGTTTTTCCCTAGGCTATAAATTTAATTTAAAGGGGGCAAAATCCTGGATCTGCAACCACCCTCACAACTACTGTGTTCACCATTAAATCATGTCCTCAAGTGCCATGTCCACACATTATCTGAACACTTCCAGGGATGGTGACTCCACCCCTTCCCTGGACAAGTCTGTTCCAATGCTTGGCCATCGTTTACATGAAAAAGACTTTTCCTAATGTCTAACTGAGATATCCCTTGGTGCAGCTTGAGGCCATTCCTCTCTCCTGGCACTTGTTACCTGGGAGAAGAGACTGACCTCACCTCACCCTATTTTTGGGGAGCTGTGAAGAGCAAGGGCCCCTCCTTTTCTCCAGCCTGAGCACAGGTTGGCCTTTCTCAATATGAATGATGTGTGTGCCCCAGAATATACAGCTGGAATCCACAGCTACATCCAAACTCTATTTATTATAGCCAGCTTCCTTTTCTGCCCCCTTTTTCCCAAGCAACACACACAGAGTACGATGACTAGCATGGAGACTGTATAAATACATGCTTATCTGTGAATTTTCTTTGTATTCTCCTTCTGTGATGATGCCCAGAACCTTGCAGCTAATTACACATTTGCTAATTGTAGCCTGCTTTTCTCACCCTCTTTCATTTCAGCTCAAAAAGGAAATGTGATAATGGTGACTCTGCAGATACTCTAAAATAACCAACGTTTTTCTGAATCTCAGCATTATTTTCTTATGCAAACAGCAAATATCTCCCTGCAGATACTATTCTATACTGTGCTGAATATTTTTTCAGATTACACTAAAAGTGAAAGTGACATGAAACAGTGAAAATCATATTTAAAGTTAGCTGTGTTTTAATGTGGCATTTTAGCATTTAGGTATTTTGTCCAAAGCTTTACAAAAGCTCCTGATTTTGAAGGTGCTTTTTCAGTACTTCTACAGGGATGGCATTTATGGTAACACTGTTGTATCAGCAAAACTACCAATGCAGGTATTTTGCTTTTTTGTCTTGCTTTATAGCCCTTTATACAAGGGCTTCCTGTAACAGTTCTGCAGTAGCGTTAATTCCATAAAGGTCTTGAAGGTCATTCTTATTTTCAGTCAAATAACAATAACCGAGAATTTTAATGATGCTCTTGCATTAGCGTTATAATATCCAGAATTGTTGTAAAATTCAACAATGTATGAAAATGTCATTGCTAGGGATGAATGAAGCAGCTCATGTGAAAACAAAAATCAGCCCAAATCTTTCAAAAGCTGTTGAAAAAACTTCAGGTAATTTCATTTTCTCTCTCCCTACTGCCACTTCTCAGGTACTTCTGCAAGTTCCGGCACCTGAAACATCATCATAATTGATTTTTCTAGACAAAGGAAGCGCTTATAGCTAATTATCTAGACTTAAGTACAGCATTTGGTACAGTGCCATGTGGGAAATTATTACCTAAAAGGGGAGATAAAGACAGAAATCCAAAAGTGAGTAAGAATGTGAGGGTAGGAGGAGATCAGTACTGAGGGAAGGTAGTAGAGCTTCTCAAACATGTCCTGGGCCTAGTAATATTTAACATTGTTAATTAATGATGATCCCATAAAAAAATAAACGTGTGCTAATGGAATTTACCAGTGGCATAAGGGAGGGAGGCACTGTCACTGCAGAGATGAATAACACTCTCATTTAGGAAGAACTGAGTGACCTTGACAATAGGATAAATTAGACAAAATTCAGAAGGATCTGTCTGCCAGTTCATGCATCTGGGTTTTGTTAATCAGGTTTCTACTCTACCTGCATGCTCATAGGCAAGAAAACACAAAGGGAGGGAAAACACAGACCACACAAAGCTGGGTATTTTCACCAGGGTAATCAAACACCTGTAATGGTGTATGAGGCAAGTGGTAGAAATCAGCCAGGATAGTGCACAATATTCACAAATTATTCACTTCAGTTTTGGGGAACTGTGGAAAAAGATGATTGGAGTGACCATGGGAGGGGAGAGCCTGCAGAGGAATCTGGCAAAATGAATGCTGAGGGAGGCCACTATAAATACCACATGGGCATAAGCTCTAGGAAGAGAAAACATCTATTTAAACTGAAGGACAACATTGGCACAAGAACAAATGAGCATAAATTGGTCATGAATAAATTTAGGCTAGGAATTGGAAGCAGGTTTCCAAACAACAGAACAGCAATGTTCTGCAATTGCTTTCTAGTGAGAACAGTGAAAACAACAACAAATCCCAAGCTACTTTTAGGATGGACTTAAATGAATTTCTGAAAGGAATTATATGATGTGTTTGGCTAAGAAAGCAGAGAAGTAGACTTGATGACCCAAGAGGTCTATGCAGTCCTATCTGTCTAAGCCTGTTTTTCATGACCAAATATTTCAGAGCACTTTTAAGTACTTCCTTTCCTTCATGTATTTTTTAGAGCATACTGCAGGGATTGCTAGCTGGACTGATTTAGGGAAGGCATGAAACAGTGGTGTCCAAAATACACTGAATACTCTCCAAACAAATACTCTCCTGCAGTGCCCTACAGGGCAGTGCTTGGGTGCTTAAAGAAATCCCCATTTTCTGTGGAAGGTGGTGGGGACACAATCCCAACAGGGGCAGCACCTCTTTGAGCCTCAATTCTCTCCCATTTCCCTTTGCTCCCGAGCCTGCTGCTCTATTTTGCCTTCTCAGCCCCACGGCACAGATACAGCAGTGTGAGATAGGGTGGCAAACAAAGCTTCAGATGCAGACGATGAAATGGATGAAATGTGTGACTGCACATTAGGAGAGGATCTCACAGTGAAATGTTTTATGATTTTCTTCAGTTGAAAGCTGATAAGTGGGACAATGGAATCTGCAGAATTAAATGATTCTGGCTGGTTTTCCTCTCCAGCTAATTACACACATACTTTTTCTGACGTCAGCTATTAATATTGAGAATAGGTTAAGAAATGGGAAAGTTGGATGAAACCCCCAAGAGCACAGGTAGTTTGGAAAATGAGAAGAAATAGGCAGCAGCAGCTTTACAGCTTGTTGCCATCCACATTAATCAGATTTGCAGTAGGCAGCAGCTACTTTATGTGCAAATACTTTAACAACTGGTTTAAAAAACCAAGCAGGATGTCTGAGTCCCCAGGTTCACGTAAAGGGGGTAATGAATACCTGCATATAATGAGATAGAAAGGCCATAAACCCCGTGGTGGGAGTTTTCAGTCTCTCTTCAGCTGAGGTTTCTGCAGCTTTCTCAGCCTCTCAGTGCCAGCCAGGGGTGCAGTCACTTGCCAGGGTCTCCCTGTGGGGAGAGAGGCTCTCAGACTTCAAACTGCCATCAGTGACTTTGTGCAGTGCCTGCCATGCATGAACTGCCCTGTGACTCTCGGGTCAGAAATGCCCATCCCTCAAAAGGAAAACTAAAGCTAGTTGGAGAAAAATATTTCCAAGGAAAAACTATATTGAAGATCAAAACGTAAAGACATGCACTGTGAAATGGTTGAGAGAAAACCCTTCGATTGGCTGGAACTTAAAAAGAGCAGCCATTATTTTTGGTATTTTTAAATTTCATTTCTGTTCTGTGTGTATCTTAAAGCTATTTTTTTTCACCTATCCTTAACTTCAACAAGGACACAGCATCTGCGAGCACATGGATGAGATTATTTCATTCTGCCCTGTCCTGCTGGTAAACTCAATTTAAAAGCAATCAATCATCAGCACAACCCCTACTTTCTGCTGTATTTTACTGACTGCTTGCTCACGCACACAGGTGGGAGCGTGGCTCTTCCAGGGAGGGTGGCAGGGATGAATTCAGCCCTGAGCCGGCTGCAGCCCCACGGAGCTGACCTGGTGGCCGTAACTGCAGGGAGACTCGCTCAGTTTTTCCATGGGTGGAAATATCTGCGGGGTGGAAATATCTGTGTGGGTACGAAGCACACTGACGGCTTGTTTGCAAACAGACCCGCACGTGCATGGGGGAGCGTTCCATGGACAATATACTGAGAAAACGTCTTCAGCCACAGCAGGTGGAGAGAAATGGCTCCTTCAGACGTGGCTCTGGAGTTTGGGTGCCAGCTCATGCCCACAGGAAGGCAGCAGGGGCACCGATGGCATCCAGGGAGACCTGAGGGGTCTCCTCGCATGTGCCCGGGCTGCTGCCTGCCTCCAGGTGGGAGTAGTGACCACCCCGACGTTAACAGTGATTAAACAGCACCAAAGGTTTCAAAAACAAGCCCTGACGAGGTGAATCAGCCGGGGCTGGTGTCTGTGGGCACCGGAGCAGCCGCTGTGGAGCAGGGGCTGTGCTGCACCTGCAGCCTGAGGTGAGTGCCCTGGCGGGACAGTGACAGTGAGGGCAGCTGGCTTCCTCTAGCCTCACCCCTGGGGAGTTTAACAACAAGAGGTTAAAACATAATCCCTGCTGGGGAAAATGATCCCCTTGGGTTACCAGCGGAAGAGAGAGGCGCCTGGCACAGCAGTGCCCTGTCCTGGCCCCCAGGCCATCGTGTGCCTCAGCAGTGCCGCCGCTCCGAGCAGGCCCACATGGCTGAGGGGGTGTGAGCTGACACCCTGCCGGGGAGCCGTGATGGTGCCAGGATGTTAGAGCCTACGTAGAAAGAACACAGACAGGGGCAAAGGAAAAAAAAAAAACCCACAAAAGCTCTGAGTTCGTTCCTCACTCTTCCCTCAGAGTTGTCTCACCCCGTGCCGGGGCTGCTGAGGTGTGAACACATCCTGTTTACCCAGAGCCAGGGGAGGCTGAGGGAACGCGGGGCTCAGGGACAGAGCTGCAGCGGGAGCCGGCCCGGCATGGACACGGTGCCCGTCTACCACGGGGCCATCACCCGAGAGGCGGGCGAGAGGCTGCTGCTGGCCGCGGGCACGGACGGCAGCTACCTGCTGAGGGACAGCGAGAGCATCCCGGGGGTCTACTGCCTCTGTGTGCTGTGAGTGAGGGACGGCACGGGCCGGGGATGTACTGCCTGTGTGTGCTGGGAGTGTGCCCAGTGTACTGCCTGTGTGTGCTGTGAGTGTACTGCCTCTGTGTGCTGTGAGTGAGGGAATGAGGGCCGGGGATGTACTGCCTGTGTGTGCTGGGAGTGTGCCCAGTGTACTGCCTGTGTGTGCTGTGAGTGTACCCAGTGTACTGCCTGTGTGTGCTGGGAGTGTACTGCCTGTGTGTGTGCTGTGAGTGTGCCCAGTGTACTGCCTGTGTGTGCTGGGAGTGTACTGCCTCTGTGTGCTGTGAGTGAGGGAATGAGGGCCGGGGATGTACTGCCTGTGTGTGCTGGGAGTGTACTGCCTGTGTGTGTGCTGTGAGTGTGCCCAGTGTACTGCCTGTGTGTGCTGTGAGTGTGCCCAGTGTACTGCCTCTGTGTGTGCTGGGAGTGTACCCAGTGTACTGCCTGTGTGTGCTGGGAGTGTGCCCAGTGTACTGCCTCTGTGTGTGCTGGGAGTGTATCCAGTGTACTGCCTGTGTGCTGTAAGTGTACCCAGTGTACTGCCTGTGTGTGCTGGGAGTGTGCCCAGTGTACTGCCTCTGTGTGTGCTGGGAGTGTACCCAGTGTACTGCCTGTGTGTGCTGGGAGTGAGGGAATGAGGGCATGGCACGGGCTGGCAGTGCAGGATTGCAAGGGCTGGTCGGGTGGCAGCTGATTTCCAACATTCCCCTCCACCGTACGGGCTGTCCCCTCAACAAGCTATGCTCTAATGTTACTGATGCCTTAAGTCTTAGCTTTAGTGTTTTCACGTTCCTCTGCTTATATGAGCGAGACTTTTGGCTCCTTCACCGTGACTGTAGACAGAGGGGTGCAATAAGTGGTGTGGGATCCCTTGTGAAGCAAAGATGAGCTGGTTTTGCCTCGCCCATGCTTTCTACAGGCAGAAAACCATAAAGGGAAAGCAGACAGGAGAAATGGCAGGCTCAGGATGGTGTGCGCTGCCTCTTTGTGCTGGATAACCCTCTCGCTTTCTGCCTGTGCTCCTCTGCTCCTCTGGTGTGCTCCTGGGTGTGCTCAGCAGCATCCCCAGTGACCCTGTCACAAGGAAAGGTAACACGAGTGCTGCCACCCAGAACGTGCCTTTATTCCAGGTGTTCTCAGCCCCACAAGCCACGAGGCTTGGAGCAAACTACCTGTAATGCACACGAAATACTGATGGCAAAAAACTACCTGATAGTGTTTCATCAGACAGGGAGAGCTCTGATGGGATGGTCTGTCAGAGAGGGTAAAGGTTCCCCTAGGAGAGATGGGGGACTTTAATGAAATCAGGTGGCATTTTAATGAGGAATCTTTAATTACCCTGCTGTTGGCAAAATTCTTGGAAGTCCTGGTGACTCTGTACTGTGGCATCAGAAGAACTAGGATGACACTTCTGCCCTACTTCAGTAGGGAAAGGAACACTAGAGAAAATCCTTTTAGGTCCAGCATGAAATTAGATAACAGAGGGAACTCAGGTACCTGGCAAAAAACCACAAGAGGAAGAAGGGTCCCAAGTCGGGTTTTCCCCAAATCCCTTGAATACGTTTCTGACAATATATAATTAAGCCCTCAGTGAGCATCATCATCTTTCTGTTAAAGACCAGTAAATGGTCAAGAAGGTTACAGACAATCCAAAAATACACAATCTTCTCAGGGAAAATCTTTGTGGCAGAGGATATATTTTTTCTTCTCATGAAATCAGGTGGGCCAAGTTAGGTGCTCCTGCTGACAAATACCTTTACAGTGAGCTGAAAAATGGGAAATAAGAAGCATCCTGAGTTAAATGAAAATGGAATAGACATAGCAAGAGGTAAGGAGTGCTATGATTCCTGGGATGGGAATAGGCAATAAAAGCAGAATGTCTTTTAAATAACTATCAGAGGAAATGGGGATTTATCACCCTTACTCTCAGAAGTCGTTCAGTGCAGGGGAAACACTAAGGCATTAGAGAAAGGGTAGGAAGAATGTCACAATGCTGAATAAGATAGAGAATATTAGAATTAATCCACCATCAGTCTAAATCAGTAGCAAAGTCTTTAAGTTGTACACAATCAGTTGGGATTTTTTGTATATTAGTAGTAATTTATGCCCTTTGAAAGAAATTTCATGAATGAAATAAAATATGGAAAATGAAAATAGGAAGAAATTAAAGCATTTCTAACTGTGAAGCTCTGCAATCTTTGGAGGAAAAGATACTCCAGTAAAAAACAGACCAAATTGCTTGCAGATATTATGGGACATTCATGTCTTCATGGTATGTTGCATTGAAACACGTGTATGATAAACAAAAGGGTAAAAGAAAAATCATTAATGGTGAATGTTATGCAGGCTTCTTACAGAATACAGATCATTAATAGTTATTCTATAAAGGAAATTTGCAATAGCATCTTGGATAAATCCAGATAAAATTTAAATGAAAAATGTTACGATGAGTATGAACTGGTACAGAAAGGAAGGTGGCTGAAGAATGGTAGAACTAAACCTTGGTTCCAACACTTAATATTCAGTTCAAAGAATGACATAAGAAATAGCAGATGTGGTAAACAGCATGTCACACAATAACTGTGGAGACAGTTTTCCTACCAGGAAAGGAACTAGAGAAGTGCTTTGACAGGCAAAGTTTGCCAAGGCAGAGCACTTCAGTGGACAGACTGGAGGAGCAGGAAAGGAAGGCATGAGACATGGAGATATTGATTCAGTGGGGAATGCTAAGCCTGGCTGTGGCAAAAGAAGCCAATGGACACAACCTGCCCAAATTCCAGTCTGAACATGGGCAGAGATGGAACAGGTGACAGACATGCATGGAGCTCTGCTAAAAACTCAGGGAAATGTGCAGTTGCTGTATTAACTCTGTAAGAAAAAGGAAATTAAAGAAAGAATAAGTACTTCTCTGCTTTTTAAAATACTTCATTCTAAATAAATCATGGAAATTGTTAGGAATAACAAAGTTATTCAGCAATTTACATTTTGGTTCAGAATCCATGCTGAAGATCCCTCTAGGAATATACAGACATGTAAAGATCAGTCAAAAGATGAATTTACTAGGAGCAATGACGTGATCTGTGAAACATGGGAAGTAAAGCTGGTCAGGCATTAGATATACTGCAATAAGGATCAATATTTTGCATGTTTCCAGTGAAAATTTCTGCTGGGAGTATATCTGTTTTATACCCAGGAGTGTTTCTATTCCCCTTAGAAAACAAAAAGAGAAAATCAGTCCAGTTTTCCAAAATCAAGACATGTCTTCTTTCCCCTCTCCCTCCACTTCCCCGGGGAAGTAAAACAAACCAAAACAAACACCAAGCCCTGCAGCTTCCCAGTTCTGACCCTTCTTAGGGCTCCTTTTTCCATCACAGGGGAATTACAAGGCACTGTTCTATGAAGAGAAAACAAATATTTATCAAAAGAGCAATTAAGCGCTTATTTGGATGATGGTGATATCACCTCCTTGAATCCATGTTAGTGGCTGCTCTGCGCTTCCAGCTCCAGGTACTGTAATTGTCAAGCCCTGTGATTTCACTGCATTGCTTATGCTCAAAGAATGTCTCCTTTTCCCAAAAAACTGCATAAATCTGTAATGCCACAATCACCACCACATTTTTGGAGGTGCTCCCCCTCGAGCACCTCCAAAAAGCCCTGACATATTTTGGCATTCTTTGAGCCTCTTAAGGCACACAATAAGGACTGCAGTGTTCATGGTCAGGCTCGTTCACCTTTTGCTTTTCCAATTAAAAAGTGGAGCCCTGACCTTTAAAAAGGAGAAGAGTCAAAGACTTCATGAATCCCTTGTGACTGATGCTGGTTTTACAGGGCAAGCATAAAAGAGACAGGTAGTAGCATAAAACCTGACCTATAGAGGTGGGTAACTGCAGCAGGCAGGACCCTGTTGGAGCATTCATCTAGAAAACTCTGCTTTCTCTCTTCTTTGTTTCTCCTGAGCTACTGATTTATCTCCCTTGAATGCCACTTTCCTCTTTCTGAGGCTGGGATGTGCCTGAAAGCCTTCAAAGAGACAATGAATATTTTCTCGGTGTCACTGCGGCAAAGCACAAAGGGCCCACTTCCAAAAATATTTTAAGACCACAATTAAACTATGCCTGGAAGAGTAGGAAGGTTTTGATTTGCAATTGTGTGCTCTGGGGCTCTTGCAAACAGAGGTGCTGCTTTCGGATTTTGGCAAAGATTTTAATACCAGATGCTCCAACATCTTCATTGTATGAATACCATTATTGAATTGATAATATATACTTTAAGGATGTTGTTAATATGTCAACAGAGGTACATGATAATGGGAATTTTTGGAGTTGTACTGAAAAGCAAGGTTTTTGCAGTTGCTGAAAACTGGCCTAGAAGAAATGCATATGCTTTATAAAACAGACACGTTTTGCCCATAAACAAGTTAGACACTGCACACAGTACACCAGGGCTTTAATATCAAACCTGATTGTTCCAGGGAGCTTTCTTTACTGGTCTGGTTTCCTCTTTGCTCAATGCCCCATTTGACATTTTTAGCACACTCAGAAATCCCCCGTGCCCACAGCTCCTAATGAAGTCAATGGGGGACACGGGACACGCTAATGGTGACTGCTGTGAGGAGCAGCCTCTAAAACCCTGCCTGAGAAACGTATAAATGAAATGCCTGAGAGTGCCACAAGCCCCTCGTTCCTTCACAGATATATGAGCACGCAGGCAGAAACAAGCAGCTCATGCCTGAACTGGCAAAGATAAAGCATTTGGAGTTTGGGTTTTAAAATTCACATACTTGAAAATACTGAGAATGTTAGTGGTTGTTTCAGAGCTTTAAGTAAGACAAACACGACGTGCTTGTCAAACTGTGCGTTCAGATGATTTGTTCGAGACCAGCCGCTCGTGTACTGTGCTGCATTAAATTTGTGGAGAATAATCAAAAGCTGGAATTGAAAGCTGTTTAGAGCTCTTGAAGCAACAGTAATGGCAACAGGGATAGGCTGCAGTCCTATCAGATTTTACGTGTGCTATTTTTTCTGTCACTGTAAGCGCGGTGCACAAGTTCAAGGCAACGTGCAGAAACTTTCTGATGTGGCAGATACATCAGCTGTGCAGAGCCAAGGTGTAACACAGGATCACAAGGCAGCTTCAGCCTGGCATTTCCTTGCTCCTTTCCTTTCCTACGTTATTATTTTTGATAGAAATGGCAGAAAAATTGCATTTTTTATGACACTGCACAGAATAATCATAACCATTTAATTTGAAACAAAAGAAGCCCCTCAATCCAACGTTGCTGTTGCAAATATCACACAGGCTACATACACCATGGTCTGGTTCTTAAACTATATTGTAAACTGAAATTCCAAGGTAAGGTCAGGTTGTAAAAGGTCAGTGTAGTTCTTGTGAAAACTGTCAGGAGAAATGAATAATAATACCTGGTTTTGGTTTTTTTGTTTTTTTTTTTTTTTTCCACAGGCATCAGGGTTATGTTTATACCTACAGAGTGTCCAAGACAGAAGCTGGATCCTGGAGTGCTGAGGTGTGTATTTCTCCTTTCCCTTCTGAAATCTTCTACATCCTGTTTGATATAGATTATAGATTTAATGAAATATATTCAAATTATTCATGCTTCTGCCTAGTCTGATTTTCATTGACGGTAATCGATCACGAGTGCATCCATCAGTGAGATGTCTTGGTGCCACTTCTGACAGTCTAGAACTCATAAATTAATTCCCTGTTTCATTTCAGCTGTTGCATAATGCAATAGTGCATCATTTTGCATCATTTTAAATGGCAAAAATATTGTGGTTTTATAATTTGACAAGCACAATCTGTTTCCTTCTATCCTATGGACCATCAATGTCAGAATATTAAAGAAATAATTTTCAATGTACAGTGTTTTAATTCATTAATCCAGATTAATTCATCATTAGTGCAAAATATATAGGGTAGCCAAAACTTGATACAAAATATATTTTCCCCCATCTGCCAAGAAACTGGTAATTTGGGTACAGAATAACATTACTTGTAATAGAGACAACCTTTAAGTTGATGAAAATGGGATGTTAATCTCTATTTATTCTAGGATTCTTTTTCTTTTGGATGTACTCTGTGTATGAATTCATAATTAGCTTTCTGTTTTTATGTTAATGAACACTTATTTCAAATACTATGTAATTTCTAGACAGAGTTCCTTGGCCATTACTATATTAGAAGTTATTCTGGAAGACAAAACTGGTTCTTGGGGTTCCCCTGAACAGATCAGGGGGCAGAGGTGACTGACATCACTGTGGAGAGGATAATTATCCCTGGGACCCTTGGGAACAGTGCCCAGGAATCCTTTTATCAGGCATCAGGAGGCTGATGTAAGGGCTAGGGTTTGTGGTGCCAGGACAGAAGTTTTTTGGGACAGGAGGAGGGTGACAGTGCACCCATCATGCCAGGGCAAGCACCGGTGACTCTGAGAGGATTCCAGGGCACCAGGGACCTCCACCTGGGGAGGGACATTCCCTGGCTGAGGCTGCAGCCTCCCTCAGCCCCAGGTGACGCCAGCATCTGCAGTCAGGTGTTTCTGGTGTTACACAGACCTGCCAAGTGTCCGGCCTGTGGCCTCCACTGCTGCTCTGTGCAGCTTTTGGTCTTTCCCTGGCTGCATTTTGGGCCAAGCTCACCTGAGTTTCACAGCACAGGTGTGCTGGAGGCCCAGGCATCTCTGTACATCCTCTGTACAAGTAGACAGGAATACTCAATGAACACATAGGCCAGCACAGAGTGCTCCAAGAAGGGCTTGCAAAGGGGCTGTGTCCTTGCTGGAATTTAGTGGTGTGAGGGCTCTCTCTCTGTGGGAAGCCCAGGTTGCTCTCTAGGTTTTCTAGGATGGAACTCTTACTGATCCAGGCTGGGGAGTGATTGGTGAGGAGGTCAAATCACTGGCTGCAATAAGTCAGGGTCAGAAATAGCACAGGGTCACTTGTAGGGCTGCCTAATCGGTGTGACAGCTGAGTGTGGGTAATTAGCGTGGGCTTCTCTTGCAGTAATTAACCAACTCCCTTGGCCCGGGGTAGCGCAGGGCAGTGCGGCTCCCTTGAACAGGCACAGCAGGGCTGACAGCCAGGCTGGCCCCTGTCCCCTGTCCCCTGTCACCTGTCCCCTCCTTTGCAGACAGCGCCCGGCGTCCACCGCAGGCTCTTTCGGAAAGTGCACAACCTCCTCTCGGCCTTCCAGAAACCCAACCAAGGCATCGTGACGCCGCTGCAGAACCCCGTGGTGAGCCGGGGCAAGGCCGGTGCCTCCCCAGGTACTGCTGGGGGAGGAACCCGGGGCTGCAGCCGAGCTCAGCCCTGCGCTGCTGGGGATGGAGGCCTCTGGGTTATTTATACACCGACCTGAACTGCCCAGCACAGTGACATGGCCAAGACTTTGACCTGAGCTGGCCAGCACAGTGACATTGACATGGCCAAGACCTTGACCTGAACTGCCCAGCACAGTGACATTGACATGGCAAAAACCTTGACCTGAGCTGGCCAGCACAGTGACATTGACATGGCCAAAACCTTGACCTGAGCTGCCCAGCACAGTGACATTGACATGGCCAAAACCTTGACCTGAGCTGGCCAGCACAGTGACATTGACATGGCCAAGACCTTGACCTGAACTGCCCAGCACAGTGACATTGACATGGCCAAGACCTTGACCTGAACTGCCCAGCACAGTGACATTGACATGGCAAAAACCTTGACCTGAGCTGGCCAGCACAGTGACATTGACATGGCCAAAACCTTGACCTGAGCTGCCCAGCACAGTGACATTGACATGGCCAAAACCTTGACCTGAGCTGGCCAGCACAGTGACATTGACATGGCCAAGACCTTGACCTGAACTGCCCAGCACAGTGACATTGACATGGCCAAGACCTTGACCTGAACTGCCCAGCACAGTGACATTGACATGGCAAAAACCTTGACCTGAGCTGGCCAGCACAGTGACATTGACATGGCCAAAACCTTGACCTGAGCTGCCCAGCACAGTGACATTGACATGGCCAAAACCTTGACCTGAGCTGGCCAGCACAGTGACATTGACATGGCCAAGACCTTGACCTGAACTGCCCAGCACAGTGACATTGACATGGCCAAGACCTTGACCTGAACTGCCCAGCACAGTGACATTGACATGGCAAAAACCTTGACCTGAGCTGGCCAGCACAGTGACATTGACATGGCCAAAACCTTGACCTGAGCTGCCCAGCACAGTGACATTGACATGGCCAAAACCTTGACCTGAGCTGGCCAGCACAGTGACATTGACATGGCCAAGACCTTGACCTGAACTGGCCAGCACAGTGACATTGACATGGCCAAAACCTTGACCTGAACTGGCCAGCACAGTGACATGGCCAAAACCTTGACCTGAACTGGCCAGCACAGTGACATTGACATGGCCAAAACCTTGACCTGAACTGGCCAGCACAGTGACATGGCCAAGACCTTGACCTGAACTGCCCAGCACAGTGACATGGCCAAAAACGTGCCCTGACTTTGCTGTTGGGTGGGAAATGTGTCCCTCAGGTGCTCGTTACAGACAGGGCCTGTCAGTGTGATAAGAAAACGGATTTTGAATAAGAATTGCAGAGTCCTCGCCCATGGACTGCCCATGTCCTCACAGTGCTCATGTGCTCATGTATTTGTGGTGGTTTCTCCTAGGGAGGAATGAAGGCTACGATTTCCCCCTGCAGCCATCATGAGGACGTGTCCCCAGGGGTGACATGACCACGTCTCCCAGCATCTCCCCTAGTCCCTGCTTCACAACAGAATGATTTGTATGATAGTAGATACAACTCTGTGAGTTTTCTTGTAACATTTGCAGAAATGTGTGTTTCTTAGAATTTATTGCTCAAGATGTAAAAGTTTCAGAATACTTTGAACTTAGGGTGGGCGGGATATATTTTGGTTTTGTTTTTCCCAGGAGAGGATAAAAAACCATGAACTGCTAAATCCTTTATGTCCCTTTTCCCCACTTTGTACTGTCAAGTAAAAATATTTTTCCCTTCAAGATACGTTCTTAATTAATAATTAGTTATTAATTTTACATTGCTTAACTTTGGATCCTGCTTTGCTTTGTTCTGGTTGGGATTTCTGCAGAATTGGGCAAGTCCCTTTGACACCTTCGGAGAATTGTTTACATTGGAGTGTCCTTGCCTTGGGTGGACTGTGTTTGTCACTCACAGTTCCTCAAGATCTCCCAGACTGTCACCACGAGGATCCCACTAATGTGAGAGATAAAGGCTTTGTTTTTTCTGGGCTGTAAAGCTTTTTCCATGCATGTCTTTTGTTATGAAGGGATAAAACACAGCTGAGCAGCTTCTTGTGGTCGTACTTTGTGTCATTTCATCTGGCAAATCCGTTAACATTCTTATTAAAGAAATCAGACTGTGTTGAAATCTTTGATAGGTAATAAAGCACTGCATTTACTGCTTTCTATCTCTATAAAATTCATTCAGAAAACAAAATAAACTTTAAAAAGCCTCTATCAGCACGTTTCCAAGGCATACAAACACAACGTGTAAAGCTTTATTAAACAGTTAGTCAGAACCCGCTCCGCGCTGGAGCGGGGTGGAAAGGGAAAAAGGAGAGGAGGGAAAAAGGAGAGGAGGGAAAAAGGAGACGAGGGAAAAGAGAAATAAAACTCGGGGCGCTGCCACTTTGCAACCGCTGCGGGAAGGGAAAACAGCCCCGCCGAGCTGTGCTGACATCAATAGGGATGAGATCTTTAACTCGGCAATGAGCGGGGCCCGCACAGCCCCCAGCACCCGTGGGGGAAACGCGGAGGGGGAAAAGCAACACAAAAAAGGGAGGAAAACACCGAAAACAAATCCAGAAAAGGTTAAAAAACACACAAAGCGCTTGTGGCTCCGGGAGGGAGCGGCCCCGGAGCCCCGAGCGGTGGGGAGGAGCTGTGCTCCAGGACATGTGGCACGGTTCGGCATGGGGCTGCGAACCGACCGCGGCTCTCAAAACAAAACTCTCCTGTGCGGAGCCCCCGCGGCCACCGCCCGACACCGCGGCCACCGCCCGACACCGCGGCCCCCGCCCGACACCGCGGCCACCGCCCGACACCGCGGGCCCCGCGGCCTCCCCTGCAGCGGCGGCCGGAACCCCGCGCACCGGGGACACGGTGTCCCGCCGGAACCCTTTTACTGAGCGCACGCAGCCGGTTCCGTTTCCGGCCTGTCCGGGTCCCCGCGCGGCGTCCGCGCCCGGCTCAGGCTGAGAACAGTTTCCACGCGGATTTAACGTTTTTATGAGTCTTTTCAACATGATAAACGGAAATAAGAGGTAGCTCTTCCATCCAGGGAGCACAGCCGGGCCTACAGACACGGGAGGTACTGACCGAGAGGTCCCTGCAGCCCGCGGGGGCCGGTGGCCCAGCAGCTGCGGTCCCTTTACAGCTGATTGTCACTTTTTAACGAGTTTTAATAAAATACCGTGTAGCGAACCACTTTGTGCCTGCCGTGTCTTCCCACAAAACCCGCCCCAACTCGTCCCACGTTTCTACAGAAAGGACAGTTTGTTCATCTACTCTCGATTGTTTTCTACACCCACACAATAAACTCCCTTTGAGCCTGTTTTAGCCCGTCTGTGCAATTTCAGCGCCCACACGCGTATTGGCGCCTTTTCGTCCGCTGAAATTCGCCATCTAAGATTTCCTGCGTGTTACCCCTATTTTAAAGTCACTCTTCTCTTTACTCCGCGGAGTATGTCCGGAGTTACGGGGCTGCGACGCCCCGCGGCGCGTATTCCCGGATTTCTGTTTGTTTGTGTGTTAATTTCTGTGTTAATTTCTGTGTTTGTTTCTCTCCCGGCCCGCTTCCCGTCTCTCTCTCTCTCTGTGTATTTTGGGCCGTCCCGGGGCTGTTTGTGGCCCCGCTCGGTGATTCTTCGCTTGACAGATAATTTAATAGAGCAGCCTGATTTTATGAGGCCTTTCTTTTATAATTCTTCTACCTGCCAAAATATCTCCCCCTTTTTTATTAATTTAAAGAGCTCATATGTTCTGATGTTAAAACAGTTTGCATCTTATTAAGGCCAGTACCAGTTCTCTATTAAATACAGGACAAGATACGTAAAAAACCAATTACAATAAATTTATCTAATTAATTATTATAATTTATTATAATTTATTACACTATTTATTATAATTTATTACATTATTTATTTAAAATTTATTAAAACCAAACATGTCAATGACAGAGGGTCTCACAGCAGGAGAAAAAGAAAAATAATGTCCAGTGTCTCTAGGGGAAATAAGTAGGAGATAAGTGACCATTGTTTTGAAGTCCAAGGAGTTGAGACTCAGGAGAAAGTCCATTAGCTGGAGATCTGACATCCCAGAATGTCGTTTTGGATCCTGAGGAGGGTTGGTAGGACACTGGTGATGACACGAGGCCGTTGGTGGCAGTTTCCCCTGTAAGTGCCCACACACAGCCCTGCTCTGGCATCCTCCTTTTGCTCCTGCTGTGCTCACAAAGGCTGGGTGCTGGGGAAATCTTTGCTCTTCTCACTGGGCCTCGTTTTCTCAGAGGCATTGGATGCCTGACCAAATGAACAGATGACTGATTTAACCTGTTGATGACAAAAACACATGCATATCTTCTCTTCAAGTTAATAAATCAATCAGGCTTTGCTCTTGTACACTCAATTTAATGATATTTCCCCCAAATTTTTAATATAAATATTGCATTATTCAAAATGATTTGTCTTAATCTTTAATATACATATTGCATTATTTGAACACTCTTAAGGCATTAAGTGGTTGCAGATGGACTACAAAAACACATGGACTGACAGAAAAACAACCCTTAAACACAGCCCAGGCGCCTCTGGGTTGCCCTGGTTATGTTTTATGCCTGTACTTCTCTCTCTGCAGATCTTTTCTAAGATAAAAATACCTCCTGAGAGAGAAAGAGGCTTTTCCCAGGAATGCCAGGCCACAGGGAGAACAGTAGGGGCCCCACACGTGCCCTGTTCTCTCCTGTCACCGAAGGCGAGCTGGAGGTGACCAAGGACAGAGCTAAGGGAGCTGCAGCCTTCAGCAAGGTGGGGATGCCCCAAGCAGCAGCTGGTAAAGGCTGAAAGGTTTATCTTGTCACCCCTCTGAGCGTGTGAGACTGCACAGGCAATAAAAGATCTTCTGTGGAGCACAAGGTCCTTGTAAAGCAGCAATAGGGACAAGTGCAATAAATGGACAGCCCTGTCCTGACAGGGGCAGCAGAGTCACAAAGCTGGGGCTGAGGCATTTTCAGTCCATTACTCAGTTTCTGTCTAATTAAAAGCCAAATTTCATCCCCAGTGAACTGTCCCATCGTATTTCACACCGTGCATGTGCTCTGTGCCCTTTGTACATGTGCCTGTTGGTTGAGATTAGTCTTACCTTCAGACAGTGGCAGATCCAGCACGATTTCCTCCTCAATAAAACATTTAAAGGCTTTTTCCTCGTTACATAACTCAGCAAATGCACTGGCTGCTGGTTTGCTGTCACTTGTGCCCACAGGTCCCTTCTCCTCCCTGCATTAAAGGTTCCCAGCCTGCTGTGAGCCTGCAGCACCTGGCTCCTGGCAGCTCCTCTGCAAACCCAAAACTCTTCCCCAAAGGCTGCTGAGCTGCTGCCAGTGTGTGTGTGTGTGCAGCTTCTTCTGCTTGCCAAGGGCGGGGTCCAGCCCCTTCCCCTGGCCCCTCCTGCAGCAGGAACAGGCTCCAGGTGTGCAGGAGTCACCCCTGGCAGGTGATGCACAGTGGCAGGGCTGCCTGCAGCGGGGACAACTTGGCTGTTCCCTCTGCAAGTGTCTGTGCAGGTGCCTGGAGGTTGGGGCTGCATGTGAAAACCACAGGCAGCAGCAGCTCTGCAGTGCAGTGAGCTGGGGAAAACTGCTGTGACCGTGCTTGGCTCCAGAAGTGCATTGTTCTGCTGAAAAATACATAAAATAGGCCAGAAGATGCCATTCCTGTTTAAAGCTGAGAATGTCCTTTCAGTTTCTGGTGTAAATTATTAAGACAGAGGCTTGTATTGTTTCTTTTGGGTACCCAGGGGTCTGGAATTGCTGTAGGCTTAGACAGGGTGGAAACAGAGAGAAGCTGATGGTGCCTGTGAGACAAGAAGTAGATGCTCGGTTATGGGAACAGGGATATGGGAATTACATTGATCTCCCTCAGTGACTTAGGTGTGAAGAGCTACAGACCCCTCCAGAGAGCAGCAGCTGCATTTTGTGGGTACGACTTCCCACATGATGTCAGGATCACCGGCTGCTTCCTTCCCACTGGGCTCAGCCCCTCGCTGCTGCGCTGTCCCCCCTGCCAGCCCTGCCAGCCCTGTCCCCTGCCAGCCCTGTCCCCAGCCATCCCTGTCCCCAGCCAGCCCTGTCCCCTGCCAGCCCTGCCAGCCCTGTCCCCTGCCAGCCCCGTCCCCTGCCATCCCTGTCCCCTGCCATCCCTGTCCCCTCCCAGCCCTGTCCCCTCGCTGCACCGTGTCCCCTGCTCTGGTCCTGTCCCCAGCAAAGCTCTGATGCTCCCTCAGCTCCAGCCTGGCCTGCACTGAGCCCTCCCCTGCTCCCTGGGACGGCAGCACTCAATAATCTCCACTACAAATACCCCAGGCTGGTTTTCTTCCCTTTTCCCCTGCAGCACCCACCCCTTTGGAATTGCTTCCTTCTCACCCTCCTCAGCCCTCCTCTTCCCTCCTCCTCTTCCCCAGCCCAGCTGTTCCATGTTTTTTCCCAGTGTAACCTTTCCATGGTTTTTCCCCAGCCCAGCTGTTCCATGGTTTTTCCCAGTGTAACCTTTCCTTCAGCCTTACACACTTCTTGTGGCCCTGCCTTCATGTGCTCCTCCTCTCTGCTGCAGGCACTGGGCTTTTAATGTTTCATTTTCCTGTTTGATAGCACAGAATCATTCATCATCATCTATTTGAGGCAGCTCTGGAGAACATGCAGATATTTAAACTTTGCTACTCACACTGCCAGCAACACTGACTTCCCCCACTCTGGTACCAGGAGTGCAAAGGCATTTAACAGAATATTCTTTCTCTCGCATTTGCTTTGATGAAATATAATAACCTTTACACAGAAACTGCCTGGGATTTCACCTGCAGTGAAACCTGCAGAGTTATAAGCATGAACTTTGGCAAATCAGAAGCAAAATTAAATCTTGCTAAAAAACATCCTGCCCCCAGCTTTTGAGTGAATCAATATTGGCTGAATAGCTCCTCATAGCTCTATGGAGGCACCTTTTACTGACATGACCAGAACATCTCAAGTACTGATGTAAACAAAGACAACATCACGTGCCATCAGTTTGCACCTTTATTTTTTAAAAATGAAATAGTCAAAGTACTTTCTTTTTCAAATATCGACACATAATATATTAACTTTTCAATATTTACAGTGTGTTGCTGGGATGTTCTTGTAGAAAATGCATGCTTCTGGTCTGAAACCCAGAGCAAAATGCATCAGACCATTTAACTGCAGCCATATAACATAAACCTGTACAGTATCCAGTCACTATTCAGCACAGGAGTTAGAGCAGGAATAAAAAAATTGGGATCTATTGTTTCCTAGCAACGAGGCTGAGGCCATTATAACACAATTTCTGTAAGATCAGAACCTCTAACCGGTGTTAGACAGAAAGTGAAGATCTTGGCATACATTGTAAACATTTTTTACTGTTGATGAGAAAGCTAAAAAGGAACATTACTTTGACATATATCGTATGCTATGCTTCTCCTTCTTGTTTATTGACACTTCTGCCAGAAGAGTATGAAGATTTGAATGTTTCATCATGGTTCATACAAGTAAAATACCGTCAAGGACACGATCTGATATACTAACATTTATTAAAAGGCTAAAGTCCACCACGAGATCTAAGGAAAGACTGGAAATTGTCAAACACGTTTCCTTAGACAACCAACGGCAGGTGACAAATGCCCAGACAAATCCAGAGCGGGCCCCAGCCACCAGCCCAGCCCTGCCTGGCAGGGATCCCCACACCGGGTCCTTCGCCTGGTCGTGCTTTGGGTCAGGGGGAGCCTCACACCGCAGCGGCCGGGGCCGGGGAACCCGC
>VXBN01009204.1:608777-740589 GCA_013397395.1 Sinosuthora webbiana
TGTCCCCAGGGTCTCCCCAGGGTGTCACCTGGGTGTCACCAGGGGGTCACTGGGGTGTGGCACCAGGGTGGCACACCTGAGTGTCCCCAGAGTGTCCCCAGGATGTCCCCGGGGTGTCCCTGGGATGTCACTGGGGTGTCCCCGCGGTGTCACCACCCCGGACACCCCCGTGTCCTCGGGCTCGGCCACAGCACCAGCTCCTGTGCCTGAAGCACTTTCCCTTCCGGAGCAGCACCTTGGCTCCCTGGGAGGAGCTGTCCCGGCTGTCCCCGAGGGCAAGAGCTGTCCCCGAGGGCAGGAGCTGTCCCCCAGGGCAGGAGCTGTCCCCCAGGGCAGGGGCTGTCCCCCAGGGCAGGAGCTGTCCCGGCTGTCCCCGAGGGCAGGAGCTGTCCCGGCTGTCCCCGAGGGCAAGAGCTGTCCCCCAGGGCAGGGGCTGTCCCCGAGGGCAGGAGCTGTCCCCGAGGGCAGGAACTGTCCCAGCTGTCCCCCAGGGCAGGAGCTGTCCCGGCTGTCCCCGAGGGCAGGAGCTGTCCCGGCTGTCCCCCAGGGCAGGGGCTGTCCCAGCTGTCCCCAAGGGCAGGGGCAGCAGGGGGGACACGGGGCCACCCCTGCCCAGTGCCCACCTGGGGGACAGCAGAGGGCTCAAAGCAAAGAGCCAACGTGTGCAGACCCAGTTGCACATTGACCAGTCCATATATATTTATTTGGCTATGTTCTACATAGATATCTATATATATATATTTATACCTTTGAAATGTTCTAGATTTGCTAAATAAATATGAAAGCAAAGGAAATGTTACTCGTACACACTATTTGTTTGGCTGTCGTAAAAAATATAGCACGTATTTCTCATGGTAGGTACTTTGCTACAAGATAGTGTGCAATAGTGGATTTTATTTATTTTTAATTTATTTTATACTTTAATTCTTTTTATTTTTCCCTCTTTCAGAACCTTGTTTGCAGTGCAGAATGCTAGCATCAAATGATCTGATCTAAATAACAGTAAAAATTTCCATGCTATTGTTTTTCTTTTTTTTTCTCAACTGGGTCTCTAGGTTATAGTGCAAAATACAAAATTAAAAAAAAAAAAAAAAAAAGAAGAACCATATTAAAAAAACCCAACCCCACCAAAAACCCAATGAGAAATTGCTCTAACTACTCAGGAAAAAAAATGGAGACTGAAATATTCCCTGCCTCCATCTGAGGTTGTTCATGGACAAGGCAGTCCAAAGCTGTTTGTCCATGCAGTGCTCACAGATCACTGCTGGCTGGCCCCTGTGTGATATGACTCCAATCTCCCCTGCTGGCTCTTTCAGCAAGAACTTGTTTCTTGAGCACTGTCATCTCAACACGACATTTATATTCAGTTCCCTACATTTAAGGAACTGGTATGATGAAGGCATTTTTTTTGCTTTTGTAACTGGGCCACGTAATGCCACGTGAGTCTTAATAAAACTCTGTTCTCGTAAGAAATATTGTTCAAAATGTCCCTTAGACTGCACCCAGGAAATGGGAAAATGCCAAATCTACTTTCAAAGACAAACTTGTAACACATTTAACTCTTTGACCTTTTGGCATAACATGAGAACAACAGTAATCAAGGCAGTATTAAAAACCACAACTGTAGGTAATACAAAGTGCATTTCCTGCATATAATACAAATATAACTTTAAGAAACTAAAGGCACAAGCTAACTAAATATGTATTACATACTAGAAATGCACAGTTCAAGGTAACTCTAATAGCTCCAAATATTTGTTTATAATGGATATTAAAGCAGTTTGAAAATGATCCTCATTAGTGAATTGCAAAAAAGTATAATTGCTTAAAATATAAGTAAAATAGACTCTAATATTGACATCTTGGATCAGTGATAAAATACATCATCACATTTATGAATGCACTCTCTATATACAATTCATAAATTATTCTTCCATTGATTAAAAGTGTATTAGAGGCTCGAGGATTTGAAGGTCCATTTTTAGGCTGGTGTGGAGGTATTCAAATTCTCTGTGATCTGATGGAAAATTACAGAAATGTGAGCTGTCAAACCTGGAAGCTGCCAGCTCCCCGTTCTGTACATCAGTTAACGATGAGCCTGATCACAATGAGTGTGGGCAGGTTTTGGTCCACGGGTCCCCCTGGCTGGGGACAGAGGAGGATTTTGGGGCCAGGCTCCCCCAGCCTGACCCTGCACCCCAAAGCTGTGCTGGCTCCCAGGGGAGCAGAAGGAATCTGGGCAGAGACAGGAATGGGCTGAGGCTGAGACCTGAGCTCAAAGCCCAGCGAGGGGCTCAGACCTCAGGGGTCCGTTCAGGCTCATCTCTAACTTGGGTACAGTCTGCTCCACTTGCCCAAAAACAAAGGAAAAAAACCCAAAAACCTGGGGGGAAAAAAAGACAGAAAGATAAAGAATGCACTTTCTTGGCTCCTGTAAATACGAGCAGAAATTGTTTCAATATATTTACTACGTCTGTTCTGAAAGAAATGTGCAATAACTTCACTGTTATGGATACACAGGCTCTATAAAAAGACTTCCAGATCCCCCTGGAACACTGCCTGCCCATCCCCCCTCCCTGTGTGCCCGACCCACTCCTGATAATCAGGATTTTAGAAATGACAAGCTGGAGGAAGGATCACCTATGCTGCTATGAAGTAACTGTGCCCGTAGTGCATGTTACCTTGGGAAATAAAAATCTCTGTCCATGCAATATAATGCTTTCCTATGTGCTCTAGATATTGAGCTGAAAAGTGAAGAGTCATCCCCGAAATGTTCTACGTTTATCAACATATTTACTATCCACACTTAGGGTCATCAACTCCCAACCCACCAATCTTCAGACTCGGAAAAAATGAGTACTACAACAGGATTATTGATTTGAGATGAAAAGAACATGATGCCTGAACCCACCAACACTGCACCTTCCCAATGACCTGTGTGAAGGCAGGTCCTGGTGACACCAGGCAGGGCTGAGGATGCTCTGTGGGGCTCCCACTGGGCTGTCCCCGAGCCCTGGGTGAAAGCCCAGCCTGGAGCACTCCTGCCAGGGAGAGCCTGCAGTCCCACTCAGCCTGCTTTAGCCCCCCCATCCCTGGCTGCAGCCTGGCCAGCACGGGGCCACCAGCAGAGTGGCAGCTGTGAGTGCTGCCAGAGCCTGTGTGCCCCAGGAAAACCCTGGGAGAGCCTGACAGGCTCCACGGGGCACAGGGCGATGGTCAGCACGGAGCAGCGAGGGCCCAGCACAGGGAACATCCTTGGACGTACTGAATCCCACCCAAGTCAGACTCCCCAGGCCAGAAAATCCCTCAGCTTTTCCCTGTGAGGAACGTGTGTGGGGTCGGTGAGCAGCTGTGAGGTTTCCATACACAGTCTGGGTTCCGTATCGATCCCTTGGGCTTACGGGAGATCTCACTGGGATAAAAGACACCCGGAGAATTACGGGTTGCAGAATCAGGCTCTGTAACCATTGAAGTAACTGGTGAAGGATGAAATCAACAACAACAAAAACCTGGTGTTTTCTTTGGGGGGAGGCAGAGCAGTGGTGCTCCCCTCGCCCCGCGGGGCTGTGCGGTCCCCCGGCCCCTCGCGCGCAGGCCGCGCCTCGGGGCTCTGCTTCCCAAAGTTTTGAATACTGCCACACAAGAACTAAAAATTGTCACTGTCATCTCTCAAAGAGTTAAACAAACGATATTAAAATACCATCTTCTGTCACATTTAAAGGCAGTTGGATATGTTTTTTTTTTTTTTTTCCTCTATGTTTATATATATATACAGAGTTCTGATCTAGAAAAAAACCAATACAATAAACCATTTTACGTTTAAAAACAGGCAGTCTTTGGTGACGGCAAAGGCAGAGGTTTTCTTTGTTACCTCCTGCCTATTTCACTCTGTCTCATGAAGTGAATATTATTGGCACTGTCAGAAAGTTCGAGATACTGCTCCACAGATAAAACGAAATATCCGTCGTAGCCTTGGACCCGCCCGGTGCTCAGAAGCTGCTGCTTCTCTGCGTCTGTCCAGGCGCGGATCCCCTCCTCGCCCTCCTGCAGGCGCCTCTGCTCCCGAGTCCAGGCCTGCGCCACGGCCCTCAGCCTGGCGCTCTCCAGCACGTGGTTCCTCTCCTCCTCCAGCGTGGAGCCGTAGCGCACGTTGAAGCAGAGCGCGCCATGCTGCAGCTGGATGTCGGCCACGCGCCGGCTGCGCCCGCCCAGCGCCGCCGTCATCTGCGACACCGTCACGTTGACGCCGTTCTCCAGGATGCGCCGCCCGCCCGTGCTGCCCATCAGCGCCAGGTCCTCCTCCAGGGAGCCCAGCTTGATGAAGTAGTGCGTGTCCCTGCCCTCGATGGTGAAGTGCAGGTTCTCCAGGTAATGCGCGTTGTTGAGGATGGCGGCGATGCGCCGGCTGTCCTCGTTGGCCACGCCGATGACGTCGGCCGTCACGACCCCGTCCTTGATGGCGAACTTGATGCCCTTCCCGAACACCGAGGGGACGGCCGCGAACCTCAGCCGCTTCGCCCCGTCGGAGCACTGCCCACCGCCGGACCGCGGCGCCATGGGAAGCTGGTCCAGGGATATAAAGTTTCGGAGTTGCTTCTGTAGCTCACACTGAATGCCGAGGATGGTCTGGGAAGGGAAATACCAATCAGGATTGCAGGAAAGGCACCTCGAAGTTCATTACAGTGTCTCACCCTACTCATCTCTTAATTGCTTAGAATGGATCTTCAATTTGTTTGGAAAGTGTCGTGCACACCTACAGAACCTGGGCACATGCACAGGCTTTTTAATTGCTTATGGTAGTGCTTTCTGTCTCCTGGACTGCTTCATTTCTAGGAAATTTCTACTGTTTATCACAAATGCTATTTTTGTATTTGTTCTTTTTATTTTTCCTCCCCCTGGAACTGTTACTCTAATGGCTGGTTTTTCAGCCCTCAGCAGTTCAGGGAAACCTGAATTCAAAGCCATGCCCTTTCACGTGGCTCTGCTTAGTCACTGTGTGTTTAATTACATCTTCTGTGAACAGTGGTAATGAATTTTATAGCCCATTCTTTAGGGAAAGCAGGTTGGGAAGGTCTGGAGACTAGAGCAATAGGCAGGTACATCACACCTGTAGATCTTGCTCCCCATTGAGGCTGGAAGAAAATTCACTCCAACCCTCCCTTTATCTTTTAACACTACACCTATCCCTCATCTTTTCTGTGCCTTGGAAAGGCTGAACATCTCAGTGATAATTTTCCATGGACATGCTCCTACATCTGGCACGAGCTCTGGCCCCCCAGCCTTCTGCCCTTGGTGGATGGTAACCGTCCTAAATGCTGGGAACATGAATGTGAACTCTCAGATGCTCTGTGCTTCTCTTTCCTGACTACAATAGAGGAAAGGCATCTTTACAAAATCCCATTTCTTTGTTAACAGATGCTCATATGCCAAATGTGAATGCCTGCTCAGAGTATCAGCAGTCACACTGATTGCTGGACTCTGGTAGCAGCTGTCTGGCTCTCCCTTACTGAAAACAAGCCCTGGAGAAAGGCTAAGATTTACAGACCCCTTACAAATCCACAGCAGCTTTTCTGTTTCCTGCAATAATTATGCAGAGGTACTGGCTTGTGAAGCTGTTTATACCCTCAGTGATTTTCCAGTGCCTGTGGCATCCTTGCTAACAAAGATGAAAATCTGCTGGTTTAGTTTGTTAATTCCACAAGATTTTCTCTGGTTTTTTTTTTCAATATTGAAACACTTCCACCCTTTTGCCTATCCTGTGCCGCCAATTTGGGTATTTTCTCTATAAATAGCCGCAAATTTTCTTCACTGTGTGGCTAAAAGCTTCTCCTTGAACCCCTCCTCCCCTCTGATGCCAGGACATAATTGACAACATTTAAGTTTCTAGCATTCTTAAACAATTTACTTTGCCTATTACATTGAAAGATATAGTCACATTTTTTCCTTGGTAACCAGTATTTTCTGTTAAAACTCCTTAATTTAGTATTAAAAGCAGCTGAAGAGAACGTTTGCTAACCTTTCCAGGATCCCACTCCTGGGTTTTTGTTTGGAGCTGCAGAAGTTCGTATGTTGTCCCCAAAGCTTCTATCTCTGGTTTTGGGAATCCAGGGAGCACGTTGTGCAACTGGAAACCAAACAGCTCTAGCCAACTTCCAATGTCTACAAAACAAGAAAAGGATGCTGGCAAAAAGGCTCATCAATCCTAGAAAAAGTGAGGGCAGTCTGCAGAAATTCCAGCTATGCAGAAATAATGATTTCACATCAATTTATGTTTCCTGCACCAGCTACAGCTTTTATTGTAGCAAAGAAATTATTTGGTTACAAAGCATAGCTATACTCAAATCAATAGTGTTCCCTCTATCTATTTGTAATAGAAAAAATTCAAATTAAGCTGCTTCCATTCTTCCCCTAATTTTAGCACTGAGAAAAGCAACAGAAGCAGCTATTAATTACTTTCTTGGTTACCATAAATGTTAAAGAAAACAGATCAAGCTCAGTAAGATGCAATCTATTAAGGAAATTGCTTCAATAGATTTAAGATTAGAGACTTTTTGTATGCAAAAGATTTCCGGAATGTTGACTCCATACCATGACTGGAGAAAAAGTTTTATTTTCGTTACACACATTTTCACGAGAGACAGGTTATTACTTTTACCTGTGGTGTACTTGGCAACGTCCTGGATTTTGCCAACGGGGTAATTATTCTCAAAGGAGTAGAGGTTAAAGGGTTGTGGGACAGCATTCAGGTGCTTCCATATGCGGTGATTTGGGGTCGTCCACCGCCCTGCAATGACATCATAGTCCCTCTGCCCCAGATGAACCAGTTTAGTGAGAGGATCATAGAGCCCTCCGTGGAAACCAATGATAACCTCGAAATCCGGGTTAGTGTCCTGGTAGATCTCTCCATATGGGGTGTACAAAATCTCTTTTATGACCTGGCCTCGACTGCTAAACACAGCTAGAGGTGTCCCAGTGTTATCACAAGCAACATAATATTCTTCTCCGCTGCTTAATTCCATCGCAATGAGATGCCCTTGCAGATCATAATAGAGGGATGTTATTTCTGAGCTAGTGTGGTTGTACAAGTGAGTAACTCTTATTGGGTTGGAGAGATCAGCATAAAAGAACTGCAAGTGCTGCCCTAGGCTTGATTTGCTCGCAACTCGTCTTCCCAGCCCATCGTAACAGTATTGCACGGTCCAGCCAGACACTTTGTTGTACGCTTTGTTCAGCAGACCATTGGAGTTGTACTCGAAGATCTCGTTGCCCCTCTGCCTGAGGAACCCGTCCTCGTCCATCTTGTACTGGATCTCCCCGAGGCGGGTGATGCGGTCCCTGAGGTCGTACCTCAGCGGGGTCAGGCGCGCGCTGTTCCCGTGGCTCAGCAGGTTGATGTTGCCGTTGAGGTCGTAGCTGTAGCGCCACTGGGTTTTGTCGTTGACGGACACGGTCTGCAGCTGCCCGTCGGGGTCGTACTCGTAGAAGTACCTGGTGATGTTGGCGTCCACGCCCACGCGGATGTCGCAGATCACCACGCGCCCCATGCTGTCGTACTGGATGGTCATCCAGTAGGCAATGGACTTGAGGATTTCGTACTGCACCTCAATCACCTGGCCGTTGGCGCTGAAGATTTTGGTGTGCTTCATCGCAGTGGTGGTGATAACCTGGTTGAGGTCGTAGTTGATGACGCTGAATTTGCCGAACTGCTCGGTCCGGCCCGAAACGTCGACGTAGCGGTAGAGGTCGATGGGCAGGGGCGTCTCGTTGATCATGGCCTGCATGCTGGTCACACGGAAGTTGTTGTAGCTGTAGTCAAACCTGGCGTTCACCAGCCCCTCCTCACTGAACCTGAAGATCTGCCGACCTATAAGGGGACCTGTCCGAAACAAATGCGGGAAGGAGGAAAAACAGGAAGAATAATGAATTATGCCCCTGGTTTGCTTACCCTACAGATCTAGGACGGACAGGACGTGACCTCAGGCATGGCCTTTAGCCTTACTGCTCCTCAGCTGCCTCAGAAAATGCCATTAACTAAGAATAGGTTAGACTGTCCTCTCACAAACATTTATTAGTGCTTGCCCTACAAACTATTTATATTTTATTAATATTTGTTTAAATGAATGCTGTTTTATTCATAATTATGATTTCTATTTACTCACAAGATAATTCTACACCAAATTTATTTCACATGGTGATTTCCTTCCTCATATAAGCAGTCCTTCTGAATTTATGTTATATTACGGTGCAAACAGGGAAACTTGAAAATACAAACAATAAACCAACTTGATTTAGTATTTAGCAAATATCCACACAGAGGAATAAAACCAACAAAACACTCTAAGAGCTATTCCATACCAAGCAATAAAAAGAAAACTGTATTTCAAAGCGGGACAGCTATATTCACCTATGGACACAGACACAGAGATATACACACATATTTTTCTAGTGAAACATAAAATACAAGAAGCTGCAGACATAAAAATAATGGGATTTCATGCCAGGTAAGATCAGGGTGTTGCAGGCGAGGAAAGAGTGTCACATTTTAGGGCCACAAAAAACTTTAGCAAAGCAGCCACATTTTAAGGAGCCAAAAGCTTTAGCCAAGTAGCCACAGCGGGACCAGCCTGTCTGCCTGTATCTGATGGTGCAGATGAACCCGTCGTGCATTAGATGTAAGTGCAAGATCAGGGTGTTGCGGGTGAGGAACGAGTGTCACATTTTAAGGAGCCAAACACTTTAGCAAAGCAGTCATAGCCAGACCAACCTGTCTGCCTGTATCTGATGGTGCAGGTGAACCCGTCGTGCATTAGATCAGGGTGTGATCTAATGTGACCTGATCATTAGATCAGGTAAGTGCAAGATCAGGGTGTTGCGGGTGAGGAACGAGTGTCACATTTTAAGGAGCCAAACACTTTAGCAAAGCAGTCATAGCCAGACCAACCTGTCTGCCTGTATCTGATGGTGCAGATGAAGCCGTCGTGCATCAGGTGGATGGTCTTGATGACGCCGGAGGACTCCTCGTAGGTGAAGGTGACCTGTGTGGTGTCGTAGAGGACCTCGGCGAGGCGGGCCTGCCGGGTGTACCTGTAGAGGACCCTGCGGCCCGTGCCGGGGTAGAGGGTCTGCAGCAGGCGGCCGTCGCGGGCGCGGTCCTGCAGCCAGGCGGGGCCGCTGTCCGGGGGCGTGTAGACGTTGCGGTAGTAGCCCACGGAGAGCACGGTCTGCAGGGCGTGCCGCACCATGCTGGGCATGGTCACCGACTGCAGGGACAAGGACTGGTCGTACTCGAAGATGTAGCGGCGCTGGCTGTGCAGCAGCAGCATCACCGACTGCAACAAACGGCAACGGGTCAGGCTCCGCACACGGGGACTGCCCAAAGCCTGGACCCCGTGTTTTCTGAGCCCCAGCTCTGCCCAAGGGAAGCTTTGCAACTGTTTCCTTTTTCCCAAAACAACCCAATACTCCCTTCCCATAACAAGAGGTGTCGTTTGCTATTTCGGTAACTTAGCCAATGGGAGAGGTCTCATCCCATGGACCAATAATGTGTCTTCTTAGCCCAGAGTGTTATAAAAGGGCTGGATGAATTGTAAATAAACCTTCTGATTTCTGCTGCCTCCTGACTGGAGTCAGGCATCTTTATTTAGTGTCCTATTGCGACAGGTGTGGGCCTGCTATCTCTGGGTCTGAGAGACTTTAGCCTCCTAGCGGCTGCTGACTTTCTCCTCAAGGAAAAATTTCCTTGAGGAAGAAAGCTTCCCAAAACAATCCTGGCCAACAACTCTCCTTTCTCAGAACAATCTCTCTCCAGGTGGTGTTTGCTGTTTCTCTGGTTTAACCCACGGGATCAGAGAGGTGTCGTTCCTATTCACCAGCCATGGTAAGTCTGGATGGGAACACCTTATAAATGGAAGTAAGAATTAGACAATAAAGCTTTTCCTGTGCTCTTTGCCTCCTCAAATATTTAGAGTCTCTCATCTTTCTTTCGTGTCCTACAGTGACAGCCAGGGAGTGCCCACAGCCTATGGGAATGCTGACACACCCACTCATGGTCACAGTTTGTTCTGACTGTACAATTCCAATGAAGCTTTCAGCTGCAGGAGACCTGGCCACCAAGGTGGTACAAAACAGGAGGAGAATTACAGTAAGTCTGGAGGTAAGGGCCTCCAAACTGGAAGGCAGATGTGGCTCTCAGTAGCATTTCAGCCTCATGCTGACTGGCTACGTTGCTTTGAAATATTTAAGGCGTCCTCTCAGGAAGCAAAAACAGAGGGAACCTGTTCCTCACACACAGGCAGAGCATCTGCACCAGCAGATGTGTCTAGAGGAGCTGGAAAGGGGAAACTGTGCATGTACAAGGTGTTCAGCTTTTATTGGCATTCTGCTTATCCCCAGCACAGAGCTAGCCCTTTTCCTGTGCATCTTCTTTTAAATACACATTGCCCCAGAGTTCATAATATCTCCATGCTTACAGATGGATGGAAATACTCTGCAGGATCTCTCCCCCTCTAAGCTCAAAAATCTCTAGGAAGGAAACAGGGTAAGATGAGCCCTGCAGCATGTTCAGTGGCCCTGAGCCACTTTGCTCTGACAAATAAACCAACTGCCCATTCACAGGGCCAGAGATAGGCTCAGCCCTGGCCACCCTCTGTGCACCCCCAGCCCCTGCCTGCCCCTCTTCCTGCCCTTGGCCAAGGACACCTGTCCCCTGCCCAGCAGGCAGAGAGCACCAGCACGTGCCACTGCAGGTCCCCTGTGCCAGCTGGTGACCACAGACCCCAGCACTGTCTGATCACCTCACTGCTGCCCTGCACTGTGTTTATTTTGTTCCCTCCTCCAGTCAGGAGTCTCCAGCCTGCACTAAACCACTGGCTGAACTCTCTCCTAGCCCTGCTCTGACACCTCTCTCTCAATACTGCTCCCGGGGCTGCTTTTAAGCTGTCTGCCATTGACAGAGTATGAATAACACCATCAGAAACATCCCCAATATAACTTTAGTGCCCCTGTGTACCATCTTTACAGCACTTTGTGGCTTTTTCACTTCTGTCCAGGATAGTAAAAAGATAGACAGCACAAGGGCTGGAGACTGAGTATCCTCTCAAGCCTATTAGAGGATACCATAAAGAGAAAAAAAAACAAAAATTCCCAATTCATCCTAATAATATTACAATAGATTTTTCAACTCTGCACAAATTGGGTTCTAATTGTTTTAAAGGATTTCAGAGGGTAGCTCATAAAACACCCCCAAAATGGGTCATTTCATTAAAACAAGCAGAGCCTGGTCAACCACGAAATGATTGATGTATGGTGTAAGACAAACAGCCAGTGGCCAATTACTGGGAGCTCTGCTGGGAACAAATGCTGAGCATCACCACTAGATGTCATTTCTGTCCAACACACACACACAGACAAAATCTGGTTTGTCTGCCAGATTTTGGAAGCCAGCTTGGAGTATTCAGGGGATTTTATAACTAATTGAGGAAAGTGACCAAACAAGAGGAACTGGATCTCATCAGTAAGAATCATTTACAACGCTGATCTTGTAGTGCTTTTTAAAACCTTAATTATTTGAGCTAATTTTGTACGGGGCAGAGATTTCTGAAGATGTACAATTAGCTCATCAAGCGATAAAAATGAAGAATTAAATAACTAAGAATTGGAAGCGAGCTATATAATTGATTTTTTTTTATGTAAGGAATTATTGGGTCTTACAAGTCTTCAGACAACCTTTACCAATCGTTACAGAATTAACGCAATGAGTTATTGACTTTAATGGAGCCACAAAGTTATATTTCAATGTCTAATTTTGACAGGGAATTCATCTTTCTTTGGCACAAGGAACAACAGCCATGAAAATACATTAAATATCTGGGAGATTATTGTCCATGGTGTGAATGGCTTTCCATAATTTTAGTGACAAGCTACAGCATCACCAAGCTGCTACCTGAACCAATAAGCTTTTGCCACTTGCTTCCACAAGATCAGGATGTGGCCTTTTGTGTAGAATTCTAGAATAACATGGATTATATCACTTTATTTATGAGCTCATCATAAACTAGGAACAGACAAAGTGGTTTGGAAAGATAAGAAGCATAAATCTTTCCAAAACAGGTCCAAAGTAAAAAAGAAGAGCTTCCTCCAAAAGGCACATTGCCCAAATATTTGAAAGCTGCATGAAATGCCTGTTTACTTGTAATTGGCAAAAGAGCATTCAGACAAAAAAAGCCCTGACAAATTTATCTGAGACAAACTTCTGAAGCTCCTGGGGTCTGCCAATCTTGTCAACACATGCAAGAACCACACTGCATGCAGACAAGGAGGAATCACATTTTTATGCATTTTCCAGTCTTGACAGGGTTTTTTTTTTCCACTGGGTTAGGTTTAAGTTTTTTGAGGATCAAGCTTAAATACATTGAAAATAAGTACAGCACAGTTTATCTTAGAAGGACACATTTGGAACTCTTTCATATGGAAGTAACTTCAAAGTCACTGGATTTCCTGGGTGGATTTCCTCCCTATCAATGTTACCTCCTCTGCCCCTCAGCCCCCAGAGCCTTTTCCTGTGGTTTACAGGTTCAGAGAAAATGTTCTGCTAACTCAGGGTGGATTGGATGGTCCAAGATGTTGCTATTTAAACAACCTGGAATATGAGCTCACACTGAGTTCTGAAAGCTTTAAAAATACAGACTGGCTTTCTGGTTTTGAAAGACAAGACCAAACAAAATGTCACCAGAGATGAAGATGTTCCTCCTTGGTTTGTACAATATTTATCTCCACATTTTGTGACCATTGCCTCTAGGCACACATGGAACTTACAACAGTCAGGGAATTTGGATGTGAAGTCACCATAAAAGCAGAGCAATAGCTCATTTCATATTAATATTTCCCAAACAAATGGCCCCATGAATACTGCAGTAAGCCTTCTCCTCACAGGATCAATCCCTTGTTTAAAATACAGCATTGAAGCTTGTGCTCATGGCTTCCTCATTTTGGCTTAAAAGAACTGTGTTTGTGGGGAGAAAAAAGTTCTTTTTCAGGACTGTGATTTTTCTGACTGGTATCCAGAATAGCAACACGGTTTTCAGCATTAGGGTGTCCTTTGTCCTGAACTTGCACTGAGACCAGAAAGTTGTTCTGACCTACCAATTAAACAAACCTGAGCTGCTGAAAACTTCCTTCAGAACTAAACTGTGTCAGGTTTGAGCAGGTGACATGTAGGTCTGAGCATACCCAGAGACACTTTTATCTTGTCAGGTAATTCTACCCGTTTTCTGTTTCAAAAGTCTTAAATACTCTTGCGAGGGGCAGCATCATAATATAGCTCAAAACAGAACATAAAAAATAGATAGAATAGAATAAATAAATAGAATACAAAATAAATACCATATAATAAATAAAATAAATTAAAAACCCCCCAAAACAACCAAATATTTTCTTTTGCCTTGGCACAACCCCCCAATTTAAAACAATTTACCTTTTCTAGATACGTGTAACTCCATATTTTACCGTCTGCCCACGTTCTGGAAAGGATGTTCCCACTGGGATCGTACTCCATTTTCTCAGTCCAGGTTCCCCTCTGGATGTAGGTGACCAGGCCAGAGTGTGAGTAGGTGATGTTGACCTCGTTGTACTTGCTGAGCGGGGACCAGAGCACGGGGCGCCCGCTCTGGTCGTACATGATGCGCAGGGTGAACTTCCTGTGGTCGTCGTAGATCTTCCCTGTCCTGGTGACGTGGTCGAAGTCAATGGAGAGCAGGTTTCTGTTGTGGGTCTGAACACAAAGGTGCAGCAGGGTAAGAGCACGGTGCACACCCAGCACAGTCAGTGTCAGCCCTAATCAAAGTCAGCAGTGCTCTCACACTGTGACCTGGGGCCTTACTCAAGACAAGAAAATAGAAAGGATTCAGATGAGAAACAGAAGGAGCAAAAAAAAAAGGTTCCTTGCATTCGGTGTTATTGTATTTGGCATTACAGGATGTTTCCATGTGCTAAACCCTCACCTCTGCTCTCACCTTTTCCTGACCTTTTCTTCTTTCTTGTCAGCTGTGGAAGAAATTCTTGACTCCAGCCAGAGATGTGTAGTTAAGCCCACAAACTAAGGAAGATCTACCACCTCCCCTCCTCTCTTGAGCTCTGTGAACAGTGACAGGTCAGGGACAGCCCTCCCGGCCCAGGTGACACCCTGGGGCTGCGGAGGGCAGAGCTGTGCCTGCAGCTTCTGCACACCCGTGTGTCCTCACACAGCCACCTCCCTGCCACACTCCTGGAGGCCAGCAGCTGTGCCTGGCACTGGCCACCTTCCCTGCAGCAGCTCTCACCACACCTGGGAGCCTGACAGAACACAGCCCAATGCTCAGTGCGAAATCATGTTCAAAACTGAGTCAGGTTCATGAAAAAACACATTTATCCAGTGCTATCATCATCACCTGCCTCCTGAGATCATTCAGTCACTGGGAAATCTCTATTAAACACCATTTCAATCAGACATATAATTTAGGGAACCATAAAATATTGTTCATTGACATGTCTTTTTCAGATCAATGCTCCGTGTGCTCGTTGCATTAATCTACCACATTTTATCTGCTCACTCTGTTCCATGAATAACTTCCCACAGCACAGACAGTGCAGGGCAGGTGTCAGCACAGAGCCTGGCTCGGGGCTTGCTCCTCTCCCAGAAATGGAGGCACAGCCACCAAGGAAATGGTTAATACACCCTGGTTAATAATTCAGGATGTGATTAGAATGAACATTTCCCTTTCGTCCCTCTTTCTGTTTTTAGATACAAAATAATCTGAGAATCTAGAAGAAGCAGGTGTTCTCCCTTCAACCAGCATTTCTGGAGTTTTATATACACACACGTCTAACTTTAACAGTGTTCATTTACAAGAGCTGTAAAATACCTATATACCCCTGCAGACTGCTGAACTATCACAATTTATGCTCTAATGATAGTTAAGGAGCCAAAGTAAAATGTCATGCTCAGTTCAACTACATTTACTTGTATACAGACTGATGGTTTAATATATTTTTTAGCAAACTTCTTAACATTTCTGAAAAAACAAATCCTCTTGGTGGCAAAATAACTGAAAAGCAAGCAGGGGGTGTACCCTATCTGATATTCATTTATGCTCTATGTACATGTTTAATGTTCTTATTGCTATTTTTATCTTGGAAGAATGCAGTTAGGAGAAAGAAGAGCCTCGAACACAAATTGCTTGCAAGCTGAATTCCAGAGACCATACAACAAATAAGAATGAAAACCAAACAGAGGCAGAATTAGCAGCCAAGTGGAAAGCAGCAGTAATTGAAAACTCACAGAGTTAAAATAAGGTTAAAATACTTCCCTTATATTGCACATTTTATGTCTCATTTGTTTACTTTCTTATATTAAAGTTAAGTTTAACACCCTTCTCAAGGCAAGACAGGCTCATAAATGGGCAGGAGGACTCATCTCAATGTTCCATTGACAAACTGATTTCAAATTCCAGTGGCTCCATGAAACGACTCCTCCAAGACACATAAAGCACAGCAAGGAGCCCCCCGAGAGGGGCTGAACTTGTGTTCTGCTGTGAGCCAGGGAAATCTGCTCTCTGAAAGCCACGTCAGGCTGGAGTGCCAGCCAATGCAAACTGGGAGAAAATCCAGCTGACTTCAATCATGTCAGAAGTGCAGAAAAGGATACATTTATTCTACACTTCTAAACATTTGTTGACTCCACTTGCATTAGTTTTTTTAGCTAGAAATTCTGCAGTGTAAGTGTCACATAAACGTGCCCTTCTCTTGATTTCATTTCCAAGCACAGCCTGTCCACCCTGCCTGATGTGTAAGTCAGAGGAGATAATTGCATCCTTTCCCTGTCTGTGTTTTGCTTTGAGCCAATGCAGACTCATGCAGCCTGGCAGAGGACTTGGTCCCATCTTTAGAATTTGCTGTAAGACTGGTAAATAAAGGGAGATCATTTGCTAAGTGCAGTAATGAACATGGCTGGCAAAGCCTGGGTCTGCAGGACTTTTGAACCGAGGCCAGTGAGTTACTTCTGTTGTTGTTATTAAAAAAAATAATTAAAAAAAAAAAGAGGCAAAAATAAGTAAGGCTGGCCAAGCATTCAATTTTCAATTTTGCAGACATTCAGTTATAAAACCTGGACTGCATCCAATGCCACGTTCCTCAAGTTATGCAAAAGTCAGGAGGGAGCAGAGCTGCATTCTAATCAGTGCATTACTATGCATCATGCTCATCAGATTTAACAGCAGCCTTTGCTTCATTTTTAGAAGTCAATTAAAATAGCAGTTCAATTGATAAAAAAGAAGTCTTGCTAGATTAAGATTGATGTTAAAATGCCTGATTGTACATAGATTTATTATTAATATAAAATGCATACATGCCCACAGACTGTTTTATGTAGGTTCAGGAAGCGCTGGGGCAAGCAGTTCTTCACTTAAAGGAAACCTGTGGTTAATTTCTGTTTCCCACATTGATTTAGACCCTGAGATAAAGTTAGATGACTGTTCCAGCATCTCAGTTAACTTATTCACTTCTGTGCCGTCTCCAGAGCAGAATTCACACCATGCAGAAATCCAACTTTTTAAACCCCAATGTTCCCAGCATTATTCAGAACATGCTCCCAGGGGCCTCTTTCCAAAACTGGAAATAACACCAGTAGAGTGATATGCTCTCAAGATGGTTGCTAATTGCTATTAGAATTAAAAAAGTTAGGACCAGGCAGAGAAGGAAAAGCTTTATTCTCTTTCTTCTCTTCAAGTAGGTCATCCTTTATCTCATCCCCAGCTACCTGCCTTCCAATTTATACCTTTTAGCAGTCAAAGCCGTTTGTTTCACTGATGGCATCAGGACTGATTTCTAAGTAACATCTTTATACCTCATTTCTATGCTGGTTTTTTTTTTCCTTTCTCAGAAAACTCTTCCATTGTGCTGGGTTTTTTTTCTTTAACTGAGGGCTCCTGCAAGTCTGTTCATTTCCACCGAGAACTGCTCCAATCCCCAGAGCTTTTCTCTACATACATTTTCAAAGTTCAGCACAGTTCTTTCTGCCCTACATTGCAAGCTTTCTAACACACTTCCTATTGTGCCAGGCATGGCATATTAAGTGTTTAAATACTTTCTTTTAAAAATACAACTCTCTAAAAGTTTTCAGAAGGTCTGTCCAGAATCTCATCCACCATAATGACTTTCCATGATGCTTTTTTTTTTTTTTCCCAGCACTTTTCAAGGAGCTGTGCACAGTAAGTCCTAAATCCATTTCATTATTGGGTATACTGTTTCAAACACACTGTAGGATGGTACTTCTGTCCCTGCTGGGCTGCATTTCCTATAATCACCAAGAAAAGAGAGCTGTCTCTGGGCAGACTCCTTTGCTGCACTGTTCCAGCTCCTTCCATCTCCACTGACTCTCCATTCCACCAGCACAGCAGCAGCTCAGTGCTAAAGATGAGCTCCAGGATCCAGATATTTCTGCTGTTCCCCAAAGTCCTCCTTCATGCTGTTACCAGCCCCAGATGTCCACCTGTCCCTTTCTCTTGTGCCTATTTACACGGTGTCTCCTTTGTGCAGAACACAATTGGACCTGATGATCTTGGAGGTCTTTTCAAATGTAAATGATTCTGTGATTCTGACATTTCTCCTCCTTTCCACTCTAAAATCCTCCTTTTAGAGGAACCTGTGCTATCCCACCAGGCTCCCTCCAGCCTTGCCCTGACAGAAGAGGAGTCCTAGAGCTCAGGACAGCCAGGGGAGTCAGCACAGCCAGGACTGCAACACAGGCAGCTGGCTTGTCCTGGGCAGGTGGGGACAATCCTGTCCTCTTGGTCTTGGACAGGTGGAAAAGGACACAGCTCACAGAAACAGGAATGCAATGTTCAAGAGCTGTGCTGCTGGCCCATACTTTTAGAAGGACAAAGGGTAAAAGCCATCAGCATACCAAAATTATTCTTATGCTTGCCTTTCACCTTCCATCCTCTCTCTGGATGGAGGTGAAGGGGGAGGAAGAGGAATACATGAGTGGTTTTCCCCACCAACAGCCCATTCCAGAGGCAGGTCCCTCAGTTGACCTCTGTATGCCTTCAGTGTTGCAATATTTCCATGACCACCCTATGCCTCCAGACAGAATCCATTTCATCCTGACCAATTTTTGAATTTCTTTTTTTTTTAAATTTTTTTTTTTTTTTGGCCAGGCAGTGTTAAAGATCACAGAGAAACAAGTGAAAATGCAAAAGAAGCTGCAATTTCAACAACAGAAAATACAAACTGCATAATGGTGGAAGTCTGCAAGATGAAGTAGCTGTATTAACCAGAATTGTGATGAACAACCAGTCCCTGGCAATGCAAGCAGAATAGATGACTGACTACAACCTTTGTGTTTATGATCTTATCACGTAAGATTCTTGTAGAAAAATGTGCCATACTGTCATTGAAGCCACACAAAGTCACACAGAAAGCCTTCAACTGAGGAGGCAACATGAGCCAAGGAAGGCAGAGTTTGCATCCTGCCATCTCAACGTGTTTGTCACTGCTGCCTCCCCAGACAGGGCTATCACACTAATTCAGAGAGGGAGGAGGCAGGAGGTGGACAAGAAGAACTAAAAGAAGCTTTTGCCCACTTGCAAGATCCTAAAAAGTAACTGTGCCTGTCAAATCTGAACAGTGCCCTTTCAAACTGGTGTTTTACATACAGTGCCCAGCCTGGCCAGATCTTCCAAGCCTTGCATTTTCCATTGAGCAGTTGAAAAGCAAACAGATGGTACACTTACAAAAAATCTTCAGTAGCTCATAATCAAAATGAGATGGTTTTGATTTTGGTGGTTTTGACAATGCAGGGATTTTAATAACCATCTCTATATTTTCAGAGCTAACAGGTGTACCTTCAGACATAATTCCTATCCAGAAAGGTTGTAGTCAATAGCACAGTATTTTTAAGGCCAAAATTCCCAGCTGTATTATTGGTACAGGCATTTTAAGTGGTATTCATGTGAAAACCAGAACTGATTTAATAAAAAACCTGTTTAGCAGAGTAGCAATCTCTTTGAGCCATGGTGTTATGTAATTAAATGCTGAATGTTGACCATCTGTCATCGTACTCACAGGTAAAAATAAACCAAGGATGCAATGCTAAAGCAAGTCTTTGTTGGAGCCCTGGGGGAGCCCAGCCAGAGGGAGCTGGGGCTTTGAGAGCCCGGGGCAGAATTAACCCACAGCCTGTCTGGATGCACAGGGAGTGAGGCTCCCCATGGCTCTGGGTCACAGCAAAGGAGCTGGCCAGGACACCCAAAGTGTGACCCAAAGTGTGCCCTGCCAGAGCCTCTGCCCTGGGCAGCCCCTGGCTCCCCCAGAAAAGGAGGGTTGATAGAGCTGACACAGCCAAAATGTGGCTCCAGCTTTGCTGCTGTGCAGAGTAACTACACACTGTCCTTTGCTCACAGCTTCCTCCAAAGCCATAATTAAGTTCTTAGTTGAAAAAGAAGAGGAAGAAAAGAAGTAATTATGTCTTAGAGGTCAAATCTTACTATCAAAATCAAACAGAGATCAAACATCCCTGAGAGTGTTGGAGGAGTTTGGTTTTGAAATTCATGGCTGGGGCCCACCACTGATCCAAATTTTCCATTCTTACAAAGTCTAACGTTTCAACATGATTTTAGTTGAATGACTTTCAAAGGGAACACTGCACTTAACACAAGAGGAAGCCTTACCCTCAGCCTCCTCTCAAACGTAGAGATGTTGCCTTTGGTCTGCTCCCTCCTTTGCCTCCATTCAATGAGGTTGGAGTTGTGCTCTCCAGGAAGGGAGATGTTGCACTTCCCTAGGGTGGGGCTGACCACCCCTGCCAGGATGTGAGGTTCTGTGTTGAGTGTGATTTCCATCCCGCTGGCAAAGGTGACTCTCAGAGACCCGTCTGGGCTCACCCTGTAGATGTTCTGGGTGTTATCTGCCAGAAAACAACAAAAACCAGGGCTCAGAGAGGGGTTCAGATCTCCAGATTTATAACCCAAACGTGAGGCACAGCAGGGCTGAGTTTGTGACCCAGGGAGGTTACACACAGCTGAACACCAACTGCAGTGGGAGCTCTGCAAGCTGTGACCTCCAGCCTTCCCAAGTCTGAACAGCTTTTTGTTACGTTTGCCCTGATGATTTCCATTGTGAAGGTTTCCTGCAGCAGGAATAAAGAGTTTTTGCTTTCAGCTTAGAAGTATGTAAAGCCACGAGCTGAATATTGACCACTGATATTGTGACGGCCTTAGCACATTGCAGATCCCAACGGGAAAATGTAATGCTTGAACAGCTCAAGAGTATCTGAGGACAAGCAAAAGAGCTGTTTTCCAGATATCCAGGATGACAGCCAGTCTCCCATTGTGTCCCTTTTCCCTGGGTCACAAAAACCTTGTCCTCTTCCCCATTAAGGAACCCAACAAGGACAGAAGACCCCAGATCAATTAAACCATGTGAAGCCAGAACTCTGGTGATAAATCTGCAGGATCTGGAGGAGGACACTGGGGCACCCCCATTAGGCAGAAAGCAGGGGTTTTTTTTGAGATAAATGGTATTACCAGGAAAACACTGTGGTGTCTACAGAGGTTGAGTCCAAATCTAATCCCTGAGGCAGCCACTAGCAGAGGTGGGCCACGCTCTCCTCCTTCCTATAAATGCTGTCACCAGGTCACAGAACTACCAGAAAGAATCCACAGTATTGGCCAAACCAGGCATTTCAGTGCTGAAATGGCAGTGGAACCTGCCATTCTCCTGGCCAGTATTTCTCAGAATAACCAAGCTCAGTGTTTGGCAGCCTGGTCCAAGTCCTCCAAATGCTGAAGCAGAAAGCAGCATGTAAAGCCTGGAGACATCAGAGACTTCAATAATTAGATTTTATCCATGGGATTCTTCAAGGAGAAGAATTATTCACTTGTGGCTTGTTTCTAACTGGCAGCCCAGGAGAATTGTAGCTGTGTGTGCTGAAGCAAGGAGGAAACAAAGGAACTAATTCTAATGCCTTTTTTTTTTTTTTTTGGCCAACAGTTACAAATGCAGTAATGTCAAGGGTTTAAACACAATGGTTAGGGAAAAAATAACAGAAAAGCTTCTATTACCTTGTTTTAAAGTATATATTGTAGAGGTAGCTGAGAAGTTGGTGGCTGTGATCACGTTCTCCCTGTTTGAAGTATCCAGCTCCACTCGTGTCAGTTTTTCCACGTCGCTGTGGAAGCTGCTGACCTCCCCTGTGGGGAAGGTTGCATTGGTCAGGTGCCCATCGGAGTCATACCTGCAGAATGATGTTAGAGAGCCATGAGAACACACCACTGCTGTCCTGCAGGCACCCCTAAAAGCTGAAAAAATAGCGAAAAAGTAGGAGGCATTGTCACCACTGTGCAGTAAGTAAAAAAAGGTAAGAATTGCTCCATTTAGTCACTCAAAAATGCCTTCAGTACCTGGTCTGAATTCCTGCTTGGAGTCTTTTCCAGTGGTGCTGCACGAAATACAGCTGGGAATGCTGTGAGATGCTGCCCACACCACTGGGGCTGTGGCAGAGGACTCTGTGCTGCCCAGGGCTCCCCAGTGGGCTGCCATGCAGGAACGAGGCCACTGGAGGTCACTCGGTGCTCAGGCATCCACCCCACCCCTAAAACGGCATTTCTGTGCCCATCAGATTAAACAAACCCGGTTCTTACCCTCTGCAACCCTTAAAAGCTGCCTTTTGTCACAGATGTGTGAAGCATATAATGTGAGTGGCGAATGTAAAAAGGGACCTAAAGCGTAACCACAGTGATAAAATTACAGAGAAATCTGCAGGAAATAAGTTGCCTACATGGGTTTTGCTCTGGTGTTTCATTTCCCACGGGTCTACTTAAATCAGCAGGAACTTCTCACCTAGAATGTGGAGCACCACATCTCAGTTCACCTAAGCTTCACCAGTGCTAAAGAAAGTCTTGTAGCTCAAGGTACTTGATTATCAATCAGGCCATGTTACCAAAAAGTCAATAATTAATTCCAGAGCTCTGGAGCAGCAGTTCTAACAGGTCTTTTCAGTTCTACCAGCGTATTTCTTCTTCTTGATGGTTCACATGGAAACCAGCACCCAGCATTGCTTGGTGCTTGATACTGTTTCATAATAATGCCTCACATCTTAAAAATCTTATTGATGCTGACATGTTTTTATTCACCTAAGCCAACTCACTGATATTGCAGAGCATTTGCATGAGCAAAACCAACTCATGTTCATAAAACAGAAACTTATTGTGCAGGTATGAAAGCGTAATTAAGTTTTCATGTTTTATTAGCTGTCTCCTCTCCCAGACCAAACTGCTCTATCAGCTGGCAGAACTGCACTGCCAATGAAGCCCTTCCAGTTCTCATCAGCACATGAAATGGCTTTGTCCTTCCCTTTAAGCTATTGGCATAATTTCTTTAGGGCCTTTATTTGCCTCTAATTAGTCAGACAAAATCTATATGTCACAAGAAGTATTGGTGAAAAAAAAAAATCAGGATTTTTTTGTCTTCCCTCCAATATAAAGACAGAAAAACAGAGCAGCTGTCCTTCCCCAATTAAACACTAGAGAATGAAGTGGTGACCATCTTGTGGTTTTTTGACCAGTAAGTTAAAATTAATCAAACGTTAAATGCAAAATAATCTCTCTCCTTTTCACCTCTCACTGCCCTTAGATGAATTGTGTGACTTATTTACATTCTCCCCTTCTGCAGGTTCTGTGCAAGTGGCCTGGGTGCCACAGCCAGCCATTAAAAGTGACTCAGATCACTACTTCTCATCATCAGAGAACTCCACAAACACCAGGCAGTTATATTTCATTTACTGCTTGATCAAACAGGTATGACAGCTCGCTAGGTTATTTAGATTTGCTACTGCACCACAGAAAATCCCCCCAAACTGCATTTTTAAGGTGCAAAAAACACAAGCTGGTATATTGCAATGTACCTGTGCTCAAGGCACGGGATCCACCTTCACCCAGGATCCAGTTTTGCTGCTGATGGTGCTGCTGAGGTACAAAAAATGACATTTTCAGCTGTGCAGCTGAGAAGGGGATGGAGAGCTCCTGGCTGGTGGGCAGGAAGGGCTGACTCCTCGTGAGAGCCCAGCACACAGCAGGGGCCCCTCACTCCTGCAGATGGTCCCACTGACCCCAAGGAGGACACGCAGACAAGTCTCACTATTGATTCCACAGCAGGATCAACTAAAGGGTTTGGGTTTGTTTTCCTCCCAGATTGCTCCAAGGAACTCCAGCCCTCTGAGGCCAGGTTCTGTCACCTTCCACATGATGAATAGCACCAGGCTGGGGCTCAGCTCCTGCAATGCCCTACCCATACTAATAGGGGTGGAATCATGACATATTTCTTCCTGTTAATTTGGGGCTCAGTTATGCCACTGTTAATCATGTCAGTGACCATTTAATCATGCAAATAATTGCATTGATTTCAGTACTCACATGAGGAAGTGCTCACCACTATTTGAAATGCACACGTGGGGATATTGCTTCACAATCCATTTGCATTTCTGTGTGCAGCACAGTTAAGAGTGATATCATTTCAAAGGGAAAGCGGTCTAATTAATTTTTTCAGAGCGAGTTGTTTCTTGCAGGTGTTTTCTTGTCCTTGATTTAATAGAGGCCCAGTGCTTCCCCTCCCCTTTTACAGCTTTAATGACACAATATTAAAAGAAATCTAGATGACTTAAAATTGTACATTAGCTATAATTGTATGCAAGAGCTCTTTCAGCACTTCAATTCCATCAGATTAGAGTAGATGGATGACAAGTACTTTTGTAGGTGGTTTTCTACCACTTAATAATTTCCCTCTGCAAGTGAATCTGACACAGAGGTAGATGTTCTGAACAGGTCATTATCTTTGCTCATATTCCCAAGTATGTGTGATATGTGTTGTTAAACAATCTCATCCCTATTTCAGCTTGACAGTGCCATGGGTTGAACTTTGGGATGGGAATGCAAATCTGGCTTAAGCACAGAAGATGATTTCAAGCAATTTGAAAGCTGCTCTTACTTCCAATGCTACATTCTCACAGTGCTCACAAGCAATTCATATAGATGTAGGTAAACCCTTCAAAAAAATTCTAATTTTCAAACTGAAGTTGGCTGTTGGTGCAGAATGTGACTCCCTGGGAAACAGAATCTGGGTAAAAGACAACTAAGGCCATCAGAGCCCATGAGCTGCTCATGGCAGCAGGTGAGCAGCATCTCCTGAAAGCACAACTTTGGGCACAGAGGTGGTGACAGCCCACTGCCCCTCTGACTGCAGCACTTCAGGTGACATTCTGTGTTCCAGCCATTGAGGAATTTGTAATGCATCATGAAAATGACTTAAGATACTGGATTGAACATAAACACTAATGACATGATTTTATTTAATTGACATTATCTAATTTTGTTGCTGTTTTTGTCATGCTAGCCTGAGAATTCTGTTAATTTTCCCTGACTGATGAAGGCTGGCAGGAGTGTGTGGTCATGCAGAGCCAGGACAGCTCGAAGCCTGGGTGAGGACAGTGCTACCCAGTCTGTAGTTAAAGCTGTTTAATTTAGCAAACTCTCTTTGTGTTAATCACATACATCATACAAATCCTCCCAAGGCACAGCTACTTCCTCATGAATAAATCCACACTACACACAGCGGGAGGCACCTGCAAGCAGGTAAAGTCCTTTAAAAAAGATCTTTCAACATCTGAGCCGTACTTTAAAAAGAGGAACAAGCAGTAGCTGTGTGCAGTGGTTTATGCTCAATGTCAGTGGGACAGAATGCCAGCACTGAAAGGCACATGACTAAAAATAATCTGCTCTCCCCTGCTCTAACAACCGAGGCCCTGCTACAAGGCCTGCTGTTCAGCATTTTAATAGACATCACTGGGAGCTGCTCTAAAGGCCCTTTGAAAGTGCCATTGGTCCGTGGCCTGGACTGACACCAGCATCAAGAGGGGATAGAAACGGGCAACTCTCAGCACTGAAATTATTAAAAAGGAGCATACGTACATTTACAGCCAGTTCTGTTTGTAAAAGGTGACTCTGATCAGTGTTGGAGCAGCACCAGGGTAACAGTGAGCTTTGTGTTGTTGCAAAGACAGTTTAAATTTCCATCAGTAGATGTTTGATAATGATAGCTGAACCAGGAAGATCCTGTATGCTTTTGTTTTCCCATGTATTGTATAAAAGGCCCTCTCTAATGGCTTATGTGCCCACCCTATTAATTTAGTCTTTGGCAGAATAATAGAGAACAAGATGAAGAAACATCCTGTTGAATAAAACCCCCTCATACTGGGCAGCATTTTCTCTGCTTTTATCCTACTTTCATTTGAAGAAATTATAATTCTAAAACCCTGTAATGACAGGGACTCTACTCCCTTTCCAGGTGACTCAGGCAGTAACTCACTTCTTATCAATGTGCTTTTTGTTCCAGTCTCACCTGGATGGTTTTCATTTCAGTTTTTGACCATGAACTCCTATGAGCTCCACAGGAAATGGGAACTATTATCCTCCCTAAGGACTCTGAACTAGGAACATGATTTCCATCCAGCACTTGTTGCATCCTCAGACAGGGATTAGGACAATTAATTACCAATAATGAGAAATCCTGATACAACACGCCTCCTTATAAATCAAAAATGAACTTCCTCTTGGGTTGTTCTCTCTCTGGGACCAGACTGGGATGCTCTGACTCCATCTTTAACTGTCTTGTCTCAATGTCCTGTTTATGAAGCCTTTCCTACTCCCCTTACATACAGCCTTTGCTACTACACATCCTTTTGCTATTATTATATATCTTCCTCCCCTGCTGATAGAGACAAGCTCACTCTTGTCTTTGAATTCCACTGAGATTCTCAATTTCCTCTGCAACACTCCCTTCTCTGATGAGTATGCTAATTCTCCCCTTTCTGCCCTCCTCAGGAATTTTGCAAATTCCTGATTCATACCACAACTTTCCCGTACCTCTTAAGTGACAAAAAAAACAACCCAAAAAAACCTCGTATTTTCATTTAGAGAAACAGATTCTCAACAAGAAAGTGCAAATGAAGTGTAATTTCAGGCAATTTCTGCTGTACTTAACAGGCACCGTGCACAGAGCATTTACATATGACAGGTCTGGGCACCTAAGAAATGGCAGTGCCTGTGCAACAGCACTGCTTGTCCTGTCTCACGGAGCGCTAATAGCAGGGTGTCTTTTTAAATGACTGGAGCTGTCTGAAAAAAGTTCCAGGGCCCATTTAAAACGGGAGCTGCAGGCATTTAAGGTCTGGACTTACTCATACACGGTCGTCCACCCGTTCTCATCGCTCTTGGTGGCCAGCAGCCCCGTGTTGCCCGGGTAGGTCATCAGGGCCAGGTTGTAGCCCTGGGCGTAGACCCTTTTGAGGACGCCGTTGCTGCTGATGGTGAGCCAGTAGACCTGTCCCCCGGGCACCACCAGCCAGAGGGGCAGCCCGCCCGTGTCCCTGCGGATGTGCACCGCGCCGCCGCCGCTGCTGCTGACCGTGCCCAGCTGCCCGTCGGCGCCGTACGAGAAGTTGTACACGTAGTCGCGGGTGATGAGGTTCAGGGTGTGCAGGTGGGTGCCGTTGACGGTGAACTGGTAGAGCTCCTGGTCGGCGGGCGAGGCGATCTCGTACAGGCGCCCGTCGCTCAGGTGCGCGCTGTTGCGGCGCACGGCGCGGATCCGCACGTTGCCCAGGTCGGCCACCAGCAGCGTGTCGTCGGGGGACACCGCCAGGGAGGAGGGGGCCTTCAGCTTGGCGTCTTTGGCGTAGCCACCGTCACCTGGGGGAGAAAGGGCGGTGTTAGTGATCCCTGGTGCCCTCCTTTCAGCTGGTCCCCTGACACGCTGCTTCTCCTCAGTGCGGACCCGGTATTTTCTGAGCCTGAGAACTGCTGAGCTCTGCCCGAGGGGAACTTTGCAACAGTTTTTCTTTTTCCCAAAACAGCCTTGTGTAAAGAATGATCCTTCCCCATAACAACAGGTGTTGTTTGCTATTTCTGTTACTGAGCCAGTGGGAGAGGTGTCAGCCCTATGGACCAATAATGTCCCTTTTTAGCAGAGCGTGTTATAAAAGGGCTGGATGAATTGTAAATAAACCTTCTGATTTCTGCTGCCTCCTGACTGGAGCCAGGCATCTTTACTTTGTGTCCTATTGTGACACCTCAGTATCATTTACAGGTCAATAAAACAATATCCTCTTCCGACTAATTAAATCCCAGTTATCTAAGGTTGGTGCAATTCTAAATTAGTCTCGGTGAAGACAAACAGGAATATAAATTATCTGATTCACAGCATTTTTGCTGAGTCCCAGACCTTGCTGCTCAGGAAAGCTTTAATGCAGAATTGTGGAAAAAAACCCAATCATGATACCTGAGGTTTCATTCCCTACTTACTGTCTGTTGGCATGTCGTTAAAGTAGAATTGTGTTGTAAACAAAAAGAAAACAAACCCCAGTAATTCAGCTAAAATGACACTGAAAGAGAGATTAGTTTATACTTATTAAAAACTCAACACTACAGGAAAACAAAATCAGAACACTAGCCAAAAAGTGCCTTGAGAAACAATCCCTTTCAATATCTCTTGACAATTTACTTGGTTTGTGTCATTTAAGGTTTCAAAAGGATCTTTGCATTATCCTGGGCTGTACGTGTCTATCAAAATGAGTTTACATGAGCAGGATTTCCTGTAACTAGCAAGAAGGCATATTAAACCTCACTCTTAGGGAAAACCACATTACTGTGTGTACTGCTCTCCTTCTCCTGACGGAGACATGAAATTGCTGGAGTGCCTGAGCACACCCCGTGCTTCCTTGGAGACAGGAAAATCAGTGGATCTTTCTGCCAAGCTGACCCTGCCTTTCACCAAACCAGGCTGGACCAATCATTAGATTTGCCACAGTTTTTTTTTTTTCATTTTTCAGCACTGAGAGTAGTTTTCCTCACTAGGAATCCCGTCCAGGGTTCTGTTCCTCACTGGTCTCCTGCAGCCATCACTAAAGCTGGCAGCACTTGGCAATGCACAGGAGGCTTTGATTATCATTACAGTGCTGGGTCAGCAGCCCACCTTCTCTGGAAGACCATTTGCATTTTTTCCTCTCTGTTCTCGACACACTTAATGTTTTCTTGTCAGTAATTAACCTTTTACTTGAAATGAGAGGCTTAAGAATGATGATGACATTATTATGGAGCAGAACATGGCAGTTCTCAGAGATGTCAGGATGGCAACACACTGCACACCTCTGGGTGGGAATGCTGCCCTCTGTCCCTGCCTGTTTTTATGAAATAAAAGAGCCACACTTTGTTTTGGGGCATGCAGGAGACAGTGGTTGTGCTGCTGACAATGTCCAGGCCTGCCACTGGCTGCTCTGGTTTAAAACACACAAAGAAAAAGAAATTCTGCACCATACATGTTTGCACCATTTGGCTGGTGGTGCAGCATGGCACGAGTGATGAGGAGCCATGAGCTGGTGTTCTGCATTTGATATGAAACCCCTTGGCACTCTTCCTGCTGGGCAGGGCTGCCTATTCCAGGAGCATTTAGGTACAACTTGGTACCATCTCCAACAGGGGCAAAGGCAGCTGACACAGCAAGGCAGACCTGGAACTAACGCTGAGCGGTGTGTAATCACTGTATCAAAAGAGAAAAAGCTAGGAGCATCCTGAAGTTCCTCCAGTGGCAATGGAAGACTCACATCTCAGAAGTCAAAGGATTAAATCCACAAAGATCTGCTGACAAGGCTTTGGGCTTTCCAAGGAAGCTGACTCACTGCTTGTCTCCCACAGAATCACAGAACGTGTAGGTTGGAAGAGACCTTCAGGATCATCGAGCCCAACCCAGCCCTGACACCTCAACTGGACCATCAAGTCTAGTGAGGCATCTCTGTGGCATCGAGTGCCACATCCACTCTGCTTTAAACACGTCCAGGGATGGCGGCTCCACCACCTCTCCCCCCCTTGCTGCTTTGCTGACCAGCGGCTTTATCAGGGACAAATCCATCAGCCACCAGCCAGGACACATGAACCCCCCCCTCACCTGCGAAGCAGTCGCAGTTGGGGTCGATCTTGCAGTCGCAGTCCGAGGGCGCGCCGGCGATGAGGGAGATCTCTCCGTTGGTGGTGACCTGCTGGATGCGGTTGATCTTCCTCTCGTCGGTCTCGGCGATGTAGAGCACGCCGCTGTGGGACACGGCGATGGCCCGCGCCGACTCCAGCGTGGAGTGCGTGGCCACCTTGCTGACCAGGAAGTGGTCCAGGCCCGGCACCTGGCAGTGGATGGGCCGCCCCGCCACGATGCGCACGCGCCCGCGCTCCGAGATCTGCAGCACGATGTTGTTGTCCAGCACGTACAGGGAGTTGTCCAGGGGGTTCACCGTCAGGTCTGTTGGCCACTCCAGCCGCACCTGGGAAAAAACGTCCAGGGGAAAGAGAATGGTTAGGGCACTATGGCAGCTCCGCTCACCTCTGATCACGTCATCAAGACACCTCGTGGGCTCGATACTTTCCGAGCCTGAGAACTGCTGAGCTCTTCCCAAAGGAAACTTTTCAAGAGTTTTTGTTTTTCCCAAAACAGCCTTGTGTAAACAATACTCCCTTCCCATAACAACAGGTGTTGTTTGCTATTTCTGCCACTTAGCCAATGGGAGAGGTGTCAGTCCCATGGACCAGTAATGTCCCTTCTTAGCACAGCGTGTTATAAAAGGGCTGAATGAATTGTAAATAAACCTTCTGATTTCTGCTGCCTCCTGACTGGAGTCAGGCATCTTTATTTTGTGTCCTATTATGACACACCTGGCAGATTCTCTCAGTGTGGATGTTGACAGCTTGGTCAGAGAGAAATTTTCAATAGACAGCGACAAGGCCTGTGAGAGAGGAAGTCAAATAACTCTCCTATACTCTGGTCTAGGGAGCTGTGAGAAAGCTCAGTAAAATAACTTAAAACAATCCTTGTACCTGGTGTTTGCCCTTGTTGTTGACTTGCAAGATGTTTACAAAGGGGTGTAGTTTTTAATTAACCAATGATGGTGAAGGGTGTTAATTAGAGGACCAATCATGTCCAGTTGTATCAGAACAGTCCATTAACAGATGTGATTTCTAAATTCTAATTTCTAATTTCTAACCTGTGATCTGTGCCTCCTAAGAAGATTCAGAATCTGTGTTGCTCATTCAACCCCCTCTAACACAACAGCGACATGCCAGCACTGCTTCTCCAGACCTTTAATTAGGTTTGGAACAAATTGCAACAAGCACACTCTTTTCTGAGGTCCCACTCCAGTGTGGAGCAAAATTTGATTTGAAAAGTAATTTAGCACCCTCTGAGAGGTATTTGCACAAGTCCATTAAAGCGGGGACTTTATTATACCTATGCAGTCATGCAAATAAAACCATACACTTCACGTCATGCAACATCAGCCAGAAAATTTTCTAGGTCTGAATGTTATTGTTTCAAGGTTGCAGTCAATGCTGGCAGGGTGGAAAACAGTGAGAGGTTGTCAATGTCGTAACACTTTAATTGCCTGTTAGCACAAAAGGAAAATGACATTCTAGAAGAGTAGGACACATTTCCACTATTTATTTACTAAGCAAGAAATGTTAACAAGACTTATATGCCACAAGAAATATAAGCTTAATACTCTGTAACAAAATAACACACCAATATATCATACTTTGCAGGATAATGTAGCCAAGCCTAATTATTTATAATGATTTTGCTTTGTGAATTCATTATTTCAGTCATGGATTAAGTAAATTTGTCATACTTAAGGGGAGCTTTTTGCCTCTGTGCAGGTGAGAACGCCAACCAAAGCAAGTTTCAAACCAAGCTGGAGGAAAAAGCTGAAGAACGACCTCACCCATCTGATACCTTTTGCACCGTGATCTGGAGGAATTAAACACGACTCAAATTAAAAGTGGGGCTGCCTGTCAACCTGAAAGGCCATGAGTATACAGGCTGCTGATGACAGCACGTGCTGGCCAGAGCTTCCAACTCCTTCTGCTGAGAAAGGATTGCTGAGCTGGGAAACAACACCACAGCAGGGCTGGTCCCTCTCCCCACTCATGGCCATTTGGACTCCAGGTTGTCCCTGGGAAGGTGAGAAAACAACTGAGCCCTGCTTTTGTCTGTCTCAGGATGCCTCACTTGTTCTCCTTCATGAAGAGACGGCTGCTTTCATCTGAGTGGAATTTTTCTGGTCTAAATATTTCCATCATCAGAAGACAATCATTACCAGCCCAACCTGTAACTGTTTTATATGCTTTACATGCCACAGCAGCTTTTACCGTTTCACTTACGGGTTTGATGCTGGTTTTGCTGATTTTTGCACTGTGCTCATGAAAAGCAGGATGAATGCAGAGCTGCTGATGCTGCCACAGTGCCCAGCACTGAGCAATCCCATATGGTGCAGAGCGTGGCCACCACCAGCCACCTGCCTGCCTGGGGCCAGCTGGGCAGCCAGCCTGGCAGCCAAGCCTCTCCCTTCCTCCAGCATTTCCTGAATTATCTCATTTCCAGAGGTGCATTGCTGTCTGGTAACTGATGATTTAATGATGTGAGGGCACTGTGGCTGCTGTGTCTCCCCCTGTGTGCTCACCACACAATTTCCAGGGGTTCAGGAGCAATCCAGTCCCTCCTTGTGCCCAGTCCTTTGGACCAGACACCATCAGACATCATTTAAACTGATGCTCTTGGGCTCAAGACTCCTCCTGAACCAGGTGGTCGAGTCCTTCCAAATGATCTAAACGTGGTGAGGCAGATTCCTGCCATGCCAGGGCTAATTCCTGGGCACTGTGACTGCCTGGGCTCCACCCGCTGCTCTGGGGCTGCCTGGCACACCCCTGCCAGCTCCTGCTTCAGCTCAGAGACCACTGGGACCCCAAATAAAGCTCTTAACAGAAAAATCTCCACATGGCTTTCTCCAGGAAGCTTGGAAAAAACCACACCTGCAATGCACCTTTTAATGCAGAATAATTGCTTTTTCTGCCGAAGTAGATGGATTAGTTTCAATGGAAAATAGACACCTTCAACTTTAAGGGCCTCCACAGATGGCATTGCTGTAAAAATAATCTTTGATTAACTGTAACTAGATTATTCACAATTAAAAACCTGGGACAAAACCATCTATTTTAGCATAATGACCTTGCCTAGCACCTGCCATGGTTTGATAGCTGGTTTTCTTTTGTGGACCAGCCCTTGCCCAGCAAATAATGTGAATTCCTCCCACTGTGAAGGTATGTCTGGTGTCCTGCAGATAAACAGGGACTGGTTTGGGCCTAAACAAGTTTTTGTCTGGTTTATTTGAGGCTGATTTGGTTTACTGAGATAGAAGAAACTCTTATGCAGATGCACATTTCACTTGGAGCAATGTGCCTAAAGCTTAACAGCTGCTAACTGCAAGCATATTTGCTTTCATACTGCTCATATCTGTAAAACTAACTGCAGTGAGGTAAAAATAAATAAAATTTTAGTTGGAAACATCCAAACAATATTTGCTCCTACACCAGAACTGCTGCCCAGCTCTCTGCTCTGGCAAAGCCAACTGAAGGTTATTCCTACAGCTTCCCTTCTGCCATTTACAGCAGTCATGGATGTATCTGAAATATTAAAGGTAGCACACACCTGTCTGGAGACTGCAGCAGAAAAACCAGCTGCTGCACACTGCAAGCTTATGCTGCTGAAATTGGAGGGGGAAAAAAGGTGAAACAGCCCAATTAAAATCAAACATGCACAATAACACAAATCACTGAGCATTCCTAATCTGAACAAGAATTTCACAGATTTAGAATGAATGTGCACTGTTCTTGTCAGGACTGGCCTTCCTGACATCTGAAAGAGGTGTAGGATGGGCCTGCTGCTGTCCCACTCCATCCCTTCTCCCAGAGCAGCAAGGCCAGTTTGTGTTCCTGCTGAGAGCAGGTTCACGACAGTTTGCTGGGAAAAAAACTAATCACCTAAATCAGCTTAAGCTGCAGTGTAAGTGCACCCTCAGGTTCACTGTTACCTTGAAAAGTCACTGGTTGTTTACTTCTCGTTAAAGCAAGCTGCCCTCTGGCAGCTCCTGTGACCAAAGCATCAGTTGTGCTTCATTCAAAGGCAATAAACACATTACAGAGAAGCACCTCCATTTCCACCTGATGCCACTGTGCCGACTGCAGAGCTTTTCCAGACAAAGCCCCAGTTACAGCTGGAATATTAAATCAGTTAATGTAACTTTAAATTTGAAGCAGCACTTCACAAGTCCATGTAAAAAAGTCTTTTTTCCACATATACCTGTTTTTGTTAACTCAAAATTGGGCCAATTCCAAGCATTGTTTCTTATATTCAATGAGGCTTTTTGGTGTTTGGTTTGTTTTTTTGGTTGGTTTTTTTTTTGTTTTTTTTTTTTTTTTTTTTTTTTTGAGCAGTGACCAGAACTGGCATTGCTGATTATCCCATTATAAACAACCAGCCAGGGTTTGTTTACTCTTCACAGACTGAAATTTTCAGGTGACAGTTCTGGTTTGGTTCACAGGAGACTGAGTATATGCAATGGAAATCACTGCCAAAAAAAGTGAACCCTTGAGCAATGAGACTTTTGCATGTAAGTATTAACATGTCAGGTTCTTTGGGAATTCAGCATTTAACTGTCAACATAAAGACTGCAGCTATAGCTAACAATCCATCTCTGCTTTGAGAAGTGCAAAATTAACACCCACTGGTCTGGCTTTCTAATACATTTTTCATGTCCAGTGTTCTGGAAAACACAAAGTGCACTAAGGTGGCTTCGGTTTAAATGGATTTTCACCAGGAGATCTCACCACGGGCTGCAGAGGAATTTCTGCTCCAGCATCTCCCCTCCTTCTTCCCTGACCTGGCTGTCTGCAGGGCTGTTCTTCTCAAATATTCTCACTTTTTCCTCCTCCTCAGACACATCATCCCAGAGGTGTTACACTAATGGACCCAGCACTGGGTCCCTCCTGGGGCCAGCTGCCCTTGGACCCACTGGACTTCCCACAGAAGCCATCCCACAGCCCCAGTGCAAGCCTTGCCACACAATCCCACTCCCCTTTCCCTCAGCAAAGCCTGACAACTGAATTACCAGTGGGTTTTGCCCCCTGGCACTGCTAGGAGAGTCCACAGATACTGAAGCAGACGTGCCTGAAGATGCACACACAACCATGGGCTTGTGAAGTTTGGGAAGAACACTGCTTCACTTTTGGTCTTGAGCATATGGATGGAACTTTCTGCACATTTTCCACGACATTTGATGGCTGAGCCATTTTTGGTTACTGTTCTAAACAAATCAGATCAAACAATTCATACCCATCAAATCAAAGTAAGACAAGTAAAGAGGGAAAGATTTATCCTCGTCTGCAAATGCTGGTTTCAAGAGCTTAACTGTTTGGTTGTGGGGGTAAATTTCACTGGGATAAGTTTCATTTATCATGGATTAAAAGAAGCTGCACAAATCCCTAGAAAGGCTTCACCATTGCTTTGATTTCTTGCCATGCATTGCTTGTTTATTTTGATTCAATTTCATGTCGGAGCATGAAATTCATGCCAAAATTTCTCTGATAGTCCTGACTGATGGATTACTCCCTATCTGTGCTGCTCAGCTTCAAGCACTTCTGTTTCTGCACCTCTGCCTGTCTTCACCTCTAGCATATGCACTTGCAGACCTGCTCATGGCCTCTTCAGCATTTCTCCTTTGCTGCTAACTTCCTTTTTAAATCTTTTATTTATCTGAAGAGTCACAGAATATCCTGAGAGGGAAGGAGCCACATGTATCGAGTCCAACTCCTGACCTTGCCCAGCAGAGCCCCAGAAATCCCACCTGTGCCTGAGGACATCATCCAAATGCTCCTTGGACTGTGTCAGGCTTGGTGCTACCAACCCTTCCCTGCTCCAGGGCCTGACCACCCTCTGGGTGAAGAACCTTTTCCCAAAATCCAACCTAAACCTCCCCTGACACAGCTCCAGGCCATTCCCACGGGTCCTGTTTATACTCACTTTAGGTCTTGTTTCCAACAGATGTTTTTACTCACCACAACATCCCTCTAAACAGCATTTTTCTCTCTTTCTGCCTAAACCCTTTTTCTCCTTCCTCCTGGGGGAGGAGTGGCCCCAAGGAAGGACTCACACAGGCAGGCCATTAGGAGAGAGCTGGTTGTTTCCAAGGCTGAAGGAGACTGGCTCTGCCTCCCTGAACTCCTCACAGGATGTCTCACTACACACATTTCTCTCTGGTTTTTTCCCGTTGACAATCATGGATATTTTTTCATCATCTTCTGTCACTCTGCTCTCGCTCTGGGCTCTTCCTTTTGTTGACACTGACAGTGTCAGCTGCCCTCATCAGCTTTGCTCCTTTCCTAATGGCACACAGTGACACAATCCAGGTTTGACACTGGGAACCCTTCCCTGGGGTGGGATTACAGCCTCAGCCCACGCTGGAGGAGCCTTTGTGTCTCCTGCTTCTGATGCTGCACAGTATAAAATCCAGAATTTTACAGTTCAGCTGTAGCAGTCCCTGCCCTAAACTTCAAAAACGTTGCTCTCTGCACTCGCTGGCCCCCAGTGAAAAACCCAAATAAATGAGTCTTACAGCCTGATGGCTGCTGTTCTCTACCCTGGGCTGGGAAAGCAGCTGTGGCACATTTACAGATGCAGCTCCGAGGTCTGAGGCCACCACTTCTCCAGGATCTTGGCTCAGAGAGCGTCCCTGCCAACCTGCTTTTGCTGTCAATTATTTCCAGCTGCTGAGGGAACTGCTGCAGGAGCAGCAGGAAAGGAAAGGCACCACTTCAACAGTTTTCCCTGCTTGTCTCCGCTGCACTCGCCACAAGACTTGCTGTGCTCTCATTTCCCAGCTCTCCTCTTGCTTCATAATTTCTTGTTATTTTTTACTGCTTCACAACTTCAAGGACCATATCTGGGGTCTCATAAATCGATAGGAAAAGTTGATTTCTGTGGGGACAGTTTCAAATCATCTTTGTTTAACAATAGAGGGAAGATTATCCAGCGTCACACAAGCACACTGGCTATGAAAATCAATGGCACTCAGAGTGCTAAGCCATTTAAGTCTCTTTAAACATGGTACCCGTGGTTTGCACAGGCTGTGAAAGAAACACTTTGTTAAATGCCCAGAAGGAATTTATAAAGTATTTAGAACAGACTGGTACCTCTGAGAGGAGGCATCTTAGACTCTTCAATTAAAATATCTCAAAATAGACCATGAATTGGAATCTAACCCAAACATGTCTGCAGTGCTGCAGTGGGAATAGATGTCCTCCAAACGTGCTGCTGCAGGTAATCTGCCCAGCCAAGAGGAGGGATGGGACCAGGTGGGAATCCAGCTATTAACAGCACTGGCTCCATTTCTGCCTCACTTTGTAACTCCCAGGTCCTGGGGCTTGTCAGACAAGATGGCACAAAAGTGGGGTTGCATAAATCCTGAGCTTTGGCTTCATCTCTCTGTGCTGGGCTCAGAAATTCTGGATGCAGAAAGCCAGCGTGCTGCCAATGCAGATAAGGTGAAAGGAGTATCTGGAAAAGCTTTAATTGAGACAGTAATTAAGAGCTGCTGGAGAACAGTGAGGGGCTGGAGCTAGCACGTTATTGTGTCTTATAAAAGCATCTGGCCTGGAAACTGAGAGGATGAAAAGATCCATAAAATGAAATTTCCAAGACTGAAAAAGGCAACCCCCCTGCCTTTCAGCAACACCAGCCTCTGTGAATATATCACCCAAATACTCAGACTCTTCCCTGAGTTCTGACTCAAAATGAAAAAATTAAATTAAATCCTTGAAACGAAAACTTCCTGCAGATTTGTGCCCAGGAAAGAGCCTGCCTCTGCAGGGTGCTGACCTCTGACAACAGCTCTGCTCCTCGGGGCAGAGCTGCTTTAGCCCCTGGGATGGGCAGAAAGTGGCACTGGGGGAAAGGGGGGATGAGGAGCTGCTGCTGGGACGTTTCCAGCTGAGATGTGGGAGCCAACACTGCTCCTCAGCCAGATCAGGGCTGGGAAACACATTCCCACAAGGACCAGAACAAATGCCAGCTCCACAGCTTTCACAAGAAAATACAAATTCACTCCTGTGGTTGAAGCTTTCCCTTAAGAGTTAAACTCGCAACTTCTGCAAGGGAAAGAAAACAGGATGGGAAAAATAACTAAACTGCAACTCAGCCTTATGGCAGGGCATCCTCTAGGGCAAATTCCTACAATCTCTTGCAGTTTCTAGACCAGAGAGCTAAAGGAATCCCTAGCAAGTAGGAGGTCTAGAAATGTCCTTTAAAAATCTCTTCCATAGTCCTTCAAACCAAATGCAAAAAAAAAAAAAAGGAGAACTAAATAGCATAAATCCTTCTGGCTGGCTGAAAGCATACAAAAATAACACAAAAATAATTTCACAATTAAGTTAGTTCCTTAGGACTAGATTACTTATACAAGATTCAACCATTTGAACTCTTCTGATTCCCTGAATTTTTGGCACACCTTTCACGAGCCACCCAACAGACTTACAGCTCATGGCAGCAATAGCAAAAATCACATTGGTTTTATTGTCACTGCCGATGTGGACAAAGAATTTTAATTCTGAAGTGGCAAGAAAAAGGGAATTAAATAAAGAAAAACCTGTGGATGGAGGACCTCAAGGGTTTTACATCATCTCAGGACTTTCTCTGGTTCCCACTGGAGACAACCACACACTGTTCAGGTCCCCATTGTGCTTGGAGCAGGGGACTGAGTGGCCACTGAGTGATGTTCAGACGTTTGTGATTTCCTGCAATGTGACCTACATTGCTAAACTTTGTCAATCCGTTCTCCAAGGCTCTGTATCATTTTCCATGCCACACTCATCCCAGAGGAAGCTATCAGCAGGAGATGAGGCCCAGTTTGTGCAAGCTGAACGTCCTTCAGACATGTTTAACTGATTTGTTTGTGAATGTGTTCTTGTCAGAGTAACACACTGCGTGAAGCAGTGCCCTCTGTCCCTGTTTGCAGCTCTCAGTGACCTGAACCCCACCTTGCACAGCTTTAAACACACTCTGTGTGGCACACTGAAAATGGGCAGAACCCATTCCTGCCCGGACATCTGCAATTCAATTTGCCATCCAATTCTCACAGAAGATTTTTCCTTCTTGCAGTTGCTTATTAGAAACCAATTTTTGAAAGAAGAATTAAGACCTGTCTCTGTGTAGCAGGAGGTAAGAGGGAAGTCATGAGCATGGTTCTCCTTCACTTGCCCATCAGGTGTCTGACACTGCCTCAACAATCAAAGGGAAGGATGCAATCACTGGAAGAGTTCATTAAAATGTACACAGTCTTTTACTCAGTCGTAATGGATTATTTATGGCAGATAATTGAAACAAATTGCTGTTTTGCAGGTGCCCAATACAAACAGAATATTTGGGCTTTAAGGGAGAAATTGCAGTGTGGCTTCATCGGGTGCTCTCTTGTGTCTGTGACTAATATTTCAAATTCAGTGATAGAACAATTTGATTGGAATATAAAATAGTTCTGATGAAACCAGCCTGCTTTCTGTTGAATATTCAAAAAATCACATTATACACCTACAAGTTTGATTTATGAGCTCTCAGATTTTTTTTCACCTGAGGTCCTAATCCTGTGAGCCTCTTTTCTCTCAGCTCCTGTTGAAAGAGGCTACTCAGCTTATCCTGCACCCCTGGGAAAAGATTATTTGCCCTTATACCTGAAGATCCTTTTTTAAAAAGGCTTTCAGCTTGGTTTTGCTCCCAAGTGTGGATGCCAGTGACTGCTTGCTCCTGCATATGCTACTGTGGCTGGAATGATTTTGTACAGACTTACGGTTTCCAAAGAGTAACACTTAATAAACTGGAGGGACGCCTCATGTCTGAAAAGGTTTGAAAATGCCTTGGTGAAGGCCTGTTCTGGGCTATTCCTCAGAAGCACCAACTCCCTTGTGAGATGCAGCTGCTCCTCACACACTCACCCCTCACCACCCTTTCAATTAAGCTTGGCCAAGTCCTGGTTCCACTGAAGTCAGTGGCAAAAACAGTTGCTGACTTTGCTGGGGCCATGACTTCCACTCTAGTTATCTTTTCTGGTACTCCAGCAAAGCCAGAGAAGAAAGAACATGAAATTAAGCAGCAGAGTAAAAAGGACCAGAGAACAAGATGACTTCATTTTTGGGGAAAAAAAAAAATTACAGCTTTTGTGTTCTCCTACATCCAGCAAGACCCAGAAAAAATAATAAAGGTCTTTTCTGAAAAGAAAAAAAAAAGCTCTGAAAGTCTTCTATAAGGGAAGACCACAAATAAAATAAAAGGCTCTATAAACTGTTATCTCTGCTTTGTGTGCTTTTTCCCAGCAACTGCAATATTTATGCTGCATTAATTGCTCACAGCTAGAAGAATGTATCAAAAGACACAGGTAGAGGACTAAAAGGAAAGGAAGAGCAGGAGCAGCTCTGCAGTACTTTGCTACAGTGAAAACAAAGTTGTCCCTTTCTGATGGCACAATTAGAATATTGTGCATCTAGTGTTAAAAGGTGCCTTTTCTTCTTTCTGCTTCTACAAAAATGCAGTTTATAATGTCAGGTGCATAGACAAACACCTGAGGTGTGTGTTCAGACCCACAATACTAATTAATTAATAGGCCCCTTGTAATCTTGCAGTTGCTCTGCAATATTCTACTCTCAGCCTGGCTCAGAGGTACTTCAGCCTAGAATCAATTTGGTTTTGTGCTGGCAGCTCTCTCCCCCTGTTCTCACCCGGCCATCAGATCATATTTTTGTCTTTCACATTTTTCTCTCCATCCTCCAAACGCACTGGGTGAAAGTTCTGCCCAGGCTGTGCTTGCTCTGATGAGCACACCCTCATTGCTGCTTTCCAGCGAGGTCACCATGTCCTGGGAGCTTTTTGTTCTGCTCAAAAGGCTTCCACAATGCCACTGAAGCATATTGTGCCTGTGCAGCTGCTGCTGGGGAGCGCCTGCAGCCCTTGTGACTGCAGGAGCAATGTCAGCGTTTGCATTTCTGAGCTGTGGAATACATTTCCCAGCAGTTCTGCTCCTCTTCACTCCTGCTTCCCAGCAGCGTCCCTCACTTCACTACTTCAACTAGGTCATCAACAGCATTACTTATGACCCTCTGCCCTCCTCCCCATCACTCAGTGCAGGCTGTCCAGGACAGGACATCCCTGCCATGCCTGGCTCTCCTTTAAACCCCTGCTCCAGAAATAATCTGCCTTTTAATTTGACCTGTGCAGGCAAACTGCCTACGTCAGTAACCCTGTCACATCTTTATCCGGGAGCAGAACATTCTGCAGTGTCACCCAGGTTTATGTGAGGCAACACAATATAGATGGTTCCCTCGCATGGAGAACTGCTGAACAAAGGCTGATGAAGTGCAAATGTCAAGAGAAAGTCTTCAAAGCAGACCTTTCATCCTGGAACACGGCGGTGACAGTTATTAACACCATCAATCAGGCTGCAGCGACTGCTCTGGCACACACTCCTGCCTGGTGGGACTGACACAGGCACGACAACAAGGCCGTGGTTGCAGGCGAAGGAAAAGCTCTTGGGATCCATTTTCTGTTGACTTGCAAATGTTTGGTCTCTGTGTTTGCAGTGACTGGTGCCCGAGATTGCTTTAAACAGCTCCCAAATAATTCCTGCAGCCACTCACACAGATATAAACGACTTGTGGTTTGTTTGGAGCACTGGAAATTGAGCCCACACATTTCTCACGGGAGGAAAGACACGGGATGAAATTGCAGGATGGTAGAAATATCTGCTAATTCTCTGCTCAGCTCTCACTGTAGCAACGGAGGCAGAACGGCAAAGCTTATCACTCAAGATGAGCTGTAGTGTTTTTACTTTCACACAAAAACTCCCACAACGTCAATATAACTTCCAAGAACCCGGGATGTGATGAAGTCTGGTTTCCTGAGGACTTCTGTCGCACGGCTGACTGACTGGGGAGTTTAATAAGATCCGAGCGCGAAATGAAGTTTTCCTCTGAATGGGGCATTTATTACATCCTGAGTGGAATCTCTGGAGTTTAATAAAAGAAAGCTTATACTGCAATATTTCCTTTTGAAAGGGCACTTTAGGTTTCTGTCCTCCAACTGGATTAATATTTTTTATGGAACACGTAGGAATTTAATTGCTGTGGAGGTGGGCGTTTCTCCACAAATTTGTTTGAAACTGGCCCAAGGTTTTAATTTACTCTGAGGAGAAGAATACTGACACAGACAGACAGACAGACACATACCCACACAACGAGCTCTCATATGCTATCAATAACCAAGCTAAAAATGTCAGTGTACCCAGGGATGTCCAAACACGAAGAGGGGGCACACATGTGAGATAAAAAGCAACCTAGAGAGGCCCCTGGTCTGGACAAGGAGCCAGCCCAAAGCCACCAGAGGGAAACAGAGGGATAATCCCATCTCTTTTCTCTCTCTCTCCACCCAAGTCCCTTCCCTTGGCACTCCTGTTGTGGCATCAACAGTGATTGCTGAGCACATACACACAGGTATTCACGTGCACAGCTCTGCAGAGCCATTTCCTTTACATCTGCTCTCTCTAGTAACTAATTGAAGAACACTGAAATGATCTGTGCAGAGAAGAAAAGTCATCCAAGTTCTGAACAGGCTGAAACAGTACTGACAATGCTGGTGTACCTTACAAACACTTCAACTGAGCATCCCTTTCCTTCTAAATTCAGATTAAAATCAACTGAGCATCCCTTTCCTTCTAAATTCAGATTAAAATCAACTGAGCATCCCTTTCCTTCTAAATTCAGATTAAAATCAACTGAGCATTCCTTTCCTTCTAAATTCAGATTAAAACCCCCCCAGTGAAGTATGAGATCAAAGTCATTAGTCAGAGCTTGGTCATTTACTCGCCACAACATAAAATCTTTTCAGCCCCATCTGTCCCTTCCTCCCCTGGTCAGGAATACAGAATATTATGCTTAAGAAGGAGAAGGTGGTAAATAACAAACACATAACGATCACCAAGAACAATAACATGAAAACTGATATTGGAACAAATGATTAAACTCTTTCATATCAACTCATTTATTAAAGTGAATGCCTCAAAGCCAAAGCTTGTCATTCATGGTGGTGTTTGCAATGGACAGTTACTCCACGTATTTACTCCAAGAGTACATTTCTGTACTTCAGTAAATTAAGAAATACTGATTTTGGGCAAGTTGTTGATTATATTGTCAGAACAGATTTAGCTTTGAGAAATGATTGTATTAACCTATTTCATAAGTCTCTCTAAATACACAATTTGTGAGCAACCCATATTCTTTTGATTTAAATGCCATTTGTAACTTAGCCAAAACCTAATTTAAGTGGAGATGGGCCAAATTCATTTTTCATTTATGTTTATGCCATTCTGGAATAAACTCAGCAGTCTTGCAAGGATATACACTTGTTTCTAAGTGAAAATATCATCCCACTGTTTTCATTGATATAATTCCAGATTAACATGCTTGACTTCAAGGGGATGAGATTACTTCATAGGCTTTTCTGGTTATCAGCAGCAATTTTGGAAGCAATGATTGAGCAAATTTGATACAGTTACTTTCCAGAACGTGCATTGCTGGTATTTATTCCATGTCTATAATTAACTGTGCAGGTGGAATACCTCAAAGGTGTGGATTTTGTGAAAAATTTCAATAAAGAGGTTTGTCAGAGTTTGTATTCTTTACATAAGACCCTCTATACATTCACTGGGAAAAAAAATCAAGTGTGGTTTTACATTTATACACCATAAGGTAATCATGTGAGGGGAAGAGCCACTCCATCCTGTGCCATTCCGAATGCTCTGACTCATCCAGCACATTCCCCACACAATCCTGGTACAACAAAGGGAGTGATCTGTCTCCCCAATGTGCTCCAGAGTGACAACACATAAAAAGCAGGTGTCTACCTGAGTGATGTCCATCCCAGAGTCACAGCTCAGTGGCTGGGTTGATGTGAGGCCGTTGGAGCCAATGATTGTTGTGATCACACCGTTCTCATCAATCTTCCGGATCATTGTCCCATCAACAAAGTAAATAAATCCGTGCTTATCTACAGTGATACCTGCAGCAAGGGGAAGGGTAAGAAGAGTGTTACCACTGGCATTACCTTGATTGAAAGGCATGAGCTTAAAATGTTTCCTCTCTCATTAGACTACGAAAGTTTTCTGATTCTGAACTGCTGATTTTAAAAGGTATGACCCTTTTTCCCCACCCATTACTGTCTGAGGCTTATACAAACTGTATATGGAAAGTTCACACCCATCTATCAGATTTGCTTTGACTTAAAAAGGGAAGATGTGAGGATGAAACAAAACAAACCAGCGGAGGCTCTGCTGTTAATGTAATTTTACACACATAGAACAAGGCTCTTCAATAACTTCACGTCTGTCACGAAGTGGGCAATGCTGGCTTTTCTAAAAACTTATCTTACGCTTGATTTTGCTTCATTTTCATTTCACTTGCTTCACTCTCATGCAGAGACAATATTTTAATTGCTGTAGTCTCTGAGCACAGCAGGGAGCATCCCCAGAGGGCCGAGGGGACCTGTTCTGACAGGGGCTGTGGGTCCCAGAGGGGCAGACCAGGCTGTGCCCAGCAGGAGCAGCTGCAGGTGCTGCAGGATGGATCTCGGGGCTGGGCTGCCCAAAATGACGGTCAGGCTGATGACAGCTGTGGTCACCAGCAGGAGCTGGGGCACTTCTCCCACTGCTGGACCTGCAGCAGCTGGGGAAGGATGGAACTCCAGTGCCAGGGCTCTGCACAGGACAGCTCCTGGTCTGGAGCTCCCGCCCAGCCTTGTTCTGCCCCAGTCCAACAGCTCCCCTGCAGCTCTTCCTGCATTCAGTTTGAACTGTAAGTAAGATCTTATTTCCCTCTAATATTGAAAATGTAACCAGAAGAGCACTGCTATTCATGTTTGACTTGTGAAATCCTTTCTACCAAAACCGCTCGATTTCTTGCTTTAAACTACTTCATAATTTCCCATTTAAAGTTGCATAACTTTGCAATTATAGCAGCTGCTGTGCACAGCCAAGCTATTTTAATAATGGATTTATGTTCTGCTACACAGAAATGAAAGGCAGAGGACTCGAACAGATGGTCTGGACAGTGGCTTATATGGTTCTTGATTTTTGTCCCCTGCATTTAGCACAACTGAAGGCTGTATGTACTCGGAGTTTACAAAACACTTGTCTGCAGGCCAGTTTAGGATCCCACACAGCAATTCCAAATGCCATTAAGAAAGAAAAACAGCCTCAAACTGAATTTCCTCACCTTCCAACCCCAACTCCTCATATTTAAAGGTTTTTTGTCTAATATATAGGAGCAGTTACAGCTGGAGGAAGGGGAGATGAAGCAGTGTGGGGGGCAGAGGCAGGACCAGGAACCCCTGATGCAGAACATGCATCTCCCATGGGGCTGGGGAGAGGGGGGATGGCCTCCCCAAGCCCCTAAACGTATTTCCCTGGCAGCTGGGAATGCCTGGGGATTGAGCTGGAGTTGCACAGGTAACTGAGGGTAGTCTGCCTTCTCCTGCAGTGTTAACACCCGGGGGCAGGCTCCCAAAACAAACTGCCCACGACTGCTGCTGAGGTGCCTCCTCACCACGGGAGCCTGCACAGGTCTGAGGGTGTGACCACAAAGTCCTGGGGTGTGACCACAAAGTCCTGAGGGTATCAGCACAAGGGTCTGAGGGCATCATCACATAAAAAAATCCCAAAGCCACAGCAGTTACCTTTAGTGTGCAACACTCCCTGCAGCATCCAGCTCTCAGGTTATCAGCACAGTGCTGGGAGTTGAAATTAATTCTTTCAGTGGCCAGTGCAATGTATCCATCTGGCTGTGAACTGCCCTCACCATCCTGTCACCTCCTCCAGCCAGGACAGAAGTGCCCAAGGTACAGGGCTCCATCTCCTCACTGTGTGAGATGGCTGAAGGTTCTGCAGGACAGATGTCACCTGGGGAACCGAAATCATCTGCTGGGGGCTGGATGGGAAAACCAGGAGGTTATAAAAGGCTAAAGGAGGAGCAGACAGTGTCACAGCCTGACTCCCTGCCAGCCTGCGAGCTCATAAATCGTGACTGCTTGGTCCTGGCTCCCTTAGAGGATCTTCAGCCTTTAATTAGAAAGTAACTGTGCCTTTGGAAACTCCAGAACGACTGGCAAGCTCCTGGCTGTCATCTGCTCCTGAGGAGCCCAAAGCCAAAAGGCTGAAGGTGGGCTGAGGCAAGGGGGAGTCTGAGAAGCAGAGAGGCTTGTTTTGGTGTTGGGGTGACGTGTGTGCTCCGGTTTGGGAAGGGCTGGTCCCTTGCTCTGTCCCAGTGACACTCTATCCTGCAGGGGTATCAGGTGGGATCTGCTTTGCTTTTCTTTGCAGCGTGGCCCAGGAGCTGCAGGGGGACGCTGGTGTGGGTGGGCAGAGCAGCACTGCCCGAGCCCGCCGGGCACAGGGAGGTGCTGCAGGGCAGGAGAGGAGCTCTGCCTCTCGGCTGGACCACAGCCACGCCACACACTGCACAGGGCCAGGATCTGTCACCAGGGCAAGTGCATCTTCTGTTTTGCGCAATTTCCCCGCGAACAGATGGCGGTGTTGGCTGCAAACCAGCCGTTATATAAAAATCAAAAATGATGCTGCAATGAAATAAAGCTACTCAGCTGTGTTGTTGAATGGATTTCAAACACTGCCTAGATAAGAAAACCAAGGATCCTTTAATGTTTCCAGCGTTCATGCTGCTCTCCAGCCACTGCAGGAAGGCAACCTGTCTGCAAGGGAAGGACACGTGCCAGTGCAAAGGCAGAAATGAGCCCATGCCTTCAGTATCTGCACTGAATTCCTGGTACTTCCTAACAAGCCGGTTTCCTCAAGTACCACTGAGTGTATAGATGTTCAGCACTCACCTACTGCTCCCAGAGCTTATGACTCTACAGTGAAACAACACGACTTTACCTGCTTGAAAGAACTAGTTATGCATTTAAGTCTTGTTGACAAATACCCTGCACAAAGCATCCACTGGAAAACAATACAGATTTGTGGCTGAACTGTCCCAATTTATTCATTAGAGCTGGACTCATTAATGCTCCTGTCACATCTTACATGATGCTACACATAATCTGTACTCCAAGAGCTTATTTTTAATCCTTTTCTGACGTACAGTGTAATGCAGAATCAAATCACAGCACAGCAATTGTGCTTTAATCACCAAGGAACTGGGGGAGGAAACAGGCACATGCTGAGGGTAATGAATTGCACTTGAGTGCAAGTGGGAGCACTGCTCACCCCAGGAGTGAGGAAGAAAGGTCATTCTATTTTTTTTTAGAGAAGGAGACGTGGTTTGTATCAGGCTCTCAGTCTGATTCTGTTTTTCTTTTTTCAAGGAACTGTAGCACTGAATTCTGTGCCCCACTGATGCCTAACAACTTACAAATGAGCATTCTACATTGAAAACTTCTAATTAAACTTCTGAAGAATTTTTAAAACAACATCTACAGCTACTGGTGAGGATGGATAAAAGCGAATGCCACCTTCTGCTAAAGAACAACTGTATCGAGAAGGAACTTGTGATTCTCATAAAACTTTTAATAGGAAGAAGTGAATCAAATTGGTTAATTACCATTTCATGGTGCTAAAAGGGCAAATTACATGCCATCCATTTCTAAACTTCTAAATGTCTTCGGTGCTTTTAATTAAAGCTGCCATCTAGGAACTAAAGCAATTTTATGCAATTAGTTATTTATAGGTTACCATAATACACCACTCAAAATATGATTCAAGTGATTTGCAGTCTCCTGCCTTGTGAACTTTGTCATCTTTACTTCCTCACTGTCTCAGCACTAGCTGCAAGATATTCAGGAGTTCTTTGTCAGCTGGAGCACAACTTCAGTCCTGGCACTTGAGTGTTGTTCTCTTTAGAGGCACATCAGTAGATCTGGAGCAAACAGCATTTTTAACTCCTGACTGGGAATGAGCATGTTCAGCTTCCAGCCTGGACATGATCACTGGGCTCATCCTGCTGACATGGGTGAACAGAACAGGGAATGATTTATGAATTCAAATGAATGCTGGATGGAATTTAGGAAAAGCCTGCTATCCAAAAAGTTTACAGTGTTCTACAAGTTTCCCGTACTTCGGAAATCATAGGTAGCAGCTAAGGCTACTGAAGAGGAAAATAAGGAATAAATTTAAATGAATGAAAAATGGCAGGAATTTTTTCTCCTGATTTTATGATGCATATATGATAATGACTTGAGGCTACAAATTACTCTGGCTTGTCTATTTCTGACTTTATATGTTGCTAGTGAAAAATCTCACCCCATTCTACGTTCCTTTTTGAATTCTTTGGGAAGATTAGAAAGGACTTAGGAATTTACAGAATAGCAAAGTTTGCTGGAAAAACAGCATTTATCATTACCTTTGGCAAGTGTGTCTGCTGTCACTAAAGGAAATAACAGGAATTTGGCTGATCCTACTGAAAGGAAAAGGAATCTCCCAGCTGAACAGGAGCAGTCCTAAAGGGGCTACTGCCATTTAACAGGACTAAAGGTTTAGTCCGAGCAGCTGTTACAGCTTCATTCACTTTAGTACTGCTGAGGATGAGGAGCAACAAGACTGATTATTTCAGGATGCAAGCTACTAGGATGAACACACCCTCAAACCCATGATTTTTTAAAGTAGTATCTCCTTAGGGAAGTAATTGCAAGCAAAATAGATAAAACTACACTGCAGACCTGACTTTTAAATTATGCTTTCATTTGTGTTTGTACCTCATGGCCACTGGTCTGAGTGAAAAAGTTCTTTGCCACAGCTGTGGAGAAGGAGTTTTTGTGCATGGGGGTTTAGAACTTCCTCCAACCTTCCCCATTTCCCTGGAGCTTTCTCTGAGGTCAGTGCAGTGCAGCCAGGCAATCTGTGCTCAGTGTGCTCTCAGACTTCCCCAGGCACTGACAGGGCTGGCACAGAGTGTGCATCTAGTCCTGGATGCTGGTCTGGACCCAGCAATCAAAAAGGAGACACTACAGGACCTTAAATGTTTAGATTTGGTCTTCCCAAAGGTGTAAATGCTGATGTTTAGGGTGGCATCACTGGAGGCACCTACTGCTCCACAGAAGTTACAGCCCTTGCATTTCCAGCAGAGCTGTCCTGGGAGAACAGACACCAGCTAATGGAAATTGGATGTTAATTGGACACTTTTCTCTCCCTGCTGCCTGGGAGATGCTGCAGCTCAGCAAAGTCTGGTAACTCGATTGTCTCAAACTCTCCCTGCCTCTGTCAATTACACCGCAAAGTCAAAGCCATTTACAGGTCTAAAGGCCCCGGATTTCAGCAGGGCAGGGTAGGTAAGTGTTTAATGGTGTTGATTCAAGCATTGGCTTTGCAGGGCTAAGCACAAGTCCCCAAGTATTTCCACTCGTTTTAGTGCTTCTTATTGCTCCAGTACTCACTGGCTGATCTCATTAAAATCAGAACATGATCCTCAAGTAACTCATCATAAATGCCAATCAGATTGTTCAAAAGATAGTCCTGGCAACTAGATGTGCCATAAATAATTTTTATCAAAAAAAATTCTCCAAACCCACCAAACAGAATTCCCCACCCCAAAATTAAAATCCGTTACTTGGTAAAGTTCAAGTGATTGGAATTCGGTCAATGATGAATATCTTGTGTAGTTACTTCTTCATTTTCAATATCTTCTCGTGTAATAAATGTGTTCAGCTTGTCACAGATCTTATTTTATGTCCCCACCTTGTATCATTTCACATTCTGCTTAAGTACTTGGTCATCTATTACATGACTCATTAGTCTGAGATCTCTACAGAATTAAAGAAAGTTGCAGTAAAAATAATATATTGAAGTTCAAATTTCAACTACATCAGCCATGCATGTTTAAAAGCATCTTTCAAAGTCAGCTCGACATACAATAGTGCAAGATTAATATTCACTGAGCCCCATCTCTAGTCCTTCTCAGAGAGCTGGGAACAGACTGAGCAAAGCTACACGTGTTTGCTACCTGTAAAATCAGAGTTGGAAAGATGAAATCAGGATTGATTAAGTTTCACAAGTGTTACACACAGAAGGTATTTCTTATCAATTTTGCAAATGGATAAACAGAGTCTTCTAGATAAGCCCTTATTCAGTTACAAGCAGCTAGTAGCCAAAATTAGAGCCCAACTTCTAAGAACTAACCAAGATCAGACAACCACTAAATGAAGTCCTTTTTCACATACTAGCTTTCTATCAAGTCAGGGGGAAATTTACTTTTCATTTATAGTGGGACAAATGAATGGTCAGGACAAGAACAAGTAGGCAAGGAAAGTAAAAAAGCTAATAGTATTCCTGTATCAGCTTAAAAAAAATACAAATTATTCATTGAATAATGCAAGTGATTATATTTAATCACAACTTGGCAATTACTCTTTGTCTGGGACCTATTGTTGCACTGTAAAAATCTCAGAGGTATGAAACAGTTCATTTATCATAGAAATTCTTATATCATTATTATGATTATTATCATTATTACAGAAACAATTCATTTCTTTCTGTGGTCAAATGCCATTTAACACTGCGTGTCTGTCTGTCCAAGGATTTTTAAACATACTTACGAAGTTTTTGTCACAACTTCCTGCTGCCTAGAGACAATAGTTTTCATTATACTGTTGGAATGTCATTGCAATAGAAATATGACATCTTCTGACTTGACAAGTATTTGAAGAACGAACAAAACAAAGTGATCCAAAAGGATCTCTAGAAGTGTATTAAAGCATGGTAGACATCTCTGTCTCTCAATGCTCACCCTGCTGGGGACCAGCAGCTGATGCTGCACTTGGTCAGGGCCTGGACAAAAAGGGCACGTGGCACTCCAGACTGCCTGGAGATTAACACAAAAAAAACCAATAAACTGGATCTTTCCAAGCTGATGTTATTTAGAGGAGATGCATGAATCTAAAGCACCTGGGAGTCACTGCCTGAATTTGCCAATACAAGAGTCACTGTGTGCTGGCAATTTCTGTTTAGTAACTGCTGGCTGCCCGAGAACTCCCGACTGGGGTTTTTATTCCTCCTCATTTCTTTATGACTGGAACCTTCTGCTAAGGAGGTAAGTATGAGTATCTTTAAAGTAAACACCTTATCACAACATTTTCATCAATGTATTTCCCCACTAAGAAAATAAGATGGAACAACCGATCGTATTGTAATTGGATATGATCGATTGTAATGAGAAATAAAATATTGATCACGTTCACAGGACCACACTTTTCCTGATAAAGGACCTGAAAACCTTTGTTTTCTACTATTTTTAGCAGTGATTCATTACATTAATTAGCTGCCTGAAGATTAGCATTTCTTTGTACTTACCTCACACCTACCGCCTATCATCAAAGACCCGCTGAAGTCGCTCTATAATTACAATGTGTCTCCTGCTAAACCTTAAACCAGGATTATTTGCTTGTCTTAGAGGCATTTCGGCCTGGATGTAGATTCCTATTTCCTGCTGATGTGCAGCCTTCCTTTATTAGCTCAGGAGAGAGAACCAAACCCTTCCCTGGAGCGCTGTGAGTGGGGCAGCAGCACAGCCCGCCAGGCTCTGCCCAGGAGGGCTCACATCCCTTTTTTCCAGGGATTTCCTGAGAGCTGAGCCTGAGCAGCTGCTCCACAACACCAAATCCTGAGACTTTATCACAGCTCCAGTGCACACTGCGGGGGGATTAACGGCGGCTTTGGTGGGGATTCCAGGCCTCACCTGCCCTTTGCCTGTGACAACACTGGGCGCACTGGGCTGCAGTAAAATGCTCATTTCACGTGCAGCAGGGGAGATGCTCATCTTCTGCTAAGTGTGTCAATGAGAAAGGCCAAACTAGAGCTCCAAATAAACTGGATTTTGCTGGCTGATTTGAGCAGCCCTGATTTACTGTGTATGAGTAAGCTCTGTTGTCATTGCAACACTCACCTGATGCGTAAAATCTAAAAAAAATGGCCTTTGAAACCATGTAATTTGCTGAAGAGTTACCTATAATTAAATGTTGCCACCTTGCAATTGAAAGGTAATGAAAGAGGAGTGTCATCTCACATGGAGGAGTAATCAGAGGACTGTGGAGCCTGCTGCCCATGCTGGTGCCTCGTCAAGGGCTGGCTGTACTGCAGACACCAGTGAGCCTCGTGAAGAGATCTGGCCTAACACTTGGTTAAACCATGGCCACAGACACATCTCTGTACACCCAGCTGCACCTGAGTCACTGAATAACGAAAGGAAAGGGCACCAAGTACCCAGATTTGGCCTTTCCTTACCTCTTGGGCTGTTGAGGGAGGCCTCGGAGGCCTTTCCTCCGTCCCCACAGTGGCTCTGGTCGAAGGGAAGGCACTGATCTCCCGTTCCTGCCACCACCTCTGCATTCTTGGCCAGGTCCTTGGTTTCAGTCAGGGACTTGGCTTTGTAGACTTTTCTGGTGTTGGTGTCTGATAAGTAAAGGGATTCTGACACGGGATCAACGGCCAAGTAATATTTATGTGCAGGACTCGTACTGAAACAGAAGAGAAGAGCAGCAAAGTCAATTGTTTTTTCTTTTTCGTCTCTGTGGCAGCGTAACAATTGTACTCTGCTGATCTGCAGACATCAGCTCAGTGATCTGAAGAGGACGGAGATGTGAGAGCAGCTCAGAACACACCACCAGTGTCCTGCTACAGAGCCTGACCACTCAGTTATGGGTCAGGGAGCTGGGGCAGACACTGGTGTCTGCCCACCAGTACCAAACCACTCAGGACAAAGCCATCTGGAGTGACTTCAGCTCACTTATAATTATTACTATCAAAAGCAAGATCGTTTTTCTGTATCTGATACCTCCTAGTACTCCTGGCACTCCAAACAAATCCATGAGCTGCAGCAAAGTGAGTCACAGGCTGTTGTGGACGGGCACAAATACCCACCCTTGGTTATTTTTATCTGTTTCTAAACCTTAGGAGATATGAAGGTGTGAAATATGGGGCCTTAATTCATGCCGGCTCCATTGTCAGGAGCAAGGCAGAAGGCCAAGTACTGTCAGTGCAACTAGGCATGAATTAATGCACCATAATTCATGCACTGTCACTGCCTTATTGAGATTATAAAATGTTATTTAAAAAAATATTTACATATGTTAATTAAATGGTGGGGCCTCATAAATTCTGATCTGAAAACTGGGCTGCATCTTATTATCCAGTAAGACTCTTAGGTTCTTTTTCAGTGCAAAGTTAATCTCCAGTCTGAAGAAATTTTTTAGGCACGTGGCACACCATGCTAAGTGCCCTGAGCCTGCTGAGCCTGCAGTGGGGCCTAACTAAAAATCCAGACAGAGATCCTTTCAATCACACAGCTGGTCACTGAAATGGGAGAGAGGCACAGGCTGAGACTTGAGGTGCTCAGACAATATTTTAACAACTACCATGTTCCTCTAAGGGGGAGGAGACTTCTCACAAGTGGCTGGGCTCTGTATGCCCAGTTAGATTAAAAAGATTGTAAAAAATACCCCCCCCCCCTTTTTTTTTTTTTTAGGATATATTTCATTAATATGGGTACAATTAACTAACACTTAAGATTGCTGCAGCAAAGTTGTGAAGTGATTGCTCCTCTCACCTGGGCCAGCTCTGTTTGTGGTGGGTTTGACAGTGCTCAGGGACATTCCCAGAGCTGGGGAGCAGATGTGAAACCCAGCCCTGGGAGCCACAGGGAATGAGAGGGCAGAGCTCTGATGAAAGATGAGTAAGAGGATGAGCTAAAAGCAATTAATGCCAAAGTATCACCACTAGAAAATTTGTTTGTGGAAAATAGCAAGAATCATTTTTGCTCTGGGGATGGAGGTCAGCAGTGACTGGCCAGACAAATGATGACTTTGAAATAAAACATTTCCATGAAGAAAGTTGCAAGGAGAATTCTAGACTTTAAACAAACATGTTGTTCAGTATGCAGAAAGTGCAGAGAACCAGGGGTCACTCTATATTCTCCTTGTAGACACATTTTCTGTCATCCTTGTCGTTACATTTAATAGACCAGCTGTTAGAAAACTCTTCATGTTTATGCTTAAAGCCTTGCATACTAAAATGCTGAAAGAGTACTGGTAAAAAATGGAACACAATTTAAAAAAAACTTGCTATTTTTGCAGGAGATTGAAATCAGACAAATCTGAGTTGATTTCAATTAGCCTTTTGAAAACCACATGAAGTAGACTAAGAATTAAAATTCATCTTTTCAGTACTATTCTGTCCCCACTCTGCTCCCCACCGTGCCATGAAGGCACTGTCTCACATCGTGCTAGTGCTGGTTTATTTATCTCATTTAAGCACTGGAGGGCTCAGAAGTTGATTTCTGAGGAGACAGAGTGCCTTGCTGGCCCTTTCCAGCACACAGCATCACTGCTGCAGCTGGGCTGCTGGACCAGCTCCCTCCCTCACCGTCTGTCGCCGGGGCCGAACGTGCAACGTCCATTCCTTCACAGAAATCCCTGAACTGCAACGCTAAAATGCCAGCTGGAAAGGGGGAAAGCCACTGCTTTGTCTCTGGCTGGAGCAGCAAACTGAGCTTTGACACAGCACCTTCAGTTCTGGGCTCTGCACTCTGCACCTGGCAGGTTTTACAGCTCGTGGTATGCTGGCACAGTTCACGGAAGGACAGTGGGTTTCTGTAACCTTTTAAACTATTCTTTTGTAGCTGCAACTCGTGTTTCCCTGGATCCTGGATCTGTGATCAGTCAGGCACCATGTGAAATGGGTGTGACAGCTATGAAATGTACTCTCAGTGTTCAGGTTTAAAACTCTCCATCTCCTCTTGGTGATCAGCAAACTGATTTTTAGAGGGAGACTTTACTTCTTCAATGGGAACAAATTAAACCTTCTGTACTATAAACAAAAGTGAATTTCATAAACATTTGTATTTATTACCGTTTATATTTATTCAATTCAGAGTGTTTCCCTATACCCTGACTTCTAAAAGGACTTTTTTAAGACTGTCTCCTCAAACATGGTTCACACACCAGTTACTACATTTTACTCACCTGTGTCTTGTGTCTCTATTCCTGGTTCAGGTTTAAAAGGAAACAAAAAGACAAGAAATGTTAGTCCTTGACAGAACTGTGCTCTTTGCCTGACTGCTCACAGACCTGTATCCCACCAACAAAACACTGTTTATCCTCTTGGTGTTTCCTTCTCTCAAACTGTTTCCTTTGCACGGCCCACTCATTGCCAAGTTAATTCTGGACAATCAGCACACAGAATCATACCCAGCAAAGTTAGCTAGGTGGATGCTAAATAAGAGAAATTTCATGTATTAATGTCCCAAATCGTTCCTGCCTTTCCCTGTGCCCCTCAAAGGGAATGGGGAGCTGGGGTGATAATTACAGGGGGGTCATTAAGGGCAGAACAGGCTCAGCCTGGCACTCCGTGGTGCCAGCATTGCTCCCGTCTGCTCAAACTGAGCCACAGCCTCTGCTGCATGAGGAACAGTGGAACTGTAATAATCAATTAGTTAATTAATTACATGGCAAGTCTGCAGGCCCAGTGCTGTGACTTGACACGATACCCTGCATGTCTGCTGTGCAATCATGCAGCTTTCTGCAAAAATACACATCGTGGTATATTTTAACTCCTGGAGAGAACCTATGGAAAACCTCACAGGAAGAAAAATCAGCTTTATTAATAAATAAATCCTGCAATTTGCAGAAATTCATAATGCAAGGCCTGTTCTAAGGGCCACTTAAAACATTCCATTTAACTGATGACTAGAAGTAAGTGTAAGTTTTCTGGTTTGATGGCTGGTGACACCCATGGCCACAAAGCAACTACAAGTGGCTACTTCAGCACGCCCCAAGGGACAAAAGCCCACCCTGGTTTCCACAGGCACATCAGAGCCAGGATTAGGCACACTGACCAGAGAAAGGCAGTGATTTTTTTACCTTAACTCCAAAATGCCGATGGAATTTCCGGAGGGGAAGATGCGCCGGACGTAGTTGAAGTCCCCGACGTAGACGCTGCCATCGGGGCCAGCAGCCAGGGCCACGGGGGCAAAGAGTTTGCTGCTGAGGGCAAGCCCATTGCAGCTGGAGCAGGACACACTCCTCTGGTGCCCGTTGCCCATCACCGTGGAGATCACTGGGGGCTGCTGAGAAATGAACATGTTCTCCCCGTTCCCTTTGTGCACAATCCCTGACGGGAGAGAACAGAGACAAAAATCCCCAAACGTGGCATTTAAACCACCCTGTGGTTCTGGGTTACAACATCCTCTAGAAAACCAGATCACCAAAACAGCAGCAAACAGCTGCTATTTTAAAGACTTCCACGAATCTTTTCCAATTTTGTGCATCCCAAGCTCCACTGTCACCATGTTGCTCAGCAGTGGCCAGTGGCTATTTTAAAGCCAACATCAGGAGGAGAACTCATGGTTGGTTAATGCTCTAACAAATTGACTGCTAATTGCAGTGCTATCTGATTTCTTGGGGATTACGGCTTTAATATTCATTTTATTCATAAATTTTTATTAGGTAGCAGAGGAATTTCTTAGGCAGTTTGAATATTTAATTAAAGGAGATTAATAGCAGGACCACTATGCATTTCTCACCAAGGAGCACCGAGTGGCAGTACAAAATCAATATTCAGACTCAGCTGTGAGTCCTTCGTGGTAAATGAAAATGGTGCCAAGTGCAGCAAAGCCAAGTTAAGAGTCAAGGAGCAATTGTGAGGCACCAGTGAGTGTCTCCCCAGCAATAAAATCCCACCTTCTGCCACAAAGGCTAAACCAGTGTGTTCTAGCACTGTGTACAGTGTTCAAAGTCTCCCCTGGGTTGGTGATACCAGCACTAGCACAAAGATTTATTTTTTTAAAGTTTATTCTAAGTAATAACGTTAAGAAGTATCTCTGAAATGACAGGTTGCTGCAAGAATTTGGCTACTGCAAACAGAAGATAGGTACTCTCTTAGATCCTGGTCCAAATTCCTCATTTCCCTTGAAAGCTCCAGTCCTTCATCAGGAAATTGGCACTATTAAAGGAACAAACACAAGGGAATTTACTTTCTGGAGGACTCATGCTGGGAAATGAGAATATTCTAGACACTGCAGGAAGTAAATGTTGAGACATGTCTGAGTTTTCCCAAAGCACAGCAAATGTATTTACGTATTGTCCCTATTAACTTTTGTTTAAACTACTTTTTGTGACTTTCAGGTAAATCCGAAGATAAAATTCACCTTGGAAATTAGTGAATGCTACCACAGCTATTTTGAAGGGAATTATATCTAAAAAAACCCAAAAAACTATGAACAATAGAGGACAGAATACATAGATTTGTAGGAATGATGGCTTAAAAAAAGCATCCTGGAAATATGCCTGTAAAATAAATGGCAATATTCTCTCTGGATAAAAATACTGTGAAATGAAGATGCTGCCCTTTGTCTGAAATTACAATGTTAAGGTAATCTTTCAACACCCTCTTACAAATGCCAGTAAATAATTAGGGCTCTGGAGAATATCTTTTGCTGTCAATAAATGTAAGTGTGTGCTTAATATCAGGCTTTTGAGCTGCTGCTTTAAATTTAGTTGATTAATGCTCTGTTGCATTGGGGTTGAAATCACCTTAAAGTCCCTCAAAAACTACTCCTCCTTGCCACAGATAAATAACAATGGAATCAGTGGACTTGCCCATCAGAAAAAAATTAATTCAAATAACGCCCTGAAAAATCAGCTAACAGCACATTCATTGGTATTCATGAGATACAGGTGCCTTTAAAGGACCTCAGTGTAGGAGCTGATATTTACAGTACCTGTTCTCTTCTTGATTACGAGAAATGCCCTGATGATCTTCCAAACTGGCAAAAACCTTGTACCAGAAAACACGAAACTCTAATCATGTCACAAATTAGAAGTGATCAAACTGGTGAGGGAAAAAGGAGTGGGAAAAGAGCAGTGGAGTACAGCTGAGAGGGGATGTGATCCTTTGTCAACCCAACAGCCAGACCGATGCAGAACTGCTTACCTTTAAAAAACCTCAGTTTCCAGGGACAGCCACATTGGAACAACATTTGTTATTTCACATCAATTCTGCTGGAATCAGGCATCATTTCTTTTTTATTTTTGTAAACCCTTGCAGTAGCCAATCTGGCAGTAGAACACAGTTTTCCCTTGCTAAGGTTTCTGCATGTCAATGCATGCACCTGCACATTACTGTCAATTGCAAGCCTGTAAAACTGCATCTATTCCTTGTTACTCAGTTTATTTTGTACCTTCTCTAAAATGTGCAGCCTTCCTGGGGAGGGAAAGAAGATTTCCCCTGGCTCTGAGCAGGAATGTTGGGCACAGCAGCAGCCCTGCAGGGTGACCAGGCTTAATGGCTGAAGTCAGATATAAGCTCTTCAGGACCAGTAAATCAAGCAAAGTGTTTCTAGTTTTAGTTTGAAAATAAAATTGCAATTTGCAGTAGAGAATGCTATATTCCAATGATGTTTCTGTAGTTAATCCAGTGGCAGTGTTTCAAAACCATAAAAGTTTCATCATTCTAAAAAGAGCAGTTCTTCATACATTCTGAGGAGATGCTTTAATTAAAAAGTGAAAAATCTTAATATATTCACACTCAAGGAGGCTACTCAATGCTTTTCGTATCAGTCATGGTGGCATGGAGATAAGCCTGAAATACATAATTCTAGTTTGAATCATATTCTGGTCCTTATTTAAAGCCCATTTTACATATCTGAAATGGAAGTGCAGTTCACTTGTTTCTGGGTAAGGCCAGAAGCACCCATGTTATTTTTATCCTTTTGGTTACCACAGTTCATTCTTTCCTTTTGTTGCTTTAATACGAGCCCACAGGCTGCTCTGGTGGGTGTGCACCAGCTTTGTTACAGTAATTTCTGTGCCCTTGGCTGCTTTTCTGGCTGGGGCAGGTGTGGGTGTGACTGTGACAGTCCTGAGGAACCTGTGACCATCCCTGACCTGGGCTGGGGATGCAAACAGCTGAAAAGCAAACTGAGACAGGAGAGACCCTGCATCCCAAGGCTTGTGCCCTCTCCATCCCTCCTGGGTCTGCAAGTGATGGGCTGGGGTGTCTGGCAGCTTCCCCTCACTTCAGCCTCCATGGTGCCCGGCAGAGCAGGGACAGGTGAGGAAGAGGAGCAGGTGAGGAAGAGGAGGAGGAGGTGAGGGGCTGCACATCCCCTCCCAAGTACGGGGCACAGCCCATCTTATCTAGAGGAGGTGGCTGGGGCTGGCAGGGCAGTGTCTGTGGTGTCTGGAGACCAGGGACAGGTGAGGAAGAGGAGCAGGTGAGGAAGAGGAGGATGAGGTGAGTACAGTTTTCTGATTACCAAGCACTGGGCACAGCTGACCTAGAGGGGGTGGCTGGGGCTGGCAGGGCAGTGCCCTCTGGCACTCCCAGCCACACAGGACAGGGACATGGGGACAGGAATCAATGTGTCACCACGTACCTGGTGCCCAGGAGAGCAATCCCGGGCTGTGACTGTGTGCTCTACAAAGCCCCGGAACATGTGAGTGCCTACGGGGTGAGCTGGAGTAGTCACCACTGCAGTTAGCAGACAGTCATATAAATTGGAGTTACTGCCAGCAATTTAGTCCTGAAATTAAACTATGCAAGTGGTAAATTGGCACCAAGGAGCCGACCAGGGGACTCACAGTTGGGGGCTCAGCCGACTGAGGTCAGATTTCTCTTTGTTAAATGTCAATAGCTGGCATTTAGAGGAGACAATCTATACAAACCAGTAAGACAGGGAATGAAAGAACTGCTGTTTAAAATGTCAAACTATTTTAAATCAAAACAGAAATCCAGATAATTTACAAACTAAATCTGACCTTTTGTATTTGGAATATTTATACTGTAGCTGTGCATTCAGCAACAGAACTTGTAAAACTTGAGAGCCAGACATCTGTGCATGAATCTTCATCAGCAGAAGTTTGCAGATGGAAATAGATTTTATTGGACTGACTCTCAGCTGGAGCAAATTGAGAGAACTTCACTGAATCCAATACTCTGTTGACTTACAAGTGCTAAAATCTGACCTCAAGCTTCTCTTCTCCTGGACAATGAGATATCTGTTTATTGGCAAAACCATGTATAGTTACCATAATTTATCTACAAGGATTGTTTTAATAATTTAGTCCCACTAGTTCCTGATCATGGATATTCATGGAAGAAAAGAAACCTCCCCAGGTGTAAAATAAAAGCAATGGGAAAAATATTCAAGCCTCCATGCTTGGAGAGCATCTCTGCAGGGCTGATATGACACCCAAAGCATTTACAGTTTTCTGATTAATGCTTTGCAGTGTGTAGGATTGCCTGTCCTTTAGGGACTCCCTGTGCTTCCCCCAGAGTGGGCAGCCCCAAAACCCCATTTACAACCCTCCCCTTACCTCCTGTGGGGTCGGGAGGGCTGGGCTGTGGCCACACAGGCTGTGCCTGCCTGGGGCTGGGCTGCTCCAAACCGAGGCAGCCACAGGGTGAGTCAGGGCTGTGGACACTTCCCTGGAATATCACACACCACGGGCTGACCCGGAATGTGGCACTGGTACCAGCTGGGTGAGAATGAACCCAAATCAGTTTGCCCTTTTCCCATCCAACGACCACAGTGTGTCAGTGATATTAATGTCTAAACCCTGGGAGCCAGAACATTAAAAACATCCTTTCACATGGCATTTGCAGTTCAGCTCTCAACAAATGAGGGTGCACATTCAAAGAGGATTACACATTAGCAAGTGCAACACTTAAAACCTGAACAATTAATTCCTTTAAAATTTGTATTCTCCTTCTGCGTGGGCAGTTAATAAAGGAGGGACTTACCACTCTGTGGATTCAGCACGTGGTGTTTGTTTATGGACCAGCCACCCAGATTTGAAGCATCCATTTCAAAGCCTTGCAGGATTACTGTTCTCTTCTCCCACAGAATGAAATCAGGACATGTTTCATATTCATATCCCACCGACACTGCAAAGAAATAATTAAAGATCTCTCAGTCCACCTGAACTGCCTGGCAGTTTTTCATTCCAGGTTTGATATTCATCTCTCAAGTGATGATGCCACTAATTTCCCTCTGCCTGATTGCTATTGTTGTATGGTATTCTTTGAAAAAAGGGTTTGAAGAGATTAGTATGTTATTACAGCTATAGCTACTACTGCTTCAAAGCAGAAAACTCCGTGGTATCAGTTATGGATTTCAGAAGATTATAAATCTCCTCCAATGACTCCTGACTTGATTGTTTATTGCATTTCTGCTAATTACCTGAACAACAGCTTAAACAGGAAAGAATCCACGCTAAAACAATTTGGTTTTAATTTGTTTGCTGACTGTAAAAATTAGAGTTAGGCAGAAATGGATTGACAAGCTGAACATTTCTAGAATTGCACATTTCTCTTAACAGGCTTGCACATTACCAAAATACCTGATGAAAAATCTTGAATTTCCCTAAGGCTGGTGGGACTTGGGAACTCAAATTGATTAAAACCCTTTTCCTTTAGTACTTCCATAAAACAGAACAAAGCTTCATAATTTTTGACATCTGTAATATACCAACCTTTCAAAAAAAATCATTTATCTCTAACTTTACTTGATTTCAGTGAAACTCATTCATAAAGGAAGAATATGTTTTGACACCAAATTCCATAGCTTTACCCAGGAAATATTGAAATACTTCAACCTTTCCAAAATAAAAAAAAAAAATGAATTGTTTCTTTTCGCTTTTTCTATCTAACAGCTTCAGGTATATTTTACTTAAACCATACATAATTTTAATACCACCTAAATTCCATTACGGTAAACAATCAAAATATTTTGACCAGCTCTAACAGGATGCTTATTTATTCAGAACAGAAAATGCTGCTTTGTCATCTCAGTTGTGACTGTGAGAAAATGGCCTCTTGTGAGGAGCTGGGGGACTGGACAGATGCCAGCAAACATTTCTCCAACAGGCTGAAACAGAACCATTTGCACGTGGAAATATGCTCAGAAAAGTCTTGTTTTCTGTAACTGCTTATGTGATCAGTGCTGTCAATAGCCCCCGAGAAAAATAGAGATGTTTATAATGTTTAGAAAACCAAAAGCAGATGGTTGTAATCCTGACTTCCAGGACTTCAACCTGCTCCAGTTTAATTTAACTAAAATGAAAACCGAAACAGAATGCATTATTAAATATTGCTAATATCCCGGCAGAAGAAATTATTTTTGACAAAAATTCCTATAATGGATGCAGATAAAGGTCCCCGAGTAACTGCAGCGTGCCAAATTAAATAAAGCTTTATTGGAATCTAACAAAGCATGCTAGTAATGCACTTAAAATATCAAGATTTTTCCTTCTATTTGTAAAGAAGCATAATTAAGCTAAACTTTAAGGAAAAGAAAAAAAATTAAGCACCAATTAAATAATTTAAAAGTTACTATCCAGCACTATTGTGTAAGCTTTATTCATATTTAAACACACGAAGCTGATCTACTCCTAATTTGGGAAGCTGACTACAGCCCCATTTCATGAGGTGCTGTGTAATTGGATTAAAATGTTTTAAAGTCTGGATATGTTCTGGACTTCACACTCATTGGATGTTTTCTATATTAGAAATAATTGAATATTAGAAATATTCTGGATTTGCACAAACATGTGCCAACAGCTTACCTGGTACTTTCCCTCACTGCAAAACCAAACAGGGACTGGTCCCAGCAAACAGAACTGGTCCCAGCAAACAGGGACTGGTACCAGCAAACAGAACTGGTCCCAGCAAACAGGGACTGGTACCAGTAAACAGGACTGGTCCCAGCAAACAGGACTGGTCCCAGCAAACAAACAGAACTGGTCCCAGCAATGGGTCAGGGCTGGATCTGCCCCCTCCCATGGACTCCTGTATCTCAGGAGGCTGACAAGGTCCCTGCTGCTCCTTGTCACACACCCACACCTGGGATGTTGGGAGCCTTGCTGGCAGTGCCAGCACCTGACTGACCCAGCAAAGTGCCCTGCCCCTGTGCAGATGTGAGCCAGGAGTGCAGGAGCAGTTTGACAGGAGAGATGATGCAGCAGCTCTGGAGACCTGGCACCCAAGGGTGGAGTCTGGGCTCCTTTAGGGCAATGCCAGGTGTGAGCTACAGCTGGAATGGGAGGACCTGAGCTTCTGCATGAGCATTCATAGCAGATCAGGAAACTAATGAAGCCAAAAATGTATCACTTATTCCTTGGTTGCTTCAGTTTTCAGCTGAATTTGTTCCTGATCTGGCTCATTTCATGATCCAGTGAATGTGAGTGGTGGCCATGGGTAAGGAGGGAAGGTGGGAATGTCCCTGCAGGCAGCAGCCCAGGGACACAGTGGGACCACAGCTCTGGGAAAAGCTTCAGCTGACCCTTCCCTTTGCCTATTGCCTTATGGAATCACACTGCACAGTTTGGTCTCATGACCACCATGGACATCCCTGTCTGTCTCTGCATCGTCCTCAGAGAAGAAATGACAAAGAAAATGCTCTATGACAATGAATGACAAGGAAAATGCTCTAATGACAAAGAAAATGCTGTAATGCTCCTTTTCCCCACTGCTCCCCACTGCCCAGCAGGGTGGGCACAGAGTCACTCAGCAGAGCTGGGAGCTGCAGAGCCTGCCTGGCTCCTTCTGCATCTGCCTGCATGGAGCACACCCCAGATCCAAGGGAGGCTCCTGCCTGCCCCTCAGAGCATCTGCACACATGGAATGAGCTATGGAATCCCTCACATATTCCTTGTCACCCCAGCCTGACCTGCCAGTGCTCCTGGGCAGAAAGAGCAAACAGAACTGCTACAGAGCTCAGTGGGGTCCATTCACAGCACTAAGCTTTGTTTGTAAAGCAATTCTAATACAAAGCATCTACTAGTCCATTAAACAACACAACATCGAATTAAATTAAAAAATAGAAAGCCCTTAAAAAAACAAATCATGAAATTAATGAAAGAAAAAATGCTGGCTAAATAAAATGTGTTTGCACAGACAGCACTTCTGTAGCAATTCTCAGAACAGCCTGTGCTGCTGGCTGAACAAAGCCTATGGAACATGATGGGTTTTGGAGAAACATCTTTAAACAACAAATCCATTAGTTTTAACTGTTGGGGACATGAAATGTAGTAAGAAAGGATGCCCAAAAGTTAGAATTTCGCAAACCCTAAGCGGAAATGACATTTTAAATGTCACAGCCAAAAAATGACAGAAACAATGACACACCAAAGGTCATATTCAAAGTAACATTCAAAACCAGAGACAGCTGAATATAATGCCGTTAGTACATAACCATCCTCTGAGGGAAAAGGGAATTTTCAAACTGATTCAATTAGAAAGATGACATTGGAAGAACAAGAAAATAAATGTTCTTGGGAAACCATACAAGTCACTTCAGTGACTTCAGCTGAAGAGGCATTTGATTTAAAAGAACGGAGGAGCAGCAACAAAATTTATTTGCCGTATTTTCCTGGCTTGATGCGTGTGAGTGCTTCCACTGACATCAAGGTGACTCTACATACCCATTGCCTCAGCCAGGCCAGAAACCTTCTGTCCATAGATGTCTGTCTTATTCCAGGCAAACGTGTACACCAAGTTGGCTGCAGCAGGGAACCATTTCTGGAGCAGACGACCTTCGACAGCAACGATGAGATGGACTTTGGCCATTCCAGGAGGGATGGTTGTGTGGGTCAGAATAATGCGCAGCAAACTCTTGTACCCCGGGGTCCTGCTGCTCAGGTAACTGAGCTTCACAAAGCTCGAGGGGATTGCAATTTCCTCCTGGACCACCTTGGGAAAAAATCACATCATTGTATCCACAGCCGGGAAAAAGGCAGGATTGTAACGGTAAGAGAGCAGGTGATTATTTTAGGTTTCACAACTGTGAAAACACTGAAACATCTGGGTTTATTTCAGCAGTGTCAGGCACGTGACACGATGTCCAACACCAGACACTGCCTGGCCAACTGGCTGGATGGTGTTTGATAAAGAGCCTCTTCCTCTGATGCTTTGCTCTTATCTGCTGGGGAGTGAACACTGCATCCATGCACATACTCTTACAAACAAGCTCAGCAGCTTTACCTTGTCTTAATTACTCACTTTACTTAACTGGAATACAATTAATAATGTTTCAAATACACACAGACCTTCTATCACATGCATTGTGATGCTAAGATACTATCCTGCTTTGGAGAAGTAACTATGAGCTGGGGAGTGTCGAGGAAGAAAAAACCTTTCCTGCTAAACCAGAGCTGCTCTGGGACAGACTGTGGGGAGGAGCAGCAAGAGATGAGGATGGCTTCTTGGAGGGTGCCACCACAGTCACTCAAAGGCCACCTGAAAACCAGACTGCGCTTAACAATGTTAATGATGTCAGTGCATTCCTGTACTAATGAATCAACCTGTCACAATGGTAAATTCACCCTGCTCGGAAAAAGACAAACTGTTTTGTTTACCTTTTCCAGTTTTTAAATTCCCCTTATTTAACAATAGATTGCTTCACTTCCAACCGATTTTATTTANCCTAACATTAACATCATATGCATTGTGATGCTAAGCTACTATCCTGCTTTGGAGACAATAACTTTGACCTGGGGAGTGTCAAACCAAAAACCTTTGGTTTTTCCTGCTAAACCAAAGCTGCTCTGGGACACTGAGAAGGAGCAGCAAGAGATGAGGATGGCTTCTTGGAGGGTGCCACCACAGTCACTCAAAGGCCACCTGAAAACCAGACTGTGCTTAACAATGTTAATGATGTCAGTGCATTCCTGTACTAATGAATCAACCTGTCACAATGTTAAATTCATCCTGCTCGGAAAAAGACAAACTGTTTTGTTTACCTTTTCCAGTTTTTAAATTTCCCTTATTTAACAATAGATTGCTTCACTTCCAACCAATTTTATTTACACACTGCAACAGTGTCACTGTCACAGCTTTGCTGCAGTACAGCTGGAGGCCTGCCAGCACTTGTCCTTTCAACATATGAAATGTGGTGTTGCCAGGGAAATCCTGCTCCCTTTATTGTCCCTGATTTGCAGTGTTCCCCTTCTTTCCTGCTGACATCCCAGCTGCCCTCTCTGTCATACATCTGACATTCCTTTCCATTTTGTAGCAGAAAAGCAGGAAGAAATATTCATGCATTAATACATGCTAATACATCTCTGTCTCCTACCATTCTCAGTTAATTTTTGCTGAATTCTCAGAAACATACAACGAAACTCAACACTGTAAGAAACCTCTCTTAAGTCCCAGGTAAAACAACAGTTAATTATTAGATTAATTAGAAATTACTTGAAACACTTAAGGGAGTGAGTGCCAAGAAAAAATAGAAAAAGAAGTCCTGAAGATCACGTTAAAAGTGCTCTACCTTGGAAAGAAAGCAATAAACCCCAGGAATCTGACATAAAGCTGTGAATGGATGGAACACCCCTAGGAATGTCCAAGGTTTCATGTCTCACACTGATGTTTGGGAAGCTGTACTGTTCATCTGTACCCAGGAATGGCTTTGTGCATCACTATCACCAAACCAGGGTTTCAACAGTAATTCATGTCAGCTTTCCCCACCTTCTTCTACTTGAAGGTAAGAAATAAAGCACCTTTAAATATTAAAAAGTAAAGAAGGAATAAAGACAAGAGAATCTTGTTAAACAGCACTAAATAGATATGCTTTGGTGCTACTGTGTCAAGTGAATGACATTACAGCAGTTATTTGCTCACTGTCTTGAAGACTGTGTAAACCTGGTTCTAACAGAACAAACTGTTAATTTAAAGGTCTTTTCATTACCTGCAGCTCTGGAATAACAGTTCCTCTTTCAGGACAGGACCCTCCAAATGCTGTCAAGGGGGAAGGGAGTACAATGGGATTTGGACTGATGAAGCCACTGATGTCACAAGATGGTGTCTCCGACTCTGTTCTCTGCATTACAACTTTGTCTACGATGACAAATCTATTCCAAGGCAACCAAAGTGTTCTTTTTTCAGATATGAAAGGAGATCTGTCAAAAACCAGAGTGACAGAGATTCCTCCAACAGCCACAAGGTCAAAACTGGAAGAGAGAAAACAAATTGTTTTTTCCTTTTTTTTTTTTTTCATCACATTACCACACCTTTCATCACATCACAAACAAAACCCTTATGTTTGTTATCACAGCTCCTAATTTATTATGAGAAATCATTCAAGTGTACATTCCTTGCATCGCCTTGGTATCCACAAAGCAGCTTTACCTCTGTGTGCCTTCCCCCTGCATGCATCAACACCAAGGCACAGGATTTCACTGTTACTTGCCCTCTGTCCTCTCTATTTATCAATTAACATCAAACTAATGAGCCATCTGTAACACAAGTGTGAACCCAATTGCTTTGGTTCATATGAAAAGCAATTCCCATCCCAGGAAAAGGATGCCACTCATCATCTATGCAGGAAGAGCAGGCAGAATAAGAAGGCTTAAAGCCTGTTAGGCCTTGGCTCTATTAACACAAGCCTTTCCCTGCTTCTAAAAGCAGCAGGAGGAAAAGGCTGAGTACACTGAGCATATGACCTCCCTGCACAGGATAGGAAATTTTTGGGAAAGACGGTGATTAATTGCACTGAGAACTGAGTGAGCTCTTGAACACGAGGAGGGTGATGCTCTGGGAGCTGCTGTGAAGGACCTCTGGCACATCTGGGCTGCAGAACAGTGGGACACAGAAGGCACCAGGCACAGCCTCGGCTTCCAGAGCTTCTGACCCCCACGGTCAGGCAACACAAGGTAATATGTAAATAGCTGCTTCACTCTCTGTATCACTGAATGCATCTATTACGGGGGATTTTGATGGTAACAAACTGTGATAAGGAGTCAGACTTAATTATGCATATCTCATCACATTTCCCAAATGACACCGATTACATTCCCAGCAAAATACAGGTAGCATATTTTAATGCAACAACTTCATCCAGGCTAGCGTAAGGAGGAGATGATAATTACTAACTTTCAGTAGTGCTATTTGAAAGTCAATAAACTGAGGTGAAATAAATATGCACCCTCCTTACTTCTATAAATTGGCAAAGCCAAACAAAAAAAAAAAATAAAATTGTGGGAACAGTGACAAATGGCAGCACTTTTTCCCTGCTGGAAGACAGCTTCAGATTTCTTGTAATTCACAATCCAGCCAAGGAAGGTGAGGGCTTAAAGTGCCCTTAACAGCTTAATTGAAGTTCAGGAGCAAGTCATGACCCTCCTGCAAATGGATGGCCAAGCCTGGAGTGCAATATAGAACACATTGAAACCTCACCTTCCCTGAGAAATGAACCCAGCCCTGCGAGGCTGGTGCAGAAGGGGAAGCCAGGGCTGGTTATGGAACAGCAATTAAACCATCTGTCTTTGGAAAGAGTCTGTTCCCACTTTTCCTTGTGTGTCTCAGGTGATCAGCTAAAGGATTTGACTGCACTGACACCTCAATAAACTATCTGGATGGTTCACACTTAACAACAACAACAAAAAGTGGGAAGACAGGATTATCTCCTGGAAAACCTGACTTGTGCAAATACTCCAATGTCGAGAAGACACTGTTACAGCAGACCTGGCACATTTTCACTCCAGGAATTTGAATGTAATTTTGTTGCAGTTCAGGTTTTTTTTCCTTCTCTTTCTTCTTTGGTCCCTTCACTGGAGAGAGCTCCAGCCAGCTGTGCCCCCAGAGCAGAAGGCCAGATGTCATCCCCCAGCCACACTGCCAGCTGTGATGTCTGTGAACATCCCGTGCAGAGCAGGAGTTGGCAGATGGCCTTGGCCACACGAACCCAAACCAGAGGGGGCTCCCACATGCAAGGCTGACCTTCCATCCTGGCGGCTGATGGTGTATCCGTACTCGTTGTGGTGCAGGAAACTGACGTTCACTCCCACCAGGGGGGTCCCATCGACGGCCACAACCTGGCCCCGGATGACACACGCCCGTCTGCAACACGACAGCACAAGGCAGCAGGCACAAACGTCAGGAGGGTGGGAAGGGCACCGGGGTCACAGACAGACAGACAGAACCACTCTGCTGGCACAGTGACTGTTGATTTTTGGAAGAAAAGTCACACAAGCCCCAGAGATTGATTAGAAAAAGCATTCTGCTGTAAGGACGACACAGACTCTCCCATGAACTGTTGGTGCAGGGAGGATATATTCCCATTTCCTGACATGTTTTAGGGTACTGCTTGTTCTGCCACTGAAGGGCACTGCAAAGGTCTCATTGATGGTGTGATTTAGCCTGCTGCAGCTCTAGGGAGTGATGGTTTGTGAAAGGGGACAATGAAACCTCATTCCCTGCTCTAGGTATAGGGCACTGCTGTCTGTAGAAAAAAGCTGAACTAATGTGGTAAGGCAGCAGTGAAGATCCACGGGCTTCACCCAACTTCAGAAAGTTACACAGCTAAACTCACAGGGTGCCCAGTCAAGTGTAACAGGCATTTCTCTCCATCCCCCACCACATGTGATGCCCTTCCAGATCCCCTCTGGGATGTGCTGGACGGGCACCCACTTCACCCTCACATGCAGTGCAGGGGTTGGGACACGGCAGCACAGCAGAGCACATCAGAGTCAGTGGGCAGGAAAGGGAACTCATTACTGAGTGTGTCTAATCGGAGCCTAACAGGATCACAGAGTCATAGAAAATGAGAGCTGAAAGGAAATCCAAGACTTTATCTTGTCCATCCCTTTGCCTCGGGTTACATCACCCATGCCTCCATCAGCCCAGACAGATGCTTGTCTGACTCCATAAGCTCAGCAAGTAACCCACTCCAGTGCCTCTGTGAGAGTGCTCTACCCCTGGCAAGTTCTTCCTACTGTGCAGTTTGAACCTCCACCTTTGTCCTGCCAGGCCACTGCTTTCACCTCAGGCACAGAAATGGTGAAGAAATTACTCTGTCCTAGCTTTAACCTTTTACCTATCTGAATAACGAAACATAAAGCAATCAGGTCTCCAAAGGATGAGGAGTAAAATATCCTCATGGTGCAGATTGGGACCTAGGGGGATTTTCTAAGGGTTTACACAGCCACATTCCTCTGAAATTCCTCCCAGTATTTTTGCCCTGGGCTGTCAGCTACTCCACATCAACACAGCTCCAGTGGCTGAACCAACCCAGGTCCTGGGAACTCCTGATCCTGCTGCACCCATTTCCTGGAACTGCTTTTGAGGTAATGGAGGGAACAGTGGATGCAGAAATCTGGTAACATTAAGACATTTTGGGTCAAAACCAATTGAATACTTATAAAGTGAATTGGCATCAATTACTCAATATAAATGACAACCATAAATTTAGGCACTGTTATGTTTCTTTCTCAATTTCAAAATTTGTGGCAAACCTCAACAGACACATCCAACTGCACAGTGAATATGTGATCTAAAGGAAAAAACTTAAAACTCCTCAGACAAAAGTTATTTAGGAGTCTACATGTGAATTAAAAAAATATCCCTAGAGAGATTAATTGACCATGATCCAATGAAATCATATGCAGAAATTGGAGAACATAAATTTCTGAAAAATTTGACATGTCTCTTAAGATCCCATTCTGCCAAGCCACTACCAGGACACTGATTTATCACCATGATATCATCAAACCCGTCTGGCTACGACCTGAGAAAATGCAACTGGTAAAAACGAACCCCTGTGGGTTCCCCATTCAGCACAGGTGCTAATCCATGCTCCCAGGCCATGGAAAGATGCTGATAAACCCCAGAGGAATGGGAGACGCTGCATTACTGCCTGTATGCAAGGCAAGAGTTCTCATTTATCACCTGTTTTGTTTTCTACAGGAAGTCAATTGGTTGTGGCCCAAGATCTGCTGCTCCACTGAAGGCAACTGAGCTCCTGTTTGTCTCAACAGACTCCCAAGACTCTCTCAACAGAACAGCCAAGTGCAATTACTCTTTGATTTGTCAGAGCAGAAAATACTTGTTTCGATTATTTCCCCGTATTTCTAACATCAACAGACGGGAATTTTCTTTTCTAATACCTTTATGAGTGCACTCCACATATTTACAACACACACTGGTGTGAGAGTGAGAGCCCTGGGAGTAATCATTGCTCAGGGCATTATCCTTGCACTCCTGTTTGTTCATTCCAGGCAGACCTGGCTTCTGACACTGCTCTGTCCTTGTATTTTATCAAGCACACAGATTTGTATGATAACAGCTCATCAAAACCTCCATTATTTCATCCATGGTCTTTCTATGCTTCGTTCGTTCACTTCACTTCCCATTATTCATAAATAATATTAAGAGACTTATCTTTCAACATTCTCCTTTTTTATTCATCATATTTTACAAGCCACACATATTTATGGCATGTGATAAAGACACACAAACCTCATTATTCTACATTTATCTGTACTGAATTTTCTCTGTAATCTCTTAGATTTTAAATGTCCTAAGCCTGCCTCCGTGTTCCTCCATTTGTCCTCATTATTTAATGTCTCTTTATGACCTGCTCTATGCTGAAGAGTCTTCTCTAGCCTCTTTTTGAATTACCAGAACCTACTAAATCTTTGACTAAGCACTTGATCAGAACTAGCTTTAATTCTGGCACTGACTGCAGCTATGAAAACATTTTTCAGTTCCTTTAAGACCAGCATGAGTCTCCAAGGCTCAGGAGGTAACCAGGAGCCCCCCAGCCTGCTCTCCCCTGTTCCCAGAGCCCTGCAGCTCCCAGAGCAGCCCCATGTCCCCAGCACGAGGTTCCCTGCAGCTCAGAGAACTTGTCCCTCCATTCCTCCTGGAGCTCCCAGGGCGTGTTCCCTGCAGTGATGTCCCTGCAGTGATGTCCCTCGCCCCCACATCCATCCCCTGCCCACATGAGCTGCAGGCCTTGCTCCCACCCCCTGCCCCTCTCCATCTGAGCAGAGAAACCCCTGAAGATGCTGATGTCTCCTCGGTGCACTGTGTTTTCTGCCTCTCAGACTCACTCTGGTGACTGCCCTGCTCTGCCTCCTCACGGGGGATAACCTGGACACTGTCCAGCAGCCACCTCTCTGTGCTGATCGTGTAACCCCAGACCCAAGGCTTCCCAAGTGGTTTTAACTCCAAACTAAGTGCAAAAACGTCTTTTCTAATTTGGTGAGGCTGGGCAGGAACATGCCCCTGATAAGCTGCCTGAGTGTTTCCAAATGCATTAAAAATGTTCCCAGTCCCCCGGCAAGCTGTGCTAAATCTGCAACTCCAGAGGGAGCAGTTGGCTTTTGGAGAGGAAGCTGAGATTCCCAGGGGTTGCAGGAGGCTGAAAGAAGCAGGATTCCTCTGTCAGTGCTTCATGGATCATTCCATGAGTAACTGAGGAACTCACCCGTCTGTGGATCTCAGGTCTCTGCTGTCAGGCAGTTTGTCTGACATCTCTAATTTAAAATATGAACAGAAGTTTAAAGTTTAGATGTATTCTTTCAGTACTTGGAAAGCATTTTATTATTTCACCACCATCCTGCCTTGCTCTGCTGCTATTCACCTGCTCTTGTTTTGCTTTTGTTCTGCATGTTAAGATCCCAATAAGCACCTCAGGCTGAGACATTAGGCTCAGATATGGAACTCTGTCAAGCAGCTTGTCAATTTGCAAGTGTCACATTAGCAGGAGATGCCATTTACTGTATTACATTTCTGATTAAAATCTTCAATGAGAGGAATTAAGCTGAAGGCTAGTGAGGTACATTTGTTCCTTCCTGCTGACACTGTTGCTGTAAGCAGCATTTGAAGGGTAATTAATTCAGTACCATACACTGGACCCTTTTCCTGGGCAATTTGCAGGGAGTCAAATAGCTTGCCAGCAGCATGCATGGGAAAAAAAACCCACCAAAAACCTCAGCAGAGAAACAAGCTAAAAACCTTCCTGAGAACAGAAGTTGACAAAAACATTTAAATCTGCTCCACCCTGCCACATGCAGTAGGTTAAACCCATACCTGATGTAAGCAAGTACATTTCTACATTTCCCTTTACCCAGAATGTCCCAAATCTGCCTTTCAGCATGGCACAGCCTAAGTGGGAGTTTGGAAAAACCCAGTGCACACGGCTCAGCTTTGACATAACAAGAAGTAAAATGGTTGGCCAACGTGGAGCCCCTTAACATTATTTTTGGTTAAGTATCCAGCCATGGCTCATGCAACATCCTGACTGTACTGTGTAAGCCAATTGTATAAATATCAGACATAAGCTGAAGTCCAAGATGCAAATGCAGAGGGAGAGATGTCTCAGCAGCTGTCAGAACAACTAGCTTTAGTATTTCAGATTATTTGGAAAATTCCAGAGACCAAACAGTTCCAGCCTGAAGGACAGAGACAATGTTCACCACTTTTGATGGCTTTCCAAGATCTAATCAACATCATTTTGTCTCCAGTGAGATTCATGCAAACACCATCACCCATACCAGAGTTCCACTGACCTGTGGGACAGTAAAACACTGCACAATGTCATTTGAATCACAAGACTGAAAACACTGGAGAGATGTCTCCTCCTTAATCCTCCAAACGGTCTCAGAGATTTCTTGTAAAGGGAAATGGAAAAAAAAAAAAGGCAGAGAGGGCTTTGCAAAATTGGAGCACCAGTGGGAATGGATGGCAGTGCTCTGAAATAAATGCATGCCACTATTACATCCAATCCTCCCAACGTTTCACACTGAACCACCAATGCTATAAAATCAGTGCAGGCAGCCATGAGTTAACATCATCTGCCTAGACAGAAACTTTTCAGCAATTGCCCAAAGGAGATGAAACCCCCCCAAGCATTCTTTGGTCTTTACTAGAGAGGCTGGATCACAGATTTCTGATGTTTTTTACTGTAGCAGCAGTTGTCTTTCTGTATTTTTTTCAGTAATCTTAATCCCCAGGAGAAGAAGCGACACAAGATGACAGATTGGCAATGTCAGAGGAAGATTTCTGAGCAGAGGCAGCACAGTGTAGCTGCTGTTGCCTCTCTCAGAGACCCTGCTTATCTCTCATCCTTGAGTAAAATTCTGGCAGTTTTTAATAATGTTTGACTTCTGGATGAACAGCCTGGAAGAGTCGAGGATGAAGCAAAGTGTGGGCTGAGGAAGCCTTTGGGGTGCCCAGCACAGCGCAGACTGCTGCTGACAAACCCCAGGGGACAGCACAGCACCGGTCCCCAGGCACTGCCCCGACCCCAGAGATGCAGCCACCCTCGTCTGAATGCCAGTGATCTTCCCTCCAAACCAACTCTGGGTTTGTCTGCAGTGGGAGGCAGAGCTGTGTGGGGTGTCAGTGGCACAGCAGTGCCAGGAAAGCCCTACTGCTCCTCAGTGGAAGTGAGGAGCCCTGGTGAGCGTGGGCTGCTGCTCCCACACGCTTCAGTCTTCAAAGGCATGGCAGGCATCAGGGCAGAGGAACGAAATACTCAGGAAAAGCTTTTAAATCCAAGTTAAACCCCATCGATGATAGCTTTAAAAGATCAATTCCTTCTATCTACGAAAGCACGCTGATGGGATTATGTGCAGTCTGGCTGCTAACATTTGCAGTGTCACAGAGCCCTGCACAGGCACCTTGAGCTCTCACTCCCCTCCTCCCTGCAAACCCCTCACTGTCAGGCACCTGGAGCAGGAATGCTTTCCAGTGGTGGCTTTTGGTTTAAACTGCACACAGGGCCAGCCAGGGAACCTGCCCCAAATCTCATTCATAAGAGACCCAGCAGTGGCTTCCCATGGAGCTCGTCTTCATGGCCAACTGTTCTACATATTTATAACATCCTGCTACATTATTAATAGTGATTAAACGTTTAGGTATTTCAGATCAATAATGACTGTTTACAAACTTACTTCATCAAAAATTCATGCTGGAGGAAAAAAAAAGTGCACTGAATTTGTGTGCAGGATTGTGCTGAGGTTGTAATCTAAGTGCTGTGTACTGTGAAAATAAAAAATTCTTATGTGCTTATTACTGGAACATGGTTTATCTAATGCACAGGCCAAGCTGACAGGGTAATGGTCAGGTGATGTGGATGATTTGTGGATCTCTTTGTCAGCATGTAAGTTATAGCTTCCCAAGTGAACTGCAGCATAAAAACTTATGTGCCTCTCTATTTCAAACGTGCAAGAAAATACGTGTTACCAGGTCTTCTGAGCAAGTAAGTGCCCTTTTCCTAACTGCACAGCTCCCTCCTGTTAAAGGGCAAATCTCACAAACACTCAGGGATCATTCTGCTCTTTGCATGATAACCTGCAGCACAAAGCAGTGAGCTCCACACTGCTTTATCAAGGTGTAGCAAAACCAAGGAAGTTTTTAAATTATTACATGTACAAGATTACATGTACATGACACATATTGAATTCATTACACTGTAAATACCAACCCAAGTGTACTGGGCAGAAGGGTGACTGAGGACAGCAGATGTGAACCCCTCTGCACCCTGCCATGATGTGTGAACAGTGTGCAGGGCTGAACTTCCCCTGCTGATTTTACAGGTATGACACAACTCACCTCCCACAACAGTCAGTCCTGTTAACAGCAGCAGAGTTTGCTGCTGGGACACTTCCACCCATCAGACAGGAGGCAACAACAACAACCTGACAGCCAAGACCCTCAGCTCTCGGGACTTTAAAGCTTTTCATCCTCCTAAGCATTTTATGAGCACTGGTGGAGAACCCTCTCAGCTCTCCAGGTATCCCCATTTTCTCCTGGTTAAATGATTTAATTGCAGTTGTCAATACCCAGAGAAGTCTTTCATTGAAGAGAAGACTCACCTGCTCTCAAAGGAGACGTCTCCTGGGATCACATGAGTGCTTTCCTTCCCAATGAGGAACCTGATCCGGTCATAGAAGAGCCTGGGGGGATGCTGAGAGAAGGGGGGCTGGCTGTGCTGGATGAGGTCCAGGGGATCAGGTGAGCCCTGGCACAGAGGACTGGAGTAACAATTGCTCTGCTGGCAGCAGTCGGGGTCCACACAGTCTGTCAGGCCATCTGAAATGGAGAGAACGGGAACTTCAGGAAATGGGGCTGCTCTGAGAATAAAGCACCACATTTATGGCCAGAGAGCACAGGAGGGATGGAACCAATGTGAAGGCATGCTGCTTATGACACAGCCAAATTCAATTCAGCACTAAAAAGGAAGAAAATCCCAGGAGGGGGATCTGTCTCAGTCATTAACACTGGATCACCTCACCAAATCCTCCCCCAGAAAACAGAACACACTCACCCCAGGTAAGTCACACCCTCACCCCAGCTGGGTCACCTATTACTCCTCTGCCCATTTTCAAATAGGAAAAATAGAAGAAAGAATAGATTTTTTTGTAAATCTACATTTCTTTGTGGACAAACTTGCAGCAACATTTGTGGGCGAAATTAATTTACTTAAAAATCCAAAGCTTATGATGAAAATTGAAGCACTGAAGTGCATCTAAATTAAGCACCTAAATAAAACTTAAAATTGGGCTATTGGCATTTAATTGCTTCTATCAGCAGCTTAGATGTCCAAATTGCCTAAATTACATACTCAATCAGAAACAGATTTAATAGGAGATAGTAAAATACCCAACAATCTTCTTCAACATCCACTTTATGACTTAGCAGCTGTGTTGCTGGAATTTAATGCGAGATGAAGGTGTTTTACCCTTCAACAAAGACACCTCTTTGTATTTCTAACAAGGTTGGTCTGAATAAATGCAGAGTCACCGTATCACTGCATGGATCTCCCTGGTGTTTAAATTGGAATGCTGTAGGATCAACACGCTGTCAGATATTTTCACTTCATGCTTTGACTTTCCACGTTGTGTTTGTACCAACACCTCGAGGTCTATCAAAGAGCAGCTCCTCGGGGCAGACTGTGCCAGCAGGGAGCTCCTGGAGTTTTGTCATTGACTTTAATGGGTGCCAGACCAATCCCCAGGCAGAGCTCTGTGTGAATGCTCAGTAAACAGCAGCACAAAACATTCCCCTTGAAAAGAAAGCAAAAGCCCTTCTGCAGAACAAACACATAAAATGAAATGGGCTTTCCTGGCATCTGAAAATCCTTGCCTGGCCTTGAGCAAAGATAATTGCTGGGCTAAGCAAAAAAATCTCAGCAGCTCTCTCCTCTGCAGCTGGGAAATCGGAGGGAGCAGCGAGTTTGTGACAGCGAGCCAAGGGCAGCAATCACCCTGGGCTCCAGCACTGTGCCATGGCCACAGGTCACCGTGGGCTCCAAGTCCTCCCCACGTTCCCCAAATCCTGGAGACAACAGGCATTTGCCAGCAGCGGAATTAGAACTTCACAGGGCACTGTTGAGTTTATTGGCTCTGAGTGCAGCAGTCACTTTCTATTCAGGAGAGCCAAGGAAGCCACTGAAATCTGTGGGGAAGTCAGCAACTCCAACCATCAGGGGCCTCCAGCCCAAACAGAAGCACATGGGAAGGGATGGAGGAGCTCACAACATGAACCAGAGTTGTTTTCAGTGTGAAAAAAAAATTTCACGTGAAAAAGTTTTCAGATGAAAAATAAAAACCCTGATGTTTTGGGTTGAAACTTGAAGAGCATGCTTGGAACTGCAAGGAAAAAAATAGAATTGTTTCATCTCTTTTTTGTCCAAGGAATGAAGCTCTCTGTATTCTTCCTAAGTGAACTGAAAGGCATCAAGTTCCAGATGCTTTTCAACAGACCATCCAAGACCACAAACATTAAAGAATCAAAGAAAATGTCATGGAGACAATCTCTGGCTGTGGTTTATGCTGGGAGAGGCTGCAGAGGGCTCTGCCAGGGAAGGGTTATGGCAGGGACAAGTCTTGTTCCAGGGGTCAAGGGATTTTCTGGGAGACACCAATTTCTACAAGCTCACCACTGTCTACTTGAGAAACCTGACCAACATTGGTCCAGCACATCCTGTGCTAATCAGAAAAAAGGAGCACTCATGGCAGAGGAACAGCATCCATGGGGAAGCTATTCTGGAGTAATTTATTCCACACTAGCAATTCTGATTAATTTTCCCCTTGTCAACAAGCCATTAGATGTGGGGACTGAGCTGACCTGATTCTCTCATTTACGGAAGAAATAAAAGTGAAAGGTCACAGCAATATTAGAATATGAAGGTCTGCTTAGGGAAAAAAAACAGCTACAAGAATAACACTTAACTGTTTTGCTTTTCCTAATAGAGTCCTCATTTTCCTCTGCTTGGCTCAAGAGTTTCCATACCTGCTGCCCTACACAGAGCACTCAGGCTCCACACAAAAAGGAACCAAGGAAAGGGAAAGCAATTTTCCATCTTCCAGTCACACTCAATTTTCCTCTTTTCTTTGCAGCTTACATGACTGCCTTATAAGCTCTTGCAGGTCCTGCTAATGGAGTTATTTTGGTTTGAATTACTTGCACCTGGTTTCATTTTCCTCTTCAGCCTCCTGGGGGTACAAGGGGGGGTTTCCCATCGGGAGGGTGTGAAGTCCCAGGAGCAAATCTGAACATTCTGAGACTGCTGTGAGTCCTGACAGCAGCACAAATGTGCTGGATTCAGCAGGAACAAAGGCTACAAAGTCATCAGAGAGAGAAATTGCTGCCCAAAGTATCAGAATTAATGCAAAGGAGCAGCGCTCCAGGTCACAGACCATCATGGGTTCTCTTTTCTCTCCCATGGTGTGTTATTTAAAAAATGTTTTGATTGATCAGATGGGATTTTATTTCAATCTCCCCTCACAGCCATGCAGAAGGGAAGAGGAGAGACATGTCAGGCTCAGAGAAGATGCTCCATGGGCATGAGGCAGGAGGTGCAGGAGCATCAGCTTCTCTGTGGACTCTTAAAACCATGAATTTGGCTCAGACTGCCGTGTGTATTTTAGGATAATTAACTACAATTGTCTGAATAATGCAACTTCCAGCTTTTCTCCAAACAATCAACCAAAATTTAGAAGACAAACTGACTTGCATAGAACTGAGAAATATTTCTCTTATTTTGTGAAGAAGTAAAATTAAAACCCCACCTGTTTCAGGGCAAAAAGGAAACTCTTCAGCCAAAATTAAATCTTTGTCCCACTTTAGGCTCATTCAAGACATCGGTTTTAAATTAAACAATTTAAAAGAAAAAAAAAAAAGGAAGAAAATCTAAATCTAAGACCTCGACAGAAAACTCCTGTAATTCAGCACAATATCCACCAAAATGAACCAGGTAAGCCAGGCTGGTCCAGAACCACAAACCACAAATGGAGGCAGGTTGTGAGAATGCAAATCGTATTAGTCAGTGCATGTGAGGATAACATTTTCAACAAGCCAATCCTATTTAATCGAGATTTTTAATCCAGGAGAATAACCCAGGGAAAAAAAAAAAAGCCAAATAAATCTTGTTTATAAACTGTATTGTCAAATTCATTCACTTGAAAACGCTACGAATCCATTTAGTCAGTTCTCAAGCAGTGGTCACAATTTTAGTTAAATTTTCCTATCAGGAGCCAACTATTAAAAGCTCCCTGCGTTGGCAAACCAGCAGGGTTTCTTTTAAATCTCAGGAGACAACAGGCAGGAGCATGAGCAAACTACTACAAACAGCAAACGCTGTAATTCCTACAGCAGGGGATCCTGTACACTCAAGTTTTTACTGTCAATTACCCCGAGGTGCATCACAGCCTAGGTGCAGACTCAAATGTATTACAGATGTGTAAATGGTTTTGGTTTGTTATTCGCATATTTAGATTTATTTTCTATGAAAGACAGTCAGGCACATCCACGGTGCACTACAGATTATCTAATAAAGTGATTTCCATTTTGATGAGTCTGAGATTACGGCTCCCCATCCTCCAGGTGCCTTCTTTTGTATGCAAGGATAATGATGAGCTGGGATTTTTTGTTTTAAAAGGGAATTAGAAAACTGAAATGTGTTTAATATTACTGCTAAAACAGAATTCACAGAGATCGACTTCAGCACAGAAAACACTTCCTAGCACTCTTCAATAATTTAAACAACCTCAAAGAGAAGGCAGAGCATGCCAAAACAAGTTGCTGTGCTCTCAGCCACAGCCCTGCTATCTGCATTGCAATAGATCACAGAACTGGGACAAGATTTCCCCACTCCTTTGCTGGGGAATGGATTTTTTCAGGAAGCCTTCTCTAAGGAATGCTATTAATATTTATTGGGTCAGGAGTGTGTGTCAATGGAATCACACAAAGCTTTCCATCAAACAAAACACATTTTCTTGCTTATACATTTATATATATATATTCCATATGATGGAAGGGATGTCACAAGTGTTGTGAAATTACTTCCTCAGCTCTGCTGCAGCCCTAGGAGGCTCGTGTTGTGCTTGGTACAGCACATTTTGTGATGTACACACGGGGCAGCAATCTCTCTTCTACAGGCACGATCACCTCCAGCAGCCAGCAAAACTGGCACTGGACCTGTGGCCATGGACCTGCCTCTGCACTGGCTGCTCTCCAGAAATACAGATCCCTGCTTTCTGTGCCTGGGAAAATGCTGCACACCGAGTGCATTCCCTGCGTCCTGTATCTGAGCTTTCCACGTGCTGCAGAATACTTGTGTTAAGTTCTCATGGAAATAAAATAAAATTTTAAAGAAAAACAACAGTTGGAGAGGAAAAGGGATGTTGTCAGCTACAAGTTAATGGCAAGAACATTGGACAAGTCATGTATTTTGTGCCTGATATGAACACCTCTGTCACCTACTTTTCAGATCCCAGCATCTCTATTCTTCTCATCCACCCCGTAGTACCTGCAATTCCTGAGCACAAATATGGGACCATCACAGCACAAAACCTGACAGAGCCCAAGCAGTGTCTGGGTAACACTCTCAGGTACAGGTGTAATTTTGGGGCTGCCCTGTGCAGGGTCAGGAGTCACACTGTGATGGTTCTGGTGGTTCCTGTTCAGCTCAGGACAGGATACAGAATTATTCTATAATTCTCTAAGTACCAATGATTTTCATTTCAGTGCTGCAGAGCCACCAGAGGGGTGTGAGTGTGTGTCAGTGCACTCCTGCTCTCTGTACTGACCCCAGGGAGGGCAAGCCACAGGTGGAGCTGGGACATCCATGCCCAGAAAGTAAAAAATGGGATTTAAGAGTCTCCTTAAATATTGCCTGTGCTGACTTTACTCACCACAGGCTCAGCTCAGTCTAATTAGTGTTGCCAGGAATCCAAGCAAAAGGAATCAAAGAGCAACTTCAGAGGAGACTAAGCAGCAGCAGCAGCAACTGTCAAAGAGTCTCTAATGCTCATTCATATGCATTAATTCCCAAATTTTATCCATAATACATGGCCTGCAGCACACAGGAGGCTGTGAACTGGGAGCACTGGTGTTTCTGCAAGGAATCCCATCATGGGAAGGCTGGCAGTGTTTGGCCTTCCACACTCAGGACAATACAAATCCCTCTCAGGGTTCTCTGAACCCTCTGAGTATCCCCAGGGAGCCCTCGGTGCTCAGCAACAATGAAAACCATTCCCATCAGTGTTATTTATGCTGGGTAATAACAGCATATTACTTATATATGGACTCAATATCTCTGTGATGGAGAGGTTATTAAAACGCCGATGGACGGGTCAGAAATACATCAATATTTAAGCAGCACTGGTTACCAACCCAAGGCTATGCTGAGTCATATATTTCCTGGTGCTTGGAAAAGCTTGGAGAAAGCTCCAATAACTGCCTGGAGTGACTGAAGGCGTATTTGGAAAAGAATTCAAAGCTTGTAGTAAACAGCACTTTTCCTTAAAAACAAACGGGCAAGATTGATTCATGAAAGGAAAACGATAAAAGGAGATGCAGGCAAATTTAAAAGAGATCTGTATCAAAGAAACTAATGGGAGTGACAGGCTGCCACTTTCAGCTTGAGACAAAGACCTGTTTGTGCAGCAGCTGGGTAAATGTATGTCCAAAAACCAGGAGAAATGTAACCTGGGAACAGCTGAGTGGGGTGTGACCCACGAGTGTCCCCACACCCCACCAAGGCACAGGCACTTTGCCTGCAGAGAGCTCAGCAGAGCTTTCTGGACATCCTCTGGAGCTAAATGGGTCCAAACGAGTGTCAGGACAAGATGAAATGTTTATTCAGATGAGCTCATGGCCATTTTATACACTGAAATCACCTCAGTGTGACAGGGAAAGGAGAACAAGGAGTGGGATTACACTGGGGGAAGCCAGTGAGGGAAAGGCCCCTCTGCAAAGGACCTGCCTGACTCCCTGGCATTCTTTAATGGACATCCCACAGCTAACAGACTGCAGAGGACTCCCTGGGAGCAAAGCATGCCATCCTGCCCCTGCTGAGACCTTTCCACTGCTATTTGTAGTGGTATTTGAACAGGTAAACGTGCCCTGAAGTCTGTGAGCAGGGAACAGCTAACAGAGTTATCAGCTGCAATGGGAAAGGCAGTTCTGGTTCACCCAGGGGAAAGGGCAGAGAATCCTGATGGGGCTCCAGAGGAAACTGTCCTTTCCCTGCCCCTGAGGACAGCTCCACAGGTGTTTTATCCCAGCACTGAGGGGATCGTGGTGCTGCAGTGGCTGCAGGACCAGCAGGCCTGTGAATGTGCTCATGGCTTTTCTTTATACAATTATATCAGCCCTTAAATAATGGATTCAAGACTTTCCCCCTCCCAGAGCTTTTGTGCTCTTAACACAGGGCAAACAACAACACTAACACCTCCCCATGCCAATTAAATGGCATTGTTGAATCCTTATGGTTGGGACTAACCTGTTTTTTTTATCTACCCTGTCTCTGAATGTAGTTTTAAATGATAAAAATCTCAATTCTTTCAATCCCTGAAAGCATCATGTGACAAATTAAAAATGAAAAAATAACTTAAAACTACCCAGAATTACCCCTTTGTCTAAGTCCTAAAATTAGATTTTGTTTGAAATGAGAGCTGCTCATCTTTACTGCAGCTTGGTTCTTTGGTGGTGACCTCATCCTCATGAACTTGAAGCACAATAGGACTGAGAAATTGATACTTATGCCAAATCAGGTCCTATGAACTTCATATATATATATTTCTAAAGAGAAGTGGTTATAATATGTAGATATAATTTTCTTTTCTTATATGAAATTGATTGTGAAGAAAACTTAATTACATTTAGCCCATCTGCGGTAGTCAGAATAATTAAATATTTCTCTCTGCACTTCTCTCTAATTTTAATGTCAACAGAGCTGTCCTAGTCCATGTTATGTTCCCATTAAAAAGGGAAAAGAAAATTGCTTTTAAAACCTGCAGTGAAATGATGCGAAGTGTCTGCCTTAAACTGACAAATTCGAGGAGATTTAGAGTTAAAAGTGCCAACTCTTCCAATAACTCACTGCTATTGCAGAATATAAAGCAGCCCAGATGCCAGCACAGGGCAGTTCATGCAGAGGCAGTTCACAGGGTGGGTGAGAACATGTTTTCCCTCCATCCCAGGCTGAGCTTTTCCCTCCATCCCAGGCTGAGCTTTTCCCTCCATCCCAGGCTGAGCTTTTCCCTCCATCCCAGGCTGAGCTTTTCCCTCCATCCCAGGCTGGGCAGGGTTCATGGGCAGGTTTAGGAGCTCAGGGGGGTGAGCCAGGGGCTGGGACAGCAGGGACACAGGCACAGATGGGACAGCACAGGGGTGGCAGCTGTGGGACCTCGTGTGACAGGGACACACACAGAGCAGGAGGGCACTGACAGGGCTCTTGGGCCTCTTGGAATAAGGTGGGAAAGGAAGGATATGAGAGGAATAAGGTGATTTTGAACAGGGTTCAGAAGTGAGGAAGCCTTTGCCAAAGGACAGCAGGGTCTTAGAGCCCACAGGATGCAAAATCAGGTCTCAAAATATATCTGTAAATGAGGACTCATCACTGAGTCAGTATGTTTCTATTGAGGTCCCACAGTGACCTCAGCTCTTGGACCTACATCAAGCTTAATTTATCAATGACCTAGAAGAGAAGAGACAATCACCACAGCAAGGTTTGTCCCCACAGTGGAGCACCAGATCTCCTCCAGGACACTGATACAGGCTCTAGGTGTGACACAGTAGAGAATTTTAACACATCTCAGGGTACAATCCAAGGGTTGTTTGGGGCTGATCATAAAATCACAGAACTGCGTGGGTTGGAAGGGACCTTAAAGATCACCTTGGTCCAAGCCCCAGCATGGGGAGGGACACCTTGCACTAGACCAGGTTCCTCAAAGCCTCATGGTGAAGGAAAGAAAAGCAATAGTCCTTGACTGTTCAGTAAATGAGTGTTCCTAAAACAGACAGGAAAATAATTAATTCTGAGAGCAACCAGGCAGGGATATTGTGGCTTCTCTCCCACTGGCAAGCTGGAAATAGAGCTGGATGTTCTTCCTTTAAAAAATGCCTCAACTCATGTATTAAAACAAACTATTGGAAAGCAAGCAGAGACCAGTGAATGAAAGAACTGTGTTTTCCCCAGCAAACCTGAGGCTTCTGCAGCCTTAGAATGAAATCAAGACCCCAGAGGACTGAGGTGGGGAGCACCTAGTGCCACAGGCCCCTGTTCAGCTGCTAGAAAGGAGCAAATGGTTCTTTCAGCACAGGGCTCTGTCCATGGTGCTTCCCCAAACCTCCTGTGCTCACCTCCTACACCAGTTTCCTCCACAGTCCTCCGAAGTGGGTCCAGAACATTGCCAGGACTGTGTCTCAGTAGAAATATTAAGAGAGAGAGAGACTAATGCTAAAAGCAACTGCAAATGTGCACTTTATGCTTGCAAATATATTAAATTAATAACAACAGAAGAGTAACTGGATGCATTTGGACAGGCACAGAGGGTTTTTTTTCATTTGGGTCTCTCTTGGCTGTTTTTTCTGAAAGACTGACAGAATCATGAGGAGGAGTGGAAAGGAGACACAGGCAATGACTCATTACACTTTTGCTTTGTTTGGCTTTCGATGAGAAGAAAGCATGGGGTGGTAGATATGGCCACAGACACTCTGTGCCTTCAGCAGCACCCAGCACAGCTTGTGCTCCCTCCCTGTGCTGCTGCAGGTGAAGGCAGTGGAACAACAGACAAACATGGACACAGGGTGATAAAAAGGAAAGCACACACCACAGCTATGGGTTTAAATGGCAGGCAAGGATGTGACAGATAAACAGAGACATGAATTATGCATCCTACCTCCATCGTTGTCCAGGTTATCTGCACACACCATCTCCATGACAACGTTACAGCCCGGGCCACTCCAGCCCACCTGGCAAACACAGTGCCACCCGTTCTGATCCAGGGTGCACCTCCCATTCCCATAGCAGAGGCCTGGGCAGCCATCTAAAACAGAAAGTGGGGAAAAAAAAAAGCCTTCATGAAGGGATATTTTCTCTTATCTGGCAGTTGCAATTATTCATTAACATTCCTACTTCTAGCACTTGCTGCCTTCAAATGATCACAGCTTGGAAGCCACTTACATTTCTGGCCGAATATGGAAAAATCCCCAGCTTGGTCCTTCCCTTTGCTTGCCCAAAAGCAGTTTCTCAGTGAAGAATAAAGATTTTTTTTAGTGTCAAATATTTGGTGCACAGGAAAAAAAGTGAGCAAAATCATGCTATAAAGTTCTAAAGCCATGTCCATCTCTTTCTCTATTGAAAAATAAACTGTGGTTCACCAACAACATCACACACACAATCAAGATTTATATCAAAGACACACATGGAAAATATTGCCTAAATGACAAACTGGCATCTGTGGGGATAATCCTACACATTGCAGGGAGTGGAAGTGACCTTTTTATTCTGTTCATAAATACTCATCTGACTGAGAAAAAGCCAATTTGATTTATGCTCCAACACCCTCTTTCCACAGAAGGGAGCTGAGGGAGCACTGCCTGCCTGTTCACTTTCTTCCCTTACAGCTGATTCCAGCAGGACCAGCCCCTGCCTTTGCTGGTGCTGCTTTCCAGCTCTGAACTGGACCAAGGGCTGCAGCATCCTCTCCATTATGTACCTGCAGTCCCTGAATAAGGAGGAATTTGGACATTCACACCTCGATTTCTTGCCTGTGAGAGCGAGAGGAATGTGCACACTCATGTCCATCTGCCTGCACAGTGCAGTGCCAGCTCAGACATTTGTCACATCCTCCCCATGTCACACATGGAGCCAAGGGACAGTGGATGAAGCTTGGCACCAAGTGTCACAGGGTGAGTGGCATCACTCCTTTCTGCCAGCATGGACATCTGAAAGGCCCTGGGCACCTGCCACTGGTCACCAGCACCTAGGTGTTGTCAGAGAAAGGGTTTTTTGAGGAGGAAGGAAAAATCAGAGCCTGACAGCCCCAAGAGGCTCCACATGGGCTTTGTGTGCTCTGTCAGGCTGTGATTCACGGCCCCACAGGCAGCACATTTCTGGTAACTTCACATGGGACACAGGATCTCCCTCCTCCTCACCCCAGCACAGTTTATTATTATCACATGTGCAAACACAGGGATCAGAGCCTGGGACTCTTGCTCAGAAAAACTGGAGATGGGCGGCACCATCCTCTCACACTGAGCTCTGCAAGATGCTCCTCCAAAACAACACGAACTTGGCAACCACCAAATGCACTATAAAAGCCTCTTGCAGGGAGCTGGGGGAAAGGGCAGGATGTGGGAGCTCTTTTGGGCAATGTGGATATTTCTCCACTTCCAATCACTGTCCTGCTGAGTTAATTAATTTCTTGCACATTATTATATTTTGCTACTGTGCATGGTTGGCCTCTAGGTCTATAAATGCAATAAAGTGAATGCTTACACGCTTTTATTATTATCTAATTCCCAAGAAATAAAACGAGAAGCAGAAAATAAGCACTGAGCTCTCTCTGCACTGCTGGTTAGTTTGGGATTTCAGGGAGCAGCATTTTTGGGAGGGGCTGTGCATCCCTGCTCTGTCCTGGGGCAGGCACAGGGACTGTCACCCTGGGGAAGGGTCTGGCACTGACGTGGATGAGCAGGACCTGCAGCAAGGCACAGCAATCAAAGGAACAGCACCACACACAAAGCCACATCCAACTCAGCTCTTGTATCAAATGGTTTGAAGAGAACTGGATCACATCTGGCACAGACAGCTTTAGAAAACAAGAGCACTTCTCTACCAAAAGAAACGTACTTCAAGCATAAATGACAAAACAAGGTTTTTTTTTTTTACTTCTCATGGTGGACAGTATCAACACAAGTCCTCAGCTCTGGCATTACTTGGGATGGTAAACAAGAGCAAAAAATGGATTTGCCTCACACAGCACATCAGCTGCTCTGTAAAACATGCTTACATTGCCACAGCTTTGCAAATGAGTTGAGCACCTTACTTATTAAAAACTGCATTTTCTGCTGGAAATCTCTGTCTCTGTGTGTGCATATCTATCTATCTATCTATCTATCTATCTATCTATCTATCTATCTATCTATCTATCTATCTCCATAAACAAATGTGTCATCTGTTCTGGGAGCCTGGCAGTACAGAAGCCCAAACAAAATGAGTAACAGAAAACACTCCTTTCCCAATATTTTTTTTATATTTTCATTTTTTTTTTGTTTGGAATGCTGATATGAAAAACTTACCTTGAACAGCATCTAAGTAGTGAGCTTAAAAAAGAAAAGAACAAAACTGAGATGGATCAAACTTCTGCACCAAATGAAAACACATTTATGGCTTGCCACCTGGGGGTCAGATTTTAAATGTCTCCCTCCTCCTGCAGGCGGCTCTGCTCCTGCTGCTGTGACCAGAACTTTGTGATCGTTCTCCATTTGATGACAAGTGTGCTGGGGCCACACCTGGCACTGCCTGCAACGTGAACAGCAGCTCTTTTTGTCTTTTTAAACATTTTGGTCCTTCCCTGGATCTGCTCTAAACGATCTGCAGAAAATTAGGCTGTTCCTTCATCACAAACTTAATTCTTGGTTTAGCAAATCTGATGGTAGTGAATTCTAGAGCCAGGGAATGAATTATCTTAAAATGCCCAAGATAAAGTTAACACATGCTGGATTTTTTTTCAAGAACAAAGACGAGACCTTATGCTGTTCATCTCTGAAAATTAGATAATAATCTCACTTTGGGACATTCTAGGGAGAAACACTTGCAGACTTTACAAAAAACCTGTCTAATTTCATTAAAAATATAACCATTACATTTTTATAATAGACTAATGACTTCTAAAGAGATCTGAAAGCTTTACCTTATTAGGCATATTGTTAGAAATCAGCTCGAGGAAAAACACCATTAGCAGCAAGTAAAATATGTAAATCCTCAGACAGAAGGGGAAGAGATTTAATGGGAGAAATACGGAAGGAAAATAATAACTTTGTCTCCTCACGCCTTTTATTTTTTAAACATTTTTCTCCTTCCCACGTACACAGTTCACATATGGACACATCCCAAAGATATGTTAGGATGGAGCTATCTTTCCTTTCCATGGTGGGTTGGTTTTTTTTAATTAATTGATCTGTTATTTCCCCTACACAGAAAAAGCTGTGGCAAGTTGCCATTCTGTGGGACAAACAGAGGCGCCTTTTTCACACCTGTCTGCATTCTGAGTCTGTGTTTTGTCAATCAGATTTCAATCAGAACGATGGCATGTAGGACAGGGTGAGGATTTGATATATATAATTCGTGCAGAAGCCTCACCGATGGTGCAGTGGTCCTCCTCCCAGCCGGGGCTGCACTCACACCTGGCTGCACTCTGAGTCTGTGTTTCCCCAGTCAGATTTCAATCAGAATGATGGTGATCACTGATGGTGATCAGTGTTGGACAGGGTTAGGATTTGATATACACAATCCCTGGAGGTGCAGAAGCCTTACCAATGGTGCAGTGGTCCCCATCCCAGCCAGGGCTGCACTCACACCTGGCTGCACTCTGAGTCTGTGTTTCCCCAGTCAGATTTCAATCAGAATGATGGTGATCACTGATGGTGATCAGTGTTGGACAGGGTTGTATCTCACTGCATACAATCCCTGGAGGTGCAGAAGGCTTACCGATGGTGCAGTGGTCCCCCTCCCAGCCGGGGCTGCACTCACACCTGCCGTCCTTGCAGTGGCCGTGCTCGGCGCAGTGGGAGTGGCAGGTCCTCTCCTCGCAGGTGGGGCCCACCCAGCCCTCCTCGCACTGGCAGATCCCCCTGGAGCACACCCCGTGGCTGCCGCAGTCCAGGGTGCACAGCTCTGCACAGAGAACACAAAACACAGAGTGTGGGACAGCACTGCACACTGCAAACACACCCTGCATCGACACCAAGGCACTTCTGTACCAGCATCTCTCACTGCAAACACACCCTGTATAGAGACTAATTCACTTCTGTACCAGTATCTCACTGCAAACACACCCTGCATCGACACTAAGGCACTTCTGTACCAGCATCACTCACTGCAAACACTCTGCATCGAGACTAATTCACTTCTGTACCAGCATAACTCACTGCAAACACACCCTGCATCGACACCAAGGCACTTCTGTACTGGTACCTCACTGCAAACACACCCTGCATGGAGACTAATTCACTTCTCTACTGGCATCTCTCACTGCAAACACACCCTGCATCGACACCAAGGCACTTCTCTACCAGCATCACCCATCAGCCAGATCAAACGTGGGATTTCATCACCCAGCACGGATCAAACGTGGGATTTTATCACCCAGGACGGACCTCCTGCAATCTGGCTGCCTCCTTCTTTAGCAGTTATTTCTCAGGTCATTCTTATGTTTGTGGTGGGGACTGCAAATGATGGCTTTGCAGAGGGCACAGTAACAGATCTGAACCAGACAAACCACGACGTGAAAACCAAACCAGACAATGGCATTAGGCATCTTTCCACTAATTCTTCTGAGACTCAGTTCTATAATCTCCTATAAACTCGAACGCCGTGAGCTGAATTAAAGGATAGAGTGGCACATAAAGCACATATAAACAAACCAATCTTTCAGATATTCGAATGTTTGTAGTGCTGACAGGATGGCCTTTCCTTGCAGCACAGAGAGGCACCAGAAGGGCAGCAGGAGCTGAGGCAAGCCCCTCACCCTGACTGCAGCATGCAATATTCCATGTACAGGCCATTCACATCCCCCTGGTTCTAAATGGCTTTTGAGAATTCACGCTTTGTTCTTCCTTCCTGACCTACATGAGCCAAGTGCTAAGAAACCAGGAAAGCTCTTCCAAGTAATTCCTCCTTCAGTGCCCTCAGAAGGATTTCTCCACCTGGGCACTGCAGAACAGTGGCAGGAAAGTCCTGAATTGTTTCAGGACATCACCATATGCTAACTGCAATTCTACTTCCATGTATACTGAATGAAAAGAATGGCTTCATTAGAGAAAGGTTCCATACAGTTTGAATTTATTTAGAACAATCAGTGTAAAGACACAGAATTTGCTTGCTATCCTGCAATTAACCTGCTACAGAAATGTCTCATCCTTCCTCCTCTTGGAAAGCAGCTGATAGCACTAAAGCATAAGCCAAACACTCATGTCTGCTCGGATTTCAAATGTCAGTGCTACATATTTAGTTGTGGCAGGATTTTTCCCTTGACAGATTTTAAACAATGATCATTTAGATCTTGGAACTATTGTATATAAACACCCTTAAAAGCATTTGTAGTGACAAATGCTGTCACTTACAGACCCAGAAAAGTTTTTAAAGTTTAAATTGAAATCTTATCTTCCAATCATTTTAACACAAAGTAAAAAGCAGCACAGAAGTGGAACAGCACAGTGACATCAAAGACGTGCTGGGCTCTGTCTTGAGTGAGAGCTCAGCCCTTCTTTGTGGTAATAGCCAGGGTGACAGCACAGTGCACAATCAAAAGGATGGCTGAGTGACAAACTGCAGGAGCACTGTCCAACTCCAAGTCAGAAGCAGAAGGCACGGTAAAGAACATCACACAGAATTCAGAAAAAGCAAAGTGCTGTCCTTAGGAAGTCAAAATCAGCTATAAAAAATAACTGAATTTACTGTCCAGACAGGGAGTTGTGTTATACTGGAGAACAAGATTAAAATAATTATCTGATGATGCAATTCTGTGATATTCCTGAAAAACAATATGTAAAACAAGGAAAGAGACTGCTCTGTTATATTGCAATGAAAAACTGAGCTGAGTCTGGGGCACTGTACCCTCCCCAGCTGACCTGCAGTTCAGCCAATTCACATGTCCTTGTCACGGAGGCAACCTTGAGACTTACACTCCTTGTGGTGATTCCATAAGGCTTCAGCAATGCTGTTTACTGTGATAATCTATTCTTCTGCCAAGCAAATCCAAGATTCTCCACAGACCTCTCATGCAAAGCAAGGGAAATCAAGCCTAACGTCATCCTATTAATGCTGTGGTAGAACATGCAGCTTTAATCCACAGCTAATTCAAACAACTAAGATCAAAAAAAAAGGATTATCAGTTCAGGTTGTCCTGTTTTTAAATGCAAAACTACTTCTAAACTCCTCCTGCAGATAAACAAGCCCAGGAACCTCCGTGTAGCAGGGGCCACACGAGCATTTGTGTTTGTGCTGAGGGTTTCTGCCAGACTGGACAAAATGAGCTCCTCCAGTGAGTGCTCAGGGCCCAAGTGCAATGGGAAATCCTACAGGAACTTTAACTGGGTGAACAGCTTCAGATAAAGGTGATGTGGCAAAAACCCACACAGAAGTGAAGCTGGACAGCACGGCAGACATCCAAGTGTCCAGTTCACTGGAGCATCCTCCTCCTTCCAAAGCAGCTGGTCCTGCAGGACACAGGGGCTGCACCACAAAATGCAGCAGAGCCAGCAGTGGGGAAGGGCTCTGAGCTGTGGGTCAGTGCAGCAGCTGAGACAGCCACAAATGCCTTCTCTGCCTGGAACAGCTTTTCCTCTCCTCCTCCTCCTCCCCTCCATCCATCTCCTGCCTCTGTGGTCCCTGCCTGGCGCTGACACGTGAAACTGCTGAGATGATTCAGGCCATGGAACTGGCAGCCAATTATTCCGTTTATTTTCCTGGGTTAACACCTGACAGCCAGCTGAGCTACACCAGCCCAAGGAGAGAGCAAAGCAGCACCACAGGCAGCACCAGGGAGGGGATGCAAACCCCAGCCTGGACAGAGACTGTCCTGCTGAGGGGCCACAGGCTGTGCCAGCACCTCACTGCAAAGGGCAGGAGCAGAGGGGTGACTTCTGCAAGGTGACAAAGAGGCACAGTCTGGATTGGGTGACTCAGGGATGTCACATCACCAGCCTTTCCTTTGCTGTGCCATTTCTGCCATTCATTCTCACCGTGTCCACGCTCACAATTCCCGAAGTTCCCTCACCACCCTGGATTTCAGGCTTGTGGCTCACACAAAGCCACCTCTGCCCTGCCACTCCTGTGTGCCACAGCTCACTGGGACCCACAGCTGCCTGCCTGAGCTCTGGGCACCCCTCAGGCAGCTCCTCAGCACACGGGAATTTCCAGGGCTCCCAGGAAACCCAGTCACCCAAATGCACAGGAACTCGTGGCCCTGTGTCAGTTCGTTTTGCTAAAAGTGAATTTTGTCTTTGAACAAAGCCCAGCCGTGTCACTGTGAGCAGGGTGCTGGGGGCTGGCCTCAGCCCACCCCTGCAGCTTCCCCCAGACTTTCATCAAACACACTTTGCAGCAAATCTCAAATTCTGAGTCCTTACACTCGCAGCAATTAATGAAGAGGAGACTTCAAAGATGTTCAGATCAATCTAGAATTTTTACTGACACGTCTTCAATTCTGAATGCTCATTAATTTCTTGGAAAAAGGCAAATGTGAGCTGTGAACCATTATTTGTACATATTCTTGAGAAGGAGACAAATAGCTGATCATTCCTGAGCTAATCTAAAAAGCATTAAAAATGCACTCCACACTCTTCATTTTAATTACCTAAGTCAACAATGAGTTCTTTCAAATGTGTTTTATAATAAGTTCCTACTTATGTGTTATGAAAAGGGAAATTAAAGCTAAATATTTTATAATTTGTAATGATAAGGGAAGATTTTAATGTTAATTCAACATGTGTCAGAAATAACTCCTGGAAAATCATGCTAAGAATACAAAACTATGTGTAAACAAAAGTGGCCAAACACCAGGAAACACTCATTATACTTTTGTTCAGTGGTGAGTCTTGTTCTACAGAGAGTCTAAACTTCCAGCATTATATTAATAATTTTGCTATCCATTTTTTAATAAGTGGTTTTCCATAAAGATTAGAAATTAATCTACCCTGACTTTCACCCAATAACCTTAACTGCCAGAGGCAGCAAAATCACCTATCTAGACCTAATAAAGAAGTTTTCTCAATTTAAATATACATTGCATTTAATAAGTTTCCATGATAATTTCAACAATGTTCCTGAGCTTTTTAAATTACCTTCCTGCTGTGTCCTGGAGACAACCCTGTTCTAGCTTTCATTTCCAGCAACTGACTTTATTAATATAATTTTTTACGCCACAAAAAAGTTCAAAAATGTGAAGTTTTAGGAGTTTCAAAAGCACTTGAGCTTCCTTTTTTCCCCCTGTAAAACCTAATGGAAATTTGTTCCTCTCAAAGAAGCTCACCTAGGAGTGCACTGCAGAGGTTTCCTGCAGGCATCAAGCTGTACATATCTGTACTAGAAGAGATGTTGTTTTTATGCTACAGCTTATCTCATTTTTCCCCATTTCCATAAACTTCTTTGGCAATCTGGATGGTAACTGATCTTCCCAATTTCCCAGCTTTGGCAATCTGGATGTGAACTGATCTTGGGTTTTCCAGCAGGGTCACACTGTGGTAGTTTTTTGTAGGTGTGTAAGTTTTAACATTCTTACTCAATCACAGCCATGCCAATAAACCTTGGCAGAGTCCAAGGCCAGGCTGGACGGGGCTTGGAGCCTCCTGGTGTTCCAGGAGATGCCTTCAGGATGATCTTTAAGATCCTTTCCAACCCAAACCACCCTGTGCTCTGTGGCCAAGCAGGGAACAGCTTTTTTAGGGGCAGCACAGCAATACCCCAGGGGTCCTACCAGGGCCCAGGGCTCCTCAGGCTGAGATGGAAACCAAAGGGGTTTGTAAATGTCTCCAAAACATTAATGCTCCTTCTCTGTCAGCTGCCAGGCTTTGTGAACGTGTTCCCCTTGGATAACTGAGCCCAGGTTCCTGTGTGGAGAGGCAGCAATGGAACCCTCTGTTCCCTGTCCTGCACACCCCCGAGGAGCACGGGATGGGAACCTGCCACAGAACCCCCTGGGAAATGTACTAAACCAGGAATAAATCAACGTGATAGATCACCACCAAACGACTGATCTGCTTTAACATAAATTTATAAAGAACACAGCTGCAAAGGACGTCCCAGGATCATCTGTTATTGTTTCAAATTAGATCATGCCTGGCATCCCTGCAAAGCTCCCAGCAAAGAGAGCAGGACTGCACTGTGACAGGCAATTCATACCCGTATCAGACCATCTTCACAGACAAATATTCCCTCCACCTAAACTTCTCCTGCTGCAACATTCCTGAACCTTTCTCTTCATATCTTCAATATCTGGCACTGAAATACACTGAAGGTCACCTCACAACACCACAACGATGTGTTATAGTTGGGTGAATAAATTCAAAGCAAACCCTTCTGCAAAACTATTGCACTGCATCTATTGTCATCATACATCTCTCCAAAATAACTTTCACAGTCATTTCCAAAGATTCTGTCCTTGCCCAAAGTGGGACGTGGTGGCCCAGCCCAACAAAAGACTGAAAGAGTGAGATTCATCTCACCTGAACTGAGACATTTGTCTGAAATACTTTCCTTTTACAGTCTGTCATCAGACTAGAACGCTTAAATTTATTCAGCTACTGATATTTATCCTTTCTGACACTGTCACGAAGCAAGACTGGAGCATGCATACAAAGCTGTGTTGAGCCAAGAAAAATTATTTTGAAAAAATCTTAAGGAGAAAACAAGTTCAACTTTAAATTGCATCTGCCCCAATTTCTGGCTCTGAGTGATGTTAGAGAGGCTCATAACATATTCCAACTATGAATTTCCATGAATTACACAAACGTGGACATGCCTTAGCCCCCTCAAATACCATCTTTTTTTTCATGTGCCTTCTTGATATCTTCTAATACCTTAATTCATATTGAGTACCCCCTTTCCTGCATGATTACATGACTGATGACCTGTTTCTCTTTCCTCTTCAGTAGATCTCTGGCTTTTGTTATGAAATCAATTAGTGAGTCCAGAAAATAAGCTTTTGTGTGGTTTCCAGCAATTAAAAAAAGCCCAGCTCAGCTGAGATCTGAGTGCAGGACTGGCCCTTCATGTTGTGCTCAGTATCATCTCAGGAGCTGTTCCACCAGCAGGCAAAGAGGCTCTTCAGGAGGTTGGGGCTTCCTCAGAGAGACAAGAGCTGCAGAAGAGAACTCCTGAACAGCCTGTAACCTCAGAAAAGAAACAGGGGATCTAAACTTCACCCAGCTCTGACCATTATTTGGGATAATTCAGACACAATTATTGCACAACTATCAGCTGCATCTACCACAGGCAAAACTTCCCCAAAACGTCTTCATTGCCCAAACATTGCCTCATTTCAAACCTTCCTACTGCAAGTTCCATGTAGAAAACCTTTCTTGTGCCTTGCCTTGCAGTCACCTAACTCCCTTTCTTATCTTCTTACCACAGGCCACAACATACAAAATAAAACAAACCCACTGGAACTGAAATGCCATATCCTCACTGCTTGTTCTGAAACTCAGAATGTTTCACCATCCATGCAGTGCTGGTTTTAATTGCTTTCTGGAAATAATCCTACCATCATCCCACTGAACTTATTCTTAATGCATTAGGTACTCCAGTACCTAATTATATATTATTAATATAATGCCTCCAGTAGGAAGGTTGCCATTAGCACCGCTGTGTATCACAAGATACATGAGTGCAGCTGCATATAAAAAACCCCTGTAAGGTAGTTTCTGACAATGCTACATCTATTTACAAGAATCTTTTCGAAACTGGAAGCCTCAATTTGCTTGAAAATTTATTTGTGTAGAAAAGTAATCAGTGGACAGACAGAAAGGTCTAGAGGGCAAATACAACAGAGGCTGGGGAAATGACAGAGCAACTTTTTCCCCTTCTGAGATCTTTTATCACACTTTTTTTCACCCAGCTTTATTTCTCATCTGATGAAGATTTTCTTCCTGATCCAAATCCAATTTATATATATAAAAACCCCTCACTCTATATCGATTTCGCTGCGGTTCAAAATGGTATTTTTACAGTACAAAAATTTAATCAATACAGCCCGAAGAAGCTGGACTGGTAATGGTAAACATGCTAACAGATATTTCACTTCAGGCAGCCAAAGCACTAAAAATTGATACCACTGAGAGGAATCCTCATTTGGCACTGGGAACATCTCTGTTTACCCAGCCACAGCACGGGTGTGAAGGAGAATACAGCTGTGCTGGGCCTGCACACGAGAGACCCCAGCTGCAGAACTTGTCTCTTCCTTACACATGACACACTTGGCAGCTTGGACCAGCGTGGGCAACGTTTCAAATGAATGAGCAGAAGTGTAACACAACAGCAAGGACGATTAGACTGACACAAGGGCAAGGAGGAGCACACAGAAATCCGACCAGGACGTTTTTTTAAACACGGTTGCCCAAGTAAATGTGGAGTTTCCTTGTCAAATTTGGTCCTGTTTTATAATTTGTCTTCACTGCTTCATCTCAAGCTGCACTTGCAGCAAAGCAGTGAGATGACAGCCACCACTGGAGAACTGCACCCTGAGTAACAAGCTCTGAGAGCCTCTGCAGCACCCCAAGAACCACGAAAGGAACTGCTGTGCAAAGTCTGCCTTGTTGGACGTTTTGTTTGATGAGGAGACTGGAATGAAAGCAGCCCAGAACAATCTGCCACGAGCCCTAACGAGCGAGATGAAGGCAAAGCCTCCGTGCTCCCTCACAGAGGGGAAAACACAATTCACTCCTGGGGCTGAAAAGCCTCTTGTGCAGGAGGAATGGGAAACCTGTAAGGCAAGTGACAGAGCACAAGGGTCAGGGGAGGCACGAGGTGGTAACGATGAGAAACACGGAGAACAGCCACGGCTTTGTGGGGAAAGGGAAACAGGCAAAGGGATGGCTCAGCAGGCTCATTCAGTGCAGTTCTATCTCAGGTACAGCCTGAACTAATTCAGCATCAAGAGAAAATAAAGGTTTTGAGACAAATGTTTTCAGCAAAAGTTCACCAGGATGTCTGAGGGGATCAGGATACATCCATATGGGCACCAAATCTTCTGTGGTTCACAGAACAGCAGTTCAGATCCATCTCAGTAAGAGCAATGGCAGCCCACAAGTGCCAGGGATGCCCTCGGTGCCCGAATCAGACACCGAGCTGGCACTCTGAGGGAAAGGGGATAATGATCTGCAGAATGAACACCTACACCCTGGGACTGAATGCTTTTAAAGGAATGTGATTTTTACCTTATTTTTTTCACTGAGGAGCCAGTGTAATGGACAGAGGGAAATCTGTTATACCTGGAGAGGAGAAGCTGCAGGGTGACCTAACTGTGGCCTCCCAGGACCCAAAGGGAGCAAGGAAGAGGGAGAGAACAGCGGGCAAGGGCAGGTAGTGATAGGACACAGGGAAATGGCTTTAAACTGAAAGAGAGTGGGTTTAGATCAGGTAGTAGGGAGAAATTCCTAACTCTGAGGGTGCTGAGTCACAGACACAGGCTGTCCAGAGAAGCTGTGAGTGTGTTCAGGCCAGGCTGGAAGAGCTCTGGCAACCTGACCTAGTGGAAGATGTTCCTGCTCACAGCAGGGAAGTTGGAGGGTGCCCTTAAACCCAAGTCATTCCATGAGTCAATGAAACAGTGAATCAACTAAAACAAGGCTTTGGTCTGTGTGTTCCCAACAATGAATCTGTACCACAGGAAAAACTACTGTGAGAAATCAAAAGGCATCACCAGCTCCTAAGTAACATCTCAGGTTCCCAGGCAAAAGCAAAAGCAGATGAAGCAGCTGGCCCTGCTCCCTCCTGTTCTAGCACAAATCAACAGCTCCTTGGACAAACCCAGCAGTGAGGCAGAAGCAGCTCTTGCACAAAACCCAGGAGTGCAGCCTCAATTAGCACAAATTCCTCATTGCTCAGCACCTGCCTGGGAGCTCCGTGTCCATCCACAGGCAGGGAGAAAACGTCCCTGTGCTCTCAGCCCAGCCTGGGCAGGTGAGAGCAGACACCAACAGCTCCCAGGACACGGAGCAGACCTTCCTCTGTGTCAGCAGCACCAACAGAAATAGCAGCAGGCAGCTGCTGCCAGAGCAAAGGTGCAGCTCGTGACTGGCATTTGTCCTGGGGATGAGCCTGGGGTGAGTCCCCAGGGCTGCAGGGCACCAGCAGCCTGCCCAGCCCTCCTCAGGGCAGCTCTGAGCTCAGCACAGGACAGGGAACCATCACCAGCCACGTGCACAGTCAGCTCTCTGCACTCCCTCACAAAATCATTTTGGACCCCAGGTGATAGACACTTAAAAATCTGTTTATAAAACAGGCCAAGGCTTCCTGGACTGAGGAGTGACACACCCAAATGTACACTGCAGCTACAACACACAAGGAGTTATTGCCTCACTGCCATTAAAACATCTTGGATAATTATTATAAACTTAGTTTTACTTAAAACGTAATATTCAAGCCAAGACATTTAAGCAAATGTCCTTAAGGTGGGCAGAGACTGGGAAATCCTTCCATGTCTACAGGTATTATTACCCTGGCAGCAATACACACAAATCAAAACCCTCAGACACGCAGTATGCAGGGAAGTTCTCATGGGTTTGACTTTTACCAATAGCAATTGCCTATTTCCAGAGGAAGTTAAAATTCACAGACTCTGCTGCATAAACATGTTGAAATGACAGCAATTTCTGTGCAACACTTACCGTGACAACGACAAACATTACAAATACCTGCTTTTTAGGGAATGATGCGGCACATTTTGCACAGCAGACGTTCTGAAATTCACTGAAGGACAAAACCTCTAGTTGTTCTAGTGCTCTTTTGTACCCTCGCTCCAGCAACTCCCATCTGTGCTGCTCCAGCTGGGAGGGAAGAGAAGCTCACCCTAACACAAGAACAGCAGCCTGCAGGACCTTGCAGGACCTTGCAGGACCTTGGGCACACAGAGCACAGGGAGGGGACATCCCTGACAGGACGGGCTCCCTGCAGAGGCACCAGGACAGAGACAGGAAAGGCTCTGTCCTGAGTGCAGGGTAATCAGAATAATTTGGGTACCTCCCTCCCGGGTAAGCCAAGGGATGCTGAGGCAGAAGCCCCAAAACTGGGGCTGTGGCTCCCACCCTGTGGAAAGAGGAACACCTTGCTCGGGATTAGATTTACAAAAGCTGACTTAACTAAATTGCATTTTCACTGGAATGGGGAATATTTCCATTAATTGCTGAATGAGGTGCAGACAGCAATAGATTAAGAATCTTAATTTTCAGGAAGAAAAAGGAAAGGGAAGGGCCATTATTTTTGGCATATCTGCAAAACAAGCAGCAATCAGTTGAAAAACACCCCATGTTTCCTCACTGTATATCTCATAGCCTTGACTTATCCTATTTCTTCAATCAATACATTACTACATCAGGTATTTTTGGTTCCCCGTGGACTGATTTAAACACGTAGGATAATTATTTTTTATTGGAGAGCTTCTTCACTGCCTTAAATTTCTCCTGTTTTAAATTCTGCAGCAACACGTATTAAGTGTTCCAATCTTTAAGCAGTACATTTTTAATAGAAACCTTGCTCACCAGATACATTTTTTGCAAACTCTTGCAGCTCTACAGGAGAGACAAAAATCAAACTACTCACACATTGTTTTTTTTTCTTTTTCTTTTCAATGAAATATACAGTAGTAGGGAAGAGCCTTTCCACAATGCCAGACAACGTACAGCAGGGGAACTTCAATCATCCTTTTAATTAGCAGAGCAGCAATAGGCAAAGCTCCTCACAAATCACAGGAAGAGGACAGTTGGACGAAATGAGGCAATTCCATCATTTCTAAAGAACAAAACAGTGAAGGACGTTTCTGGTATAATTAAAAAGTTCCCGGGATTTGTCTCAAATAGGGAGCAGGGTGGAAGCGCCAACTGAGCAATCCAAGAAGATGCACGACATTCCATCATGCACCGAGGAAATTTCAAGGCTGTTTTCACCACTGCAGGCTCTTTGAGGTGAACATCCCTGTCCTTGGCAAATGAGAGTGACTGACACCCCTCCACCGCAGTTCCCTGAACCTGAAGAGTTTCTGATTACGATGAAATGGGTTCACCTAATTATTTTTTCAAGCTGCGGGTTTTTGATGCTTAATTTTGAAACCTATTTGAGATGTCTTGAACTACATTAATATACTGCATTATGCCTTCATTTCTTTTTGAAGTACTTCACTGTAAAAAATGCAGACATCTAATGATTTTTAAATTACTCCACTCTGCACATATCAATTTACAACAATTACAACATTTTGCATTTTTCAAAGCACTTCAGTTTTAAAGAGGTTTTTTTGCTTCACCAAGATATCGAAGGAAAGAGGCTGCTGATTCATTTTTGCCCTTTGTAAAATTACCACCAATCTTGCTAGGAGAGCTTCCCCAAAAATAGATATGCTAAATATATGCCATCTCCATATAATCATTTTAGGATGAATGTTTTTTGTGACTAAGAACTGCCAGTATTCTTTCCCCAATCATAATTAGGTTGCTTCAGTGATATAAATGGATTCAGTGGAATTATGACAAATGTCCTGGAGTAAGGGGACAGAAAGTGGCCTACTTTGTCTGAGCAGAGTCTAAAGAAATGAATGCAGGACAGGATGTCAGAGCCATCAGCTCTGTCACAGATCTCTCAGTCTGTAATATTTTAGGCACAGTGCTGCAATTAATTAGTGACTCAGGGCTGGATTCTCACCTGAAGCACACTGGGACTGCACGGCTGGTATCACTGCCAGTCACACTAATTCATGCGAGGCTCTGCCCCCCTGAATAACTCTGAGTCCATTTTCTCTTGATATTTCTCTCCCCTAATCTCAAGGCTCCACGTTAAAGGTGTCAATCTGAGAACAGAAGACGAGTTCTTTTGTTCAGTTGATGCTGCACCTTCAATTAGTCAGAGCTTCCCTTCCACCTGACAGGAGCAGTCAGGGGTTTGATTTTCTCTTTCTGAAAAGCACAGCCCAGACACCTCAAGGGGAGATGACTCATTAACATCAAGGCATTTTGGGTGACAGCACATAAATAAAGCAACAAAGATCCACAGACAGTGAGCAGCAAGATGATTATACTGAAGTCCTGGTGACATTCAAACAGTGTCATATCAGTGTCCCATCCTCCTGGCTGTGCCATGTCCTGTAGATCACACCCCGACTGCACAGGTCAGCCGGGATCTGTGCTGAAGGTCAGGCTGATAATGGATTTCACACACTGCCAAAACAGGGTTCAGCACGGTGTAAAGGTGCTGAGACTCTGGAACACTCCAGGGATGACCTTTTGCAGCACAGGTGGTTTTCACAAAACACATTATATAATCAGTCAGACTTGGGACAAAGCGTGAAACTTCTGCTCTCCACATCTCCTGGGGCAGGGGGACACTGAATGAGAAATGGAGCTCAGGGTCTTGTGCAGTTCTCTTGGGCACATCTCCTGCCAGATGGCTAAACTGGTAATGGTTAAATTTGAGCACTTTGGTGGGACTTGCCAAAAGATCACCAAACTGGGAAAAAACCTAAAATTAAATGGGCAGAGTGATAAACAAGAGAGCAATGAATGACCAGGCTACTCCATCTCCCTCATGGTAAATACATGTCAGTGTATAACCACACAGAACAGCTACAGCACTCTGATCTTGTCCATGTAGGAAACCAAAGATAGAAAGTACTTTTTAGATTTCTTCTCCTGATCACATACGGCTGTAGAAAAGACATAACAATGTCGTTTTGATTGGTGTAGCTAAAAATCTGCCAGAATCTTTCCAGGGTGAAATTCAGCTGATGCTGCCAAAAGCAGGCAGAAGAATCAGGGGTTTATTATCTGTGTGTTTGTAGTTAGCTCATGGGAAGAGCCTTTACAAAGATGCTCATAAGGAGCAAGGCAAAGCTTAAAGGAAAACCATGTCATCTCTGGGAGAGGTAAATTGAAATCTGAGCTAACAAAGGAAAGAGACTTTTCATGGAGGTTCAATATTGTAGGGTAGAAAGAGGCCAAATATATCTGAAACAGATATCCAGCTAAGGATATTGAAAGGATGGATCTGAACAGAGCTGAACAAAAGCCAGCCTGAGCTGTGTCCTACAAGGAGTATAGGATTAGCAATACTGAGTGGCTGAACAACTTTCAAGCCATATTGAGCTGCTTTTATTGAGAACCAATTTAAACACAATGAAAACATATCCTGACAGCTGCTTTAGGGTTCTGCAAGAGGATTTTCTGGCCCTGAAGGGATGCCAATTGTCCAGCAATAACTTTGGAAACAGAATCTGGAGGTGCTGCAGTGATATTGGGTTGTGCCAGTCCACAGGTCAGAGCAGAGATCAGGCTGGACACTGGAAAGGACTTCAAATAATTTGCCAATCGTTCACCTCACAGAAAGAAACATGATTGCAAGACTTTGCCCCTATTCAAACCAGGAGTGGAAGGAGCAGGATTTTAGCAGAGAGGGCCAGACATAATTGAAACAACAATTTATCTAGGAAATGGAAGACTACCCTTCATTTTCAGTCTCTCTGTGAAGCTTCACTTTCAAAAACCCAAACAGAAACTATGAGCGTCAAGCAAAACCTGAAGGATGATTGTTATTTTTTGGTAATGTTCTACAGAAAATCAAACAACACGAACAACATGGTCCTTTCCAACCTCAAAAACTCCACGAGTGATTCCAGAGCTCAGGTTGGGCCTCCAAACATTGGCAGTTCCTAAGGATATGCACAGGTCACAGTCACCCTTCATCTCTCTTCTTCCTCCCATACCAGTTCTTGTCTTTCCCCACCCTGCTGTGGGTCTGGTATCTCTGGGTCTGAATTTCTCAAGAAAGCTAGCAGTTACTAACTTTTTCCCAAGGAAAAATTTCTCAAGAAAGCTTCTTCCCAAAACAATCCTGGCAAACAACTCTCCTTTCCCAAAACAATCCTTCTCCAGGTGGTGTTTTGCTGTTTCTCTGGTTTAACCCACGGGATCAGAGAGGTGTCGTTCCTATTCACCAACCATGGTTAGTCTGTATGGGAACACCCTATAAAAGGCAGTGAGAATTAGACAATAAAAGCCTTTTTTCTGTGCTCTTTGCCTTCTGAAATATTTGGAGTCTTTCTTTGGTGTCCTACAACGAAGACCTGCCACGTTAAAATGTTAGTTTATATCGTTTAAAGAGCTAGAGAAGGGCAGGCAGGGGAGGGGATCACAGAGGTGGCTCAGCCCTCTCCAGGCTGGGCAGTCCTGTGTCTGTATCTGGGATGCACCTGGAACAATCCCCTCAAACCCCCTGTGGAACCTTTGGCACCGGGGCAGCGCAGGCGCAGCCCAGCGTCCATCCTTACCTGTGGAGCAGTCAGGGCCCGTCCAGTGCGGCTCACAGCTGCAGAGCCCCGTGTCCAGCAGGAAGGAGCCGTGTCCTGAGCACTGCTCCTGGCACAGGGGCAGGGCAGTGTCACAGCCCAGCCCTCCCCAGCCCGGGGAGCAGTGACATTCCCCCTGCACGCACACGCCGTGGCCGGAGCACGTGGGGTCCAGGCAGTCCTCTGCAAGGCAGAACACACAGCTCAGGGCACGGAACACACACCTCTGCAGCCACTTACCTGGGAGATACAGCAGGGACTCAGGTTCAGTTCATGGGGTTTTTTTGGGTAAATACCCAACTGAAACAATGTTAGCAAACACAAGGGAAAAACAGGCTCCTAAATTCTGTGCAAAAGGGTAAGTTCAAAACAAACCAAAAAGCAAGCATGAAGATTGTGAGAGGTCAGATCAATCTCTTGTCGTGGATTCTGTCTTATTTTTAAAACACAGATTCCCAGGACAGATCTCTTTGTTTAAGGCTGTGCTTCAGTAGTAGGGCTGGGGAACAGCTGGAGCAATTAATTGTTACTTCTGTAATTGTGCTTTGTATTTCCATTTGGGCGTTTGTGCTCTGTGTTTTGTCTGCATCTGGGAAAAGAAGGATTTATTCTTTCACCTTCCTGTGAAAAGTTCTCTCTATAGCTGAAAACCTGCTACAAAAAAAAAAAAGATTGTCCACTAAGATTGAGCAGTGAATCTCTGACTGAATGCTTGCTGTAAAAAAATAAAAACCCCACACACATAAAAAATATGTGCTGGGCAATTGCAGGTAATGAACAGCTTCATAAAAGTCATAACGTACTGATGAACAATTTGCAAACAAAGGAACGAAATTTGTTCTCAATTTGGATTAAACTATTGCTAGTGAAAAATTCAGGAGCTCGGCAGAGGAATTCCAATCAGCTGGTTAGTGCTGTATGAGCAGTGTATTCTCACACTGCTTTAACAGGACAGGATTTAAGCAGAAGCAGGCAGCCTTCCCTGGAGGCTGCAGGAGGACTGAAGGATCTGTGGGGTGAGCATGGGAAACAATGAGCCAGCAGCCCATCCATGGTTTTAACAATATATTAGGATGTTAAAGAGACACTGTGGAAGTTCTGCTGGGTGTTTCTCAAGTATCAGCACAAGCACCGTGTTAACAATTAAACTGTAACCTTAACACACAGCAGCCTGTGCTGTGGGAATGAAGAGATGCTTTCTGCTTCGGGAAGGGAAGGGTAAATATTTCAGGCACAGGAATTAATGCCCTCCAGTTTGTGGGACCTTTCAACCTAAAAATAAAGAAGCAAAGCTTTGTCTTTGGAACTGCTTTGCCACCAATTCGACATCTCATTTCAGGGTTTGTTTTGTATCTTTTTCAGCCTCCCAGGCTTGTGCACGGCACAGTGCAGTTCTGAGAGAGGGAGTCAGTGTTTCTGGACAATGCACATCTTGCTAAGCACGGGACAAAAATACACAGCAATTTCCTCTCATCCTGAGACAGCTCTTTATTTTGCTGATATTTTAAAATTAACAGAGTGACTCCATTTTAGGAATGATAATCTGGCAGGACAAATTCAAGGGACACCCCTAGCAATGAACTCATGCAGTTACTGGTGCTCCCAGGACAGTACATCTGTTGCTGTGTCTGTTAACAGCACTGCTATGAAACCAAATCCTGTTTACATACAATAAAATAATCCTAATTCCTGACAGAATTCCCTCACTACTACACAAATTATGTTTTACAACACAAGCTGAACAGTCATGTCAAGGACACACTGTTCTAATAAAAACCCACTGTACTTGGTTTGTTCCATACACCACACTTCTGTATATCTACATAATTTCACCTCTAAAAAAAAATTAAAGAAGTTTCTCACTATAAAAATCTAATGTTTTCCCACTCTTGGTTTAGATAGCTGAGTACATTTATGTCATTTTTTTAATGTCATTTTTTTTCCCCCAATCATTTTGCAGGATCTCATTATGGCAAGAAACAAAGCAGCTAAAAACAGCACTCAGCCTCTCCCCATCCACAGGCTTGTTCAGCACCATGGCCTCACTGAGGAAAGCTGTGCAGCACTTGCTTTTTCCCATTTGGGTTTTCTCGGTTTCTCAAACTACCAACAACTGACTGTGTCAGAAGCATTCTCTTGATCCTCCCTTTAAAAACCGTTCCAGGTATGTCAAATCTATCAAATCCATCCTGGACATTTTTCTGACTAGAGAATTCAAGCAACATAAAAAGCCTCCTGTGTGTGCTACTCCAAAGAATTACTGCAAATCTCGATAGCAGGAAGCACAAAGTCTGCTGTCAGTAGCTCCAGGCTAAGGGGACTGGTGAAAAATCATCAAATCAGGCAAGGAAGAGCTCTGCTTTCTGGGGCTATGCACAAGGGAAGGAAGTCAAAGCTGATGAGCTATCTCAGCCATGCTGAGGGAAACAACTGCTTCTGTTTATAGATGAGGGCAGAGAGACATCAGCACCACAACCAGCAAAACCACAATAGCTGCTTCTCTCAGAATTTCCCTCTTTTTGTTAAACCAGGCCTTAAAGGACGCCAGTTTAGCACTGTGAACAAAGGCCCCCACTAAAAATGACATATGAAAACAGAATTAAACAATATGCTCTGATAAAGTAACCTGTTTGCTGCCCTTTTGGCTTTGTATGGTCAGAAAAACCCAAGATGTAACAGAACGAAAAAGGGAAAAGCTGACCACAACGGTCTGATTGCTTTGGAGAGCCACCACACCATGTTTTGTTCAAATGATCTCCTGGCTGCCTTACCCTGAGCTCTTGGCCGAATAAAAATTAAATAATTTTATCTTTTCAAATAACAATGTGAACTTCTGTGAACTGTCACCAGGACCTGAACACCTTTACCTTTGAAAACAGAATTCCCATCTTAACGTTACTTTCTGTGAGACAGCAAAGGTAGTTTCGAGCACCAAAGAAAGCTGACCACATCCCTGTGAGCTTTTAACTACCTAAACCAGGCAGCAATCCAAGACAACAGCCAACGCCCCCGAGTGCAGAGGAGGCCAGCTGACCCACCTTCCTCACAGACGTCTCCCTTGTAGCCCGGCACGCAGATGCAGACGCCCATGATGCAGGTGCCGTGGCCGAAGCAGGTGGGGTCAAGGCACTGCTCCTCGGGCACGTCGCACTCGGCTCCCTTCCAGCCGCCCCGACACACGCAGTGACCCTTCTCGTACTCTCCGTTCCCACTGCACAGCACCGGGCACGAATCTGAGCGGGGCAGACCGACCTCGTTAGTGTGTTTACATGCCCCCGTAGATTAAGGGTTATGGCATCTGTCCTTCTGTAAAATCGCTTTTCCACTCCAGCTCCTCGAGTCTTCGTCTGCTTCAAGGGCTGTAACAGGCTGAAATCCTTGAGCTAGGCAGTGATACAACGGCCCTGGCTCCTCATGTACCTTAATTTTGGCCACAAATGGGACATCACAGAAGGTAAAAACAGCTCTCCCCTTGATTGGCCTCGGTGGAAAACTTGCAGGGAAGCCTGATTTTCAGTAAGGTTATTATTTGTTTCCTGTGAACTGAAGCAAGATCCTGCCTTTTCCTTTCTTCTCCCAAGAAGACATAATATCATTGAAATTGCAGCCATCACTGATCTGTATGTAAACCAGCAAGGTGGAAGCTTACTTTTACCCTCCAGTACCAATTTCTGAGCCAACTGAGTCTTACAAAAACAAACCCTACATCTGAGGAGACACTGGGAAATCGTGAGAACTTCTGGACATCACATGCAGGATTATGATCACATTATCCATTCTCAGGGATGATGGATAACACTGACAGAAACACCTCAAACAGAAGTAAGCTCACCTAACATGGTTTTTCTGCCTTAATGCTGGAAAACCATCTCTAAGCTGCTTTAGGTTTCTTATCTACACCCTGCTCAAGTTAAGACCACAGAAGCATTTGATTTACTTATGTCTTCTCCAAAGTGAAACTGTTTGTCACTTTTAAATGACAGAAAACATTATGCTATGCTAACCCATCTATTAAAAATGTATTTTATAATTACAGACAGGATGCAAAGGTGGATGGAGGAACCCATTAAATGTGAAAGTCAGGGAGGGAGAAGTGCTTGCTCCGTGTTAACTCAAGTACAGCATGAAGAAACTTTCCACATGTGTGCCTGGACTGTATCTGCCATCTGCCTGGAAAAAGGAATTTAATCTCCTTTAATCACTTTGAATCTTTGCAAGCCCAGCAGTCACACAGCATAATCACGGTCCCTGTCATGCACCGTGGGTCAGTTAATATGACATTACCTTTTGCACAATCAGGACCAAGGAATCCTGGGAAGCAGTGGCAGTGGCCTGAGATGCATTCTCCATTTCCATTGCAATTAGTAGAGCAGTCATCCAGGATTTCTGTTTATCCAGGCAATTGTGCACAAAGAAAAACACAAATTGGTTGAATTCAAAATGAACGGCATCCTCACCTCACTCTGCAGGACACATCTCAACATACAGCAGCAGCAAAAAGCCCATTTTCATTCACAGGGAGCATAAAACAAAATCCCTGTTCAGGCAGCTTACAAATATTTATTAGATTTTTTCTTGACAGCTTTGAGATAACAGGTGCATCATTTATATTACACCAAAAAGCTTTTAAAGTAAGTGTTCATGTAAAATTTACCACCATTAAAAGCACTGCAGGAACCTGAGTATTTGCTGAAAAAAATGTCCACCTTAAACACTTTCTTTTCTTGCTGAAGTAATTTGTTTGAAACCTGTTTATAGAGTAAATTGCCTTCTATGGAGTTCACCTGAACCACGTGAACTGAACCCCTCAGAGAAGGGCAGGATTTCCACTCCTGTACAATCAGATAAACAAAAAAAAAAAAAAATCTTTTGTACAGTGATGAAATTCGATGTGATAAAGAACTAAGAACTAGATTTGAAGGGAAAAAAAACCCACCTTCAGTTGTGATCTTAAACTGGCCCATGTTTTATCACACAGCTTTGGATATTAAGCCACTTAACCTCACACATCAGAGGACAGGCTCCTCTCTGTGCCTGGATTAGCTGCTTCCAATTTACACACGGATTTCCTAGAGGAGTGCAGTGGATTCACTGCTTTGCACGGATTTTCCACAAAGAATACCAAGTAAATTCGGGCTCAGATGATGCTGTGTGGAGCAGGGGGTGTCAGAGCAGCCCCAGGGCTCTGCAGCCCGCGCAGGGCTGGATGGGGACGGGGAACTGGGGCTGTCCACGGCCACCCACAGATGGGGAAATGCCTCTGGCTACAGGAAAACAGGGAACTTGACACCTTCCCCACAAAATAATCGAGGAAAAACAAGAAAGCCCAGACCCTACAATTAATAAAAGTAGCTGATTTAAGTGTTATTTGATCTTAATTGATCAAAGGAGCATTTGGCAGAGATGCAGCCAAGCTCTTGCTCTGCTCTCAGGGTTTCTGGCTGATTCCTCTGCTGGCAGAGATGTCAAATATGACTCCACACCAGTCTGGGTAAACAAGAAGAATGCCTCAAGGATTTTTTTTTTAAATTTTTTTTTTTCTTAATTTTTTTTTTGTGGAAAGCCCCAAAGAAACAGTCAAGTTATGATGCACAGAAAACCAGAAGACACACAGGTTATGAAAACACAATAGCTGAGAGGATTTTCAAATGCACCAGCAGCAGATTCTTGCAGCAGAGTGAACAGACTTTGCCCCAAAAATATCTTTCTGCAGCCATTCTGAAGATGAAGTCCAAGGATTCCTGCCTGCCCTGGGGCTCACACACTTCCCTCTTCTCTTGGCCCCAAAAGGGAGGGACAACAACTTTTTTATCACATGGAGCATGAATTAAACTCTGGCAATTAATTTCATTTTTTTTGTGGGAGGGGTGGGAGGGAAGGGGGGAAGCAGAAGTTCCTAAATAAATCATTTGGTAGAAGCTACTAAACGAAATATTATCTAAACCCTCCTGTACAAACCCTGCTGTCTTACAGTAAAAATAAACAAGGGATCAGGAATTTGGATACTGGGTGGGCTGGAGTTTGGCCAGGTTTTATGGTCTTTGTAGATTATCTGCAGAGATGCTTCATAAATTGCTTGAATCTTATTTCCTCAGATGGAATTGAATAATGGAATGTTGTTTTCTTGCAGAAGTTCAACGTATTTGAACAGAGCAAATATGAAATTTTACACCAGAACCAGTCCTTACAACTCTACCTCAATTCCTGATTTTTTTCCTTTTATGCAAGTCCTTCAGAATGCTGATATTTGAGTCATCCTGCCCTGCTCTGCGAGGTGTTTGCCACAAAGCAAAAATAGCATCCCCTTGCTCTGGAGAGCAGATGGCAGGTCCATCACTAGTAAAGACATCTTGCTAAACATATGGCAGAGCAGGTTAACCAAAGGCTGCAGTGGTTCAAGTCCTGCAGCAAACCCAGACTGTCACAAATACAACATTTACCCCAACTGGAACTCCAAAAAAGCCCCGTGTGCGAGCACTGCTCACTCCCAACACCCACATCTGCAAACACCTGCCCACCCAGAGGTGTCAGAAAGGCAGGAGGAACCTCTCGTGCCACCAGGACATTTCCTCCTGTATTTGTGTTTGCATTTTTATTTGTCCTCTGGATTCCAAACAACCCAGTGCATTTCAACAACTGCACAAAACAACAGCACCCATCCATCAGGCAACACTCACAAACAAATCCACAGAAGATTTTCCAACTTTCAACGGACTGAAATACTGGAAATAACCAACTTAAAGCCTGGATAATTTCTGTGGGATTTATGGCCCACGTAAGGAGAGAGGGCAGATATAATCTCTTTTCCTTGGAAAAAGATAACACCAGAAATCATTCAAGCATTTAAACCATCATATAAAAACCTTAACACATGAAAACTTCACACTTAATTTATCTGAGAACATCCACATCCAAATGTTGCTATTTGTCTAATATTGGCTTAAACACCACCTTGCTCCACTGAGGTTAATTAAACCGAGCTGAAATAAAGCACATTTCAGAGAATACTTGAGAGGAGCTGGAATACATCAAACACAACCTTTGCAATGTGATAACCAGGGTGACAATGAGACTGAGATTGCTCTTACCAATAGCTGTAGTCAGTACAAACACTTGCTCCACTTTCTTTCCATCGTTGTAGAACGCCATGTGCCAGGCTCCCTGGTCCATGTACTCAATGAATCCTGTCTCTTGCAGGGAAGTCAGGATCAGGTTCCTGGGGGCTTGCTGAGGCTCCTCGGAGCTTTTTGGTTCCTGTTTAATTAACTGCTTTCCATCCATCAGCTTTACAAAATCAAACTGAAATAGCAATGAGCAAAAAGATTAACCGCCCAGCAAATATTCATGGATCTGTTCTGCGTGTCTCCTCCAAACATGAATAAACAGTTGAAATCTTCAGAGGAATTGCCCAAGTATTCACAGCGTGGACAGCAATTGCATAACCTAGTCAATTTAGCTTCAGCTTACATATGAAAAGCATTACTGTAGGTCAGAAATGCGGCATATATATTATATATATATAAAAATCAATGTGATAGAATCAGGATCATTTCCAATTACCTGAGTGTGAGTGGGTGGGATGTTCCTCCTGCCATAAATGCCCAGCAGGGAGTCCTTTGCCAGCGAAATGTTGAATTTCAGGTACACGGGGTGGTGTATGGTGATTTGGAAGCGCCAGAACAACCCAGGTGGGATGGTTTGCATCACCTGGGCTCCAATCTCCACCTCCCCCGTGTCTATGGCCCGGCCCTTCTGGAACACTGGTTTTCCACAGACAAACAAACAAACAAACGCTCACTTGAGTATTTACAGGGGGTGAAGAGAGAAGGTTACAAGGTATAAACCTCCTTACAAGGTATAAATGTGCCTTGGATAGATTGGAATATTCAAAAATCAACTTCTAACACTGGTAACTGCATTTTTCGTTCAACAGGTTGGAAAGAACAAACAAACACGAGCAGCATTCCCCACAACAGGTGTCACGGGGTATTTCTGTCATGGTTTTTGCTGGAAATCCTATAACACTTTACTGGTTATGGAAAGGTGGAAGTGCTGCTGTGTAAACCACAGGCTTTGCCCATCAGCTCTGCAAACAAAACACATTCACTGTGAATACACAGTGAGGATGGAGGGAAATCGTTCCTCTGCTGCTGAAGGGGCACTGCAGCAGCCACACAAATGGACCCCAGTGAGGACAGAAAATCATCAAACCTGGTAGCTCAGAGCCCCTGTGCAAAGCCTGGGTTCCTATTAATCACCATTCCTAATGGTTTTGTTATGGTGGTGTTAATCCAGTCCTGGAGAAATAAAGAACATCTGTTCTGGCTTGGTCTTTCTTCATGGAAGTGTGACAGGGGCATGAGGACAGGGAGAGGCACTCTGAAGGCAGAACTGGCACAATTTCAGAATGCCAAACAATAAATTTGCAGACATGTACAATATGTAACCTCACACGTGGGTGTGAGAGCACTGGAACAGAAAGGGAAATGGGATGAACAAGGGAGACTTGGCCAAAGCAGATTGGAGCTGGCTTGCTCTGCTGGCTCGGATCTCCATCTTTGTGTGTTTTACTGCCTGTCTGTGATCAGCACTGGGACATGCTGCACATCACAGCCCCAACCCTGATAACATCTGAGCTAATTCCACTGAAAGGTTTGAAAACTCAATACTGACATTTCCACACTCTGACCTGGACTGAAAACAGGACAGTGTGTGGATTAGGGGATGAGTCAAGAGAAGATGGAATCCAGCAGCCACACCATTTATATTCCATTTCATTCCAGAACCACAATGAAAAATAACAAGGAGCAAAGTGACTGGAGCCTCATCTTTTACAACAAATGCATTTAAATATCTAACCCAACATCCTGTAGTGGAATTTTATAAACCAGCCCTGGAAGTGGAAACAGCAGCAGCAAAGCCAGGCCCAGTGTTTGCCTGAGTGTTAATGACAAAGACCCTCAGCGGGACCTTACACGGGCTTTAACCAGCCTAGGAAGTACTTAGCATTCTTAATGAATAGAGATTTAATTTACAAGGCAGGAGCAATCCTCAGGGTACCAGATCTTCCAGCTTTACAGCTGCTTTGTGTCACCAAACCCACGGCAAGAACGAGGGGCTGACTTACAGCACCTCAGCACGTAAATACATCTATTTTTAGAGTAGGAACTTGTAATCTAGTGCCCAAAAATACACCACGTCCTTAGTTTATGAGTTAAAATATTTCCAAATTGCTACTTGAACAATGTTCAAGGTGAGACTACTTCTGCCCAATTTGCTTCATGGAAAAAAAAAAAAATCTTGAATATTGAGTTTTGAAAAGAGAATTCAACTTTCTCTGTTGTACAATGAAAGTGGGTCCCTTTCCACCCCAAGCCATAAAAGATCCTACTTGGCTGATGTAAATTTAAAAAAACCTTTTCCCCTATTTCCAATACTCTAGAGATATTAAATCTTAATGATTCTTTGCAAGCAATTACCCTGGGTTAAGTCAAACACTGTGGTACTTTTCGATGGTATTGACACATGGTAATTAATATGAGTCAATTACAAGACAGGAGAGCACCAAGTAAAAAGTCAAGGCTACAGTATCATCTTTGGAGCTAAAGGCATTATTGGTCAGTGTTCAAGGTCTTTGAACTTGTATTTTGTGGTGAGAGGGTCTGTTTCCTTGTTGAAAAGTGTTGTGTCTTCAGTCTGGGTGAATTCTCACTAATTGATATTATCAAATTATGCTGAATATCCCATCAGTGCTGTGACGTACCTCAGGATATTTTCCACATTTGGCTGAAAATACCTTTGCTTTAGCAATAATTTAATAAAAGCTTAAAAAACCCCAGGTGCACTCAGATGTACAAATATCTCCTCCCTTGGGAAAGAAGTGCAGGCTGCTGCTCACAACACTACCAGGAAAATCCCCCCAGCACCCAGCCCTGTGGATGGGATGCAGTCACAGAGTCTCTGCCTTTCAGATGGTGATTTTTCAGACAAGCACAGAGCATGGAAATGCAGAGTCACCTCTGAAATGTGTCTTTTCGTATTCACTGAGCCACTCTGCTCTCTTTACAGAAAAAGAGTTTAGCTTTGTTTCTGTGTGTAGATGAACTGAGCAGGTATTTGGCTGTACAAAACAGGCACCTGAAAGCACATTCCTCATGGACTATCCTTGTGGACTTCCTTGCTCTTTCTTGAAAAAGTCCAAAATAAGCTTTTAACATTACAGTGCTGCAATACAATTCTGCTCTGTTGTAATATATATATTTTTTTTATGACAAAGTATCGTTTAATTATCTATATTCAATTCCTTGTACAGCTCCCAATCCTGCCAACTAGGGTATTAATTCTCTCCTATGCTTTCTAAGCACAGTTTCCTCAGAAGTCTAAAACAGGAGATAAAGATTCCTAATCACAGGTTTCTCTTGGCTTCAAGAAAGAAAAACTCTGAACAGCGTGGTGCCAATTACCTCCACAAAAAAATACCCATATGCTTTATTATTACTGATCCCGAAACAATCAATTTCCTTGTACTCCCCTGGTAAATGCCAGCATCAATAGGATAGCTGGCTTTTTAATCACATCACTACAGATTAAAACGTTAACTCATAGCTGTGGGTCAGAAGTCAGTCAGACTTCTTGAAGAAATCTGACTTGCTGGTTTATAAAGCGGATTTTCACTAAAAGATTAGTTTAAAACATATGCCTGCCAAGTCTGGAAAAGCATTCTGTGCTGCTGCACTGAGCTGGGAAAATGTGAGGGCACAGGACCTGACAGCAGTTGTTTATCCCTCTGAGATTACATCAGAGGCTTCAGGTTTACAGGCAAAGCATCACCCTTCTGTGGTACCCTGCTGCAGGAAAGGAGCTGCCTGTTTCCAGGTGCTCCTCTCCATCACTTCGAGATGGTTTCTCAGCCCCACGTACCTTTTTTTTCCGTTTTATCCGAAGCTTTCCCTCCGATGGGTGAGTAAGTGGTGTCCGTGGACTCTGCTCCTTTGTTGCCTTTGCTAACTCCGTTTTCATAGAGCTGCCCTTCCACAGGCTGCAGCTGCCAGGTTAAACCAAACAAGTGGACTGCTGCAAAAAAATCAAAACCAATTAATTGATGCCTCGACTCCAGCACCTTCAGCGGGACTGTGAAAGGATGCCATGACCCGCTTTCTGCAAAGTCAAGTGCTACTTTATTCCGTTAGTAATGAATCAGAATTTCAAGGGGGCTAACGAGCAATTTACCATTTTACCTTAAAACTCAATGTTTAATTAGTTTCCACACTTTCTTCTGGAGCTCAGCCAGGTCAGGGTGATGAATTTCTGCAGCAATTAACGGAATTATTTGCAACTAAAGGGATAACAGTTGAATAAATTCCATATTGTGTGACAGATTCTAATGCTCTGTCAGTGCTGTCCCTCAGTTTTGACTGTCAGAGATCTCAGAATTTGTTGACAATGACACCAACTAAAACTTCTCACCTTTCCAATCCAGTTTGAAGTGAGACTGTGCCCACTGCATTCTAAAGGCCTTTTATTTTGGTTAAACATTAGCAAAACCATTGACTCCAGACTTCATCTAGAAGTGCACTGCAGATAAAAAGCTGGCTCTACATCTAAAATACATGCAATTATTTTATGACACAAATTAACAGAAATAGAGTTGTTCTTGCTGTATGTACAAGGAAAACTACTAAATAATCCTTTTAAGGAGTTATAAACCATCTTTACTGCCACACACAGGGGCTGCCTGCTCCACTCTGCCTGCAGAACCATTCGTGTTCTCTGCTTTCCCTTCTCTGTTTCTGGTCTGAGGCCTTGAAGGATGGTTGGAGAAAGACTACAACAGAGGATCTTATTTTAGTGTAACCTGACAGTCCTGCAGTTAGTCCAGACCATTACCCAGGTCTCACTGAGAAGGGCAAATTATTCCAAGGAAAGGTTGCCTTAGCATGGAAGTGACTCAGCAGGGAGCACTGACGCCCCGCTAAAATCTGGATTTTGAGGATGAGCCCCACTGAGGAGCTGAAACTGTCACATAAAGAGCAGCAGCTCTTGAGCCACACGCAGCAATCTGCACTGAGCAGGCTCTGCCCACGGTGGGAGCCTGAAATGCAATATTTTTGCTCTTCCTGAGCCATGCAGGAACCCCAGGGACTCCCAGGAGAAGTCAGTGTGATCTAGGAAGGGTCTTGCATTAAGAAAGTACACGGTTTTATTCTGCACTTGTACATCCTTCACGGAAAATATCTCAATATAAGCAGGAAACTTGGAGTCCATCTCCCTTGTGTTTGGTCACAGGTCTCCCTTGCATGCTGAAAAGTCAAATTAAAAAACTCAGCGAAATCCCAAGCCTTGTATGGATTCCTGTCAGGGGCTTGGGAAAACCACCACAAGAATGCAAAGCTGCCAATCTCCAGTCATTAATTCCAGACCTGTGCACCCCAGGGTCACCCAGCTACAGATCCATGATCCAAATCAAGCAAATGAGAGCATTACTACTGAGCTACTGAGGTGACAGGGTGTGTGAGAGATTTGCTGCATCTCAAAGCACTGACCCACCCTCCCATCTGGGCTCTGCAGCCTGGGCAGCACAGACCCACCCCCAGAAGAGGGATTAGAAGGGAACTTTTAAGCTTTCTGGTGTCAGTGTGAGATCTCAAGCCTGGATTGCCTCATATTCTGTGGTCTTGAAATCACCAAGGGACCATGACAATACTTTGAACAGGGTCCTGCAGTCAGATCACACCGAGTTAAGGTCTGAGTTTGAGATCCTTAGCGTGGGACAGATCGGTAACAGGCACAACAAAAAGCAGCCCTGACATCTCCGGAGTAAGTGCTCTTGCTCCTGGCTTGAGCTTCTGCAGGTTATTATTATTTAAAGAGTTATTAACAACAAAAGGGAACACAGTTCAATGAGACTGAGAGCTAATGAATGCACATTTCATTTATACTAATGCACAGAATTCTATAAGCACTTGAAACAGATCACTAGAGGCAAAGCACAACTGCACACATCAATAACGGGCTTTTAGTGGTCATGGAATCCTGGATACAATAGAGTTGCTTTCCCCCACTCTCCCCACTGCTGTTATTCATCTCCCAGGCCAGCGTTTGCACGTGCTGCAGGTGACAAAGCCGCAGGGTGCTGCAGCTCTCTCTCCCTTGCTGCATGGCTGTGCAATACTGCACTGCCTGCATGCCACCATCCCCTGCAGCAGCCCTGGCCTCGCATCCCCTTGGCCTGGGGAGGGGCTGCTGTTTGTACAGTCGTGCCAAAGCCTGGCAGGCTGCAGCCCTCCCTGTAAGTGTGTTTGACAGTCGGCTTCCTCCTGAACTGCAGAGAGCAGCCCTGCCAGCTCCCACGTCCCATCCCGGAGGTGACACGGGCACAGCCTGGGCTGACCACGGGCACGGCTCTGGCTGCTCAGCAGAGCTCAGGGCTGGGAAATAACATCCACTGGGCTGATCTGAACGACTCCCAGCCCTGCAGAAACCCAGCCACCCTGCGAGCTCAAAATCATCCCGGGTTTCCTTGCGTTAGTTAGAGCTGCTGAGGAGTTACCTTCAGATCCAGGTGTCACTCTGGGACTGAGCAGACCACAAACAACAACTAGAGATGCCTTTTTCAGCAGTTAACCACAGGGAATGACAGATGTTTATTTAGCAGACACAGAGCCCTCCCCAACCTCTTCATTTTCTGTGATACTTTTACCTCGTGTACACAGAACTCCTACAGAGCTTTTTTCCTACAACATACCTACAGCATGTTTTAAACACACAGTGATCTCACCAAACAAGACTACATAAAACTCTCAAATCTCTCCAGCCTCTTTAGAAATAAACAGGCATGTACTGAATTTCATTAAAAAGCTCAAAAGAACTTCTCTTTGGAGTTATTCTCCCTTTGATTTTGTTTCTGGCTTTTACAAAAAAAGGTAAAAAAAAAAGGTAAAAGGATTTCTGGCTTTTACCGAAGGGGCACAGAAAACGCTGTGCAGTCCAAGTGTTCCCAGAGCACAAACCCATTTATTTGCAAGGCTCCCGGCTGTGTCTCCCCTGTGCAGGGCCCAGGTGTGAGATCCCACAGCACAGAACAACCAGGAGGTGATGCCATCACCGTGTCTGACAGCACGGGGCTGGGGGACAGGAGGGAGAGTCACTTTGTGGTGGGTGTCTCTGCCCTCTCCTCAGAGTCCAGCCTCCTGCAGCACCCCTGGGGGCTGGCAGCATGAAACCCCCCACTGGCACTGAGGATGCCTCCTGTGATGCAGCCCAGGCTCACACAGAGCAGCCTTTGAGGCCTGACCACTGCACTCACCCTACGGGAGAGGCAAAAGCTGCTCTGGCTCTGCCCACCCGGCATTCCACAGCATCCCTGCAATCACACCCCCTGTATTCACCAGCCCCTGGAACACCTCAGGTACTGGTGGGGTGTGTGAGGTCACTGCTGAGCTGCTCCACTTCCAGGGAAATGGAGATGAGGAGTTTGTGAGCTGGCATGATTTCAGAATTCCCATTTCTGCTGGAGGAGCTGAGGTCAGCCAGCACCAGCCCCAACCTCCATCGGCTGGCCCAACCAAAGCTCTCCTCTGACACCTGACTGCAACATCTCCCTGCTGGGAGGAACTGCACTCAGCTGCAAAGGTATTCTTTCTGGGCTTGCTGGAGCACCCAGTACAATCCCCTGTCAATAATTACATCATTACTTCACCCTGTGCAATCCATCAGTTGTACGTTGCTTTCACTGAGCTGATCTGGAGGCAGAATTTGACCCTCTTCCCATAAAGCTGGGAGATAGGGCTTACCTGATGGATACTACCACACCTAGATTTCATTTGTCTTTTATCAGATAGCCCTTTTCAATTCAAACTTTCTGATAAAATTCTAACACAAAAGTAGACACAGATTTTTTAATTTTTGTTTTTTAACATGCATTATGGATGTTATGGCAGAAGGTAAATTTGGAGTCAGTGTATTTGAGGTGACTGGAGGATTATGACGAACCTGATTTTTTCCTCAGCCTCCCTGTCCTGGCCAGGCCACACAGAGGAGCTGTGCAGGGTAATTTTAAATGACCTCTCTCTCTCTCCAGTACAGAAGATCCCAGTCAGAGTACAGAGCTTTTGTTAGCTGAATTATTATACTTCTTAGCTAAAAAAATAATTATTAGGTATAAAACAGATCTCTTGCAGAAAAAGAAATATTAAAGGCCTACATGATCTAACCTTTCTATAAATTTCTTTCATGGAATCTCTCAGCAAAGAGATGAAAAACGAGTGGAACTTTATGCTGCCTAAGGGATTTTCCCTACTCAGGGGCAGGTTTTTGTTGCCTCCCTTCACTGCTGTAAGTGAAACCAGGGGGGCTGTGCTCAGAACAAAAACCTGGGTCTTTGCCTCTGAAATAACTGACCACATCACTTCTCTTGCCCACCATTTAAACAAAACAAGCTGACAGTCCCAGACCGACCACCTCAGCCCCCACAGCTCTGCTGCACACCCAAGAAACACCCACAAAGGTACCAGCAAGCTTTTTCAGAGCTGGCTTTGTAAACTGGACGAACCTGCCATCTGCTAGGAAGGCAGTGATCTAATTGAATTTATTCTTATCCACCTTCTGTGTGAACACAGCTTGTCAGCCCCGAGTTTGGCACCGTGTGAATCGGAGCCCAGGGCAGGACGGAGGGGACGGCCACACAGTCCCGGGCAGTGGGGACTGACTACCTGTGAGACCAGCTGCAAGGACAAAAATTCCTGCAGGTGTGGAGCTCTCCGAAGTGCTGACCTGCTCTGAAGGCTCCTGCTCAGCCTCCCCTGCTGCTTTACGGGGTCTCAGTGGATCATCCCCGGAGCTCAGAGGAGCTGGTACAGCACCAGCAGCTCACTCCTCCCTGCTCCTGCTCCAAGTGCCACAAGATGGTTTGTTCTGTAACTGCGAGCACGTTCTGTTTATAACACTGGATCTCACTGTGGCATGAAGCCACATCAGCGTCTCAGCTCCAGTAAAGGTGAATAAATTAATGAGAAAAATACCTGGACACAAGAGCCACAATCAAAGTTCTGATCCTGACCTTTAGGAGAGGTGATCTTCTGTAAGCTCATACAACACTATTCCATTCTGCTGTAAACACATTTCAGAATTTGAGACTTTTAGTATTTGATTCAGTCTTCAGAATATTTTTTTTTTAAATCCATATTAAAGTGGTAAATTGTTTGGATCATCTAAGGCATTTAATGAAATAAGGACTTTCTCCATGTATTTGTTACAGCCATCTGAACTCTCAGCACTCTCCTCCTTCTCAAGAAGTTTACTCTTTATCCCTAACATATTTTTATACCTGAAAATACAAACAGACCCCTCTCTCCTGCAATCCTCCTAGAGGGATGCTGGTTTCATTTTTCATTACCGAGTCATCTTTTATATTTAGGAATAAACAAAACCTAGTCTTGGGCAACAGTAAATGTTTCTCCTCTGAACACTTACATGCAATATAAATATTATATAAATACAGTATTTGTGGCACATCAAGCTCCTCAGTAAGAGCCAGGATCCAGGAGAGCAGACACCACAACTCCCAGCTGAGGGATGCTGCTGTATCTGTGTCAGTGAGAGCTCTCCAGTGGCATTTCAGGGTTATCCATCTGTATCACAGCATTTTCACAGCCCTCCAACACCCAGCACTGTTTACCCAGCCCGTTATATCCTTCAGTGTGCAGCAGTTCATTTCCCCCTTGATCCCCCCCTGCATAATTCCTTCCCTGCTGCTCTTACACATTGTCTAAAGCAAAGTAATAAATCCATGCAGGAGATACACCTGCCCTTAAAACCTGGCCTGGCCCTTCCCAGTGCTGAAAGCATCACTCCTGTCCTTGGACATGCCGTGAGAAATGCCAGGTCACAGTGCCAGGCAGCACAGAGGATTTCATTTCCTTACCCTCCCTGGGAATGCAATTTAAAACCCAACTCCCACCTCCAGAGCTGCTCATAAATAGTGATAGTATCATGAGGGACAGGGACGACTCCACATCCACACCTGAGAATCCATTTGTATATCAAACAGTCATTTCACAGTCAGGGATGGTGAAATCCAAGAACACCAGATGCCGTTTTCAGAGGCACTGAACATTTGCATCCCCTGCTGAAATCAATAGGAACAGCAGGAGTGTGGCACCTTTGATCAATGGCACCAGCGATTTGCAAGTCCAAATCAGCTGATAAAATGTTAAAGGATCGTGGAAGAAAAATCCTGCTCACTAATGGGCTAAAAATAACCACTAAATGAGCAGCCAGAGCACCCGTGGTACTGGGCTTAAGGGAAACGAGGTGGTATGGCAAAAAAACCAAAAGAAATACCACATTCCTTCTTCTGTCTCTTGTATTTGCCTCATTTACTCTTAAATTTTTTGGCAAGACTGTGAGGCAGACCAGGAGCTGCTGGTGGAGCTGCTGCAGCCCCTCATGCTGCAGAGGCACCAGTGTCACCTCCCTGTGTCCCAGCTGCTCACCTGCCCCACTGCCCACTCTGGGGACAAATTCAACACCCCTGCCCCACATTCACAGCATCTACACTGGGAAAACTGAAAATGAAAAATCAAAGTACCTATGATTTTTTCCATAGAAAATAATTCAAGGCATTTACAATTACATCTCCAACAGTCTGAAGGCCAAACATGCACTTTATGAAATAAGGGGTTTTTTTTGGAGTAACTGCTATGGCTTTAGAACCTATTCACAGAAATTACTCCTGTTGAAGTGAAAATATGTGTTTTTCTTGATAAACTAAAGATTTTCAATAAATCTGCCGTTACACAACCACCAACAGTGTTCTGTAATTTCCTTACTGTCCATAAAATAGTCAAATTTATTTCAGCGAGGCCAAATAGTAAACACGGTGATTATAGGCCAAAAGAGGGTTAATGGAGAAACAGTATTTTTTTGAACTGAGTAGCAGTTCAAAGGAGAGAAAACACAGAAGAATTACATGTTCTTATGTAAAAGCCTTGCTATTGAGTCTCACCGATAAGAGGGAAAAGGCTGAAAAAAATAAAAGAACAAAAACATTTTGCTAGTTTACCTTTAGATTGAAAAGAAATCACAGCTCAGAGCACTCTGGCACAGGTCTCAGTTCATTACAGATATAAGAGCCACTTGTAAATTTTCATCTGGAATGCGCTTCATGTCTCCAACACTCTGGAGATGTTCTCACTTGAGGCTGAGATTTGGGCACCTTTTTAAAAGTAACGTGGAGCTCGAGCTTTAAAAGGCAGTGAAAAACACTTGAAAAAGAACATTTAAGTTCTTGGATGAGGAGAAGAAAAAGTCTGATGTTAAATTCTGATCAACACTCGTTAGGCCTGAAATTGTGGTTCATGGCAAGTCAGTGCGGGCTGTGCCAGAAAATAACACGATGAGAACGGTTTTGCCTTTTGAAAATCTCCCTTATTCTTCCAGTAACAGCTGCTGAGCTGATCACAGGTTTAAGTTTGGTGCTGAAACCAAAACGAGTTTTGTTTTAAGAAGTGGGCCCATGTCTGCAGAGATTGCCCAGACACAACTTCCTCTGCCTCGAAGAAGCCCTGATGGATTGAGGGACCGGAATCACGGTGAGCAAAGAGAAAACACTTGGGGGAGTTTTGAATTCCAGCCTCAGAGTGCTACACCCAGGGTGAATTTCTGTATTCAACTACTCCTTTAAAACATGCACATTGAAATTTCTGATGTGAAAAGAAATGCAAATATGCAAGCCCACAGAGCCAGTGAACTCTGGAAACAGTTTATCTGCTGTGAATCCAACCCAGCAAAAGGGAAAGAACTGAGCTACCTGAGTCATAGAGAGAGACCATAAACTTATTTAAATATTTAACCAACCAGAGGTGGGCAGAAGGAATATTCACCTGGAATAAGCTAACTAATACTACCTGAGTCTGTAGGGAAGATAATGCAACCCAAACATCTCTGGGGAAAACAACAGCAAATAATTGCATCCTGAAATTTTTTCTGAATTAGAACTCCAGGTTCAATCTTTTTTTTTTTTTTTTTCCCACAGAAAACATTAATAGAAATAGTAATAACTTACAAAATGCAGAGACATCTCCATTTTACCTGCTTCTGCCTAACTAAAGGAAACATGCCCCACCCCTGTGGTGCCAAGACATGACAGACACATCCACAGGAGAGTCCCTCTTTAATTCCTGGTGACAAGGAGTGAGTGCTTCCAGCCCTCCCAGCCTGCTGACACAGAGCAGAGCATCCCTGGAAAGTCACAGAAACTGCAGTGGCACACTGAAACCTGCACAGGGATGGAAGGGGCAGTGCTTCATCCAGATAAAATCTCAATGGTGTGGGAGGGATGAAATGTGCAGCAAACAGATGAGGCTGCAGAAACGCTGCAGCCAGCCCTAAGCCAGGGCATATGCTCAGCAGCTGTTATGGAAATCTGCAATTAATGGAGCTTACAGGATCCTCAGGTGCTTTCAAATCATCAGGCACCAGAAATGCTCAAATCTGCTTCCCCATATGCATTAGGTGAGGATGTCAGGAAAAAAAAAATCCCTCCTGATGAGCATCTTGCTGACAATAACCCAAATTTCGTCACTCTGGGACTGAAGAAAACCTCAGTGGGAAACAAGGAATTATTGAAATTTTAATGATTTTCACTATAGATACGCTTATTCAGAGAGTATAGAAAATCAGTGGCCATTTATCAATGTAGAGGCGTCTGAACTTGTATCTCTGTCAAGTTTTACCAAGTATGAACTGCACTTTTTTGGGCAAACCTGGATTTATTCCCATTCCAGCTACAGGGCATCAGGAACACTCTGGCTCCTGCCACCTGTGAACTGCCATCTAAAACAAGTCTGAGGCTGTGGGTGAGACAGCAAAAACAAATTAGGTTTCCCTGGTTTTGCAGAAGCTACAGTCACATCCTTAAATTCTACACACAGAATGTTCTTTAATGTTTTCAGTTCAGATTGAAAAGCCAATGCAATAATTAAAGTTCAGGGTAAATGTTACGTAGGAAATCACAAAGAATTGCTCTCCTGGGTATGCTTGGAACCACACTGACTTCAAGCTACCTCCAGTATACCTGTCCTCCAAAAAAAAACCCCAAAAAACCCCAAAAAACCAACTCAAAACCTGAGGAAGCCTTTTCTAGCTCCTCTTATAAACCTGCCCAATGTATTTTGCTAACAAAATGGCAAAGCTGGTACCATGTAACCCATTTTTTAAACATAAATTCAATAAAGGGATAACAAAACCTATCTTAGATAACACAGTATTAAATTATTGTTAGAGCTAGTTGCCATTCTAGCAAATGACAATATAACTATATATATAACTATATATATATAACTATATATGTATATATATATATAACTCCTATAACAATTAGGAGGAAAGTCATGTAAGATTTTAAATGGTGATGAGACTGAAGAAATTAACTAAGGGTAGCAAGGCAAAACACAATTAAACATTACCAGTCTTCCCCAGTAATTCTCTAAGAGCAGCAATGTTGCAACGTATGAAAATCAAACCTTCCAGAAAATATCACAGCAATTAAAACCAGCAGGAGCCCTCTGCTTGTACAAACACGGAATCTCGAATGATATTTCTTTGTCTGCTAGGCAGCATCAAGGTCAGCAGAGCAGCAAGTTAATGAGAATTCCGTGCCCAGCCTTTAGCCAGCCCAGTGGTTTGTCTGTCAGGATTCAAGGAGCACCCACGGCCAGCGCTGTGAGTAAACCCTGATCTGTGTCAGTGCAGAGGCAGCAGCAGGACAGAGCAGAGCAGAGCAAAGGTCAGGGCTTACCGATGACATAGGCCAGCAGCAGGGCCAGGGTCACCGTGATGGCAGTGGCACTCAGGGCCGTGCACTTCCAGTTGCAGCACCTGTAAGGTTTGTTAAAAGTGAAGGCAGGTCTGGAAAAGGTGCTCCGAGGGAGAGGCCTGGGAGGCGGAGAGTAAACAGTGTTGGAGGTTAAGGGATAGTTCTGACTGGCCGCGCTGAAGATGGCCGAGGACCCGGATCCATGCTTGAACAGGAAATGCCTACAAAGAGAAGACAGAAAAGGAGGTGAAACCACCCTGGGAGGTAACAGAGCAGAAGGAACTGAACAAGCACTGCACAGCGAATACTGCACACAGCCACAGAAAGTATCAGACAGAAAATGTGTGTTCCAATGCCCTCTGCACGTTTTTTAACCACAACACAGGATGTCCAGCAACGTTTTAGTGAAGCAACACGACACAGATAAATTCCAAGCTTGTAACAGAGAGGGAAGGTGGTTTCTCAGGTGAGGACTGGGATGCTCCAAGCTGAGCAGCCCCTGTGTGCCTTGCCAGCTCCATCCACACCTACCTGGTTTATTCACCTGCAATACCCCCAAAATGCTAAAGCCAGTCCCACTGAGAACATTTATTTTTTTTACCATGGAAGTTAAAAACAAAAAAAAGTGACTACTCAGTCCCCTGATTTACAGGGCTAATCCATTCTGAAGAACTGTGGTTATTATACAGGTGAGCACAATTTCTTTACTGCTCTTAATTGAGCCATTTCGAGAGGAGTTTTTCTCCAAATGCTTTTGCCTGCTGCAGTGATTCTCAAACATGCTATGAAAGAATTCATCTGGAGACCTATTTCAGCATGCTTTGCAGGACTGATTGCCTTCAAGAAAAAGCAGCAAAGACCTACATTAGCACAGAAAATAAGGTACAGAAATCTGGCTTGCAGAACAAGCTCTGGTGCTGAAGTACAGAGCAGTTTTTTGGAGGAGGCAGGATGGTTTTTCAGGACTGGCAAGGGCTCTCCAGGAGAGTTTAGGAGAGGTTATTTCACATTAAACAACAACTCTACTGTGATATGTGCTCAGAAATTGTGGCAAGAAGGGCTAGTTCAGGGCTGCCCACACCCAGCAGATATTCTTTTGCAAACACCAGCTTTCTCTGGTCCTTCTTGCCTGTGTTTTATCTAAGGGAGCAAACCTCTTCAGTGCCCTCTTTTCTGATGGGTGCACCTCCAAAACTCATGGCACAGCGTGACCCAAAGGAGTTTGGAGCATCCTGGTGCTGCCCTGTCCAGGCTGACACAGCGAGGGACAAGGTCCAGAATCCCCCCAATGGCAAAAGTGCCTCTGAAAGGCACAGGGTGAGTTTTGAGATGCACATCTGCATCAGTCAATGCCTGCTGGGAGGATTTCTTTGAGGGACACACAGCAGGAGGCACAGGATCAAACACTCAGGGGTATGGAGCGTTGTTCTGCTGTGACACTTGACTTCAGGAATATTGTAAATACCTGTTCCTGAAATGGTAATTGCTGGAATGGTGTAATGAGGGTGGTATTATGGATTTCCATTATGGGATTTTAAAAGAAAGGTTACCGTTTGCAAAATGCCAGATTACAGAAAACAAGAAGGTATTACAGAGCAGTTTTATCTTCTAAAGAGCCCTTTAGTTACATAAAAAAGCAAATGAGAATACAGGTTAGCTTGCACTGCAGTTTACAGTGTATCAGCAGTCTTATGACTAAACCACAAGAATGAAACTTAAATTAATTATTCTGCTTCATGATTATTACCCAAATGAGCTGCACTCAGACAAAACTTGACATCTGACCCCGAGCACAGCACCCTGGCACTGCACCACACAGCACACTCGAGTTTTCCTTCCCACTGTAGACACACACATTAGAAAGATGGCACTGCTCTCCACCCTGTAATGTCACCTAATTTTAGTTCAAAATACATCAACTCATGAACAGGAAAAGAATAAATTCAAATGATGTAACAGAACTGTTTGCAGGACTGTATAAACCTGCTTCCCTCCCATCAGGCTGTGAGAGCACAGCTGGTTATTTTGGATCCCGTGCTTTGTTGTCACACATGAAAGCTTTGCAGGGATGAGAAGTTTTTTCTCAGTCAGCAGTTAATCACTTAGACTTTAGGAAAAAAATGTCATGGCAAAATTCCTATTGAAATTCATGGAAATAGAAGCAGAATCACCACATAAAATAAGATATGTTATGAGATATAAGCATATACATATGATAAATATGTATGCATATATACATATACACACACATATATGTAAATATTACAATTATAAAAGGTCAGTTGTTCTCTACATACTTTAATTATTCAAGACATAATGACAGAAACTACTAATTAGATAATTTCTCATTAAAATTTTTTGGAAATTACAGCAAAAGGGCCTGGCATTGGCAGTAGTGATGGTCCTTTATGGTGCATGGCTCAGAGGAATCAGAGGTAAACAGAAAATTGTTATCATTAAGGCTCTAACAAGCAGGGATTCCTAAGCCAGGAACAATTTCATTCAGCTCTCTGCTGGACACACAACTCCATCCACACAGAGCACTGACACTGCTCTCATCTGCAATAAAACTGAGATCCTGGAGCACTGGTACACTGAAACGGAGCCACAGTGAAATAAGGCTGAGAAAATGTTTAAAAACCCCAACTGTTAACAGCTTCCATTTCTGGGAGTGGATATTGAGCACCCAAAGACATTTCTATAGAATCTGAAAAACGCTGGTGGCACAAAGACAGATTTCCAAAGGCAGACTGTGGCTGTGCTCCCATAAACTCAGTGACTCCTCATCTGTCTGGGCCCACCACGGCTCCCCAAGGACGCCAGGACACGCTCAACTGTTGCTATCAATTCTATGAAATCAGCTTCTCTTTCTAAAGAGCAAAATAATAAAACCTGCGGTTCAAAAGTTTAGATGTGACTGCAGCCTGATGTGTGCTTTAATATTTGATCTAAGAGAAAAGCTAAGGCCTGTGGTGGTTTGGGTTTGTTTTTTTCTGTGAACTGAGAACACAAGAAAAATCAGAGCATTTATAATGGTGATTGATAGCACCACTCCTTCCAAGTGGAGAAAAACTAACTGTTCACAAAAACATCAAAAACATCCATAAAGAAGATGATAATACTCTCTTAAGAAGAGAAATATAGGACATAATCTGTAAGGCATTTGTTGGCGAAATAAAAGTCACTTAATATTATTACACTGATAACTCCAATCCATAAATAAATATTAAAGGCTCAGTAACAGTCACAAATAGAAGAGGCAGTTGGAAAGCTTTCCCTGTCTGAGGTAACCACAGTGTCTCCTTGGCTCTTCATCCATCTGCTCATCTCTACCCATGTATGAGCATTACACACACACATCTGATTATTCTGGAAGTGAAAAGGTAGAACTGTTTCCATTCTTCTCACAGCCCAGACCCTTTGTATTAACCTCTATCTACTGTTCTCTTTCAAAATTTAGATTCAGTCTGTTCCTGGTTTTGCAAATGGAAACATTATTTCCTAGAAAGCTGAAAGGCTGCTCGCTCACTGGTGGCCGTAAAATCACAACACGGCTTTACGTTTAGTTAAAGCTTTGGATATCTCACATTACTCCAAACAATGAGCCAGGAGAATCTGCAGTGTGATTGTTCAGGCTGCTGTATTTAGCTGCCATAAAAACCCCGCACACAAACACTGTCCCACGATTCCAGGGAAGCCCACACAGAGCTCCTCACAGAGAAAAAACACAACAGAGAGGAGGAACAACTGAAACTGCCCTGCTGTCCTCAGAGACTGCATCTCCAACTGCCCAAAGCAGGACCCTCAAGGGCCATTGCTGCTGACAGGGAAGTTGTACTTCACCGTAGCTGACAAACGTTTGTATTTTTATTTCCGCAAAAGACACCTTCGTTCTCACATTATTAAATTTAAGGTCATTTTTACAGCTTTTATTTTCAGTTCATGGTCGTATGGACAGTCTTCAATTTATCTTTTGGAATTCAGAAGAGAAATATTTTCAGATCTTTCCTGCTGTGCAGTGAGAACACATGGGACTCAATGAATTTAAAGCCCTTGTCGTGTGTCTGTTATTAATATGGTCAGCCTCTGTACATGTTGATTTATTGTTTAATTAGGTAGAAAATGAGGAAATGCAAGAGAAATGTCATAGCAGCAAATACTGGCCAACAGAATTCGAAGAAAAGCTCATAAAGGAATCCCACCCCCTGCATTTATTCCTGGAAGAGCCCCAAAAGCAGTGATTTATCTCAGGAGTGGGCTCCATTTGCAAAGGAGTTCCCAGTGAACTGCTCAGGCAGAAAGTGTCTCCCTGTTTGGGGGCTCGTGCCCATTAACACCTGGGAGCTGCAAAAGCTGCTCCCTTTGCTACGGAAACCTGGGGCTGGGAGAAAATCAAGGCACAGGAAAGTGTTTTCTCAGTCTCTGCACTGGAGGCAAGATGCACAAAATCCACAAAATGCTCAAATGCTGAGACCGAGAAGAAAGATCAAACCTTGCAAGGGCTCACACTGAACCGAGTGGGAATTTCCAGATGCATTTTTGACTATTCTTGCTTTTAAAATCACTACAGCTTCCACAGAAAGGGACTATGTGCAGGTGTCTGTGAGCTGAAAATCAGTGGACTTCCTGAAGGGAAAAGTTATTATGAGCTTGATTCAAGAGGAACAAAAGCTAAACCATAGCACGGAATAAACCCCTTACTTGTCAAGATCTGCCCCTTACCAAACAGAAATATCACCAAGTGATTTTCAGGAAAACAAATGCATTTAATAACACCTGTACACCTTAAATAACTATACAACACAGAAAGGAATGATTCCATCCACGTGGTGATTCAAATACACTTCTTGAACTCCAAAACCCTCCAAGTTTCCAAGTGTTTAGAGACATAACCAAACTTGATTGAAATATTCCTGAATTGTAACTAAAAATAACAACTGCCTCGAACCCCAAACACTCCTGTTATTCTTCCAGCACTTCAGAGTTTTATATAAATTAATGGTAACTGAATGTCAGGTTTATGGGCTGGCAGCTCAGTGTCCCCTTAGAGGAGCTATTCCCATGGGGATCAGATGGTTTAAGTGAAGCTGTCTCTGCACAGGGCTGGCTCATGGCCAGGGCACTGGAGGGAGATTTCAGCCCATTCAGCACAGCATTAACCTCACTGCCAGCACTGCTAAATGGGCTACAGGAACCGGCAAGAAATCGGATTTCAAAAAGGAAGGAACAAGCAAATATCTTAAACAGTGACGCACAAAACTCCCCTCTGAAACAAAATCAAAATTAGCTAAATTCTGAGATTTAGGCAGAAAAGTTAAAAACTCTGATGCTTTGGTAATCTGTGTCAAAACTTAACTCAAAGTGTGACCAATGGTTTATCCACGAGGGATCTGTAATAGACTATAAGGAGGGTATGAAAAATTTCAGGTAAAAATCCCTACTCAACATCTAGATTGTACTTCCTCTTTGGGGATTTGACTGAGATGGAAAATAAATAGCAAACAGCAGGGAAAAAAAAACAAACTAAGAAAGCAAGATATGGAAACAAATACTGAGTTAACTAGAAGGGCATGGAGGAAATGAAAAACATTCCTTTGAGTTATCAGGGCTTAACACCTACTCCATAAGAAGTAGTTTGCTGTGTTCAGTTGGGGCTGTCAGAGATAATGACAATATATTACACTGAAAATCACCAGATTTGAAGCATTAGAGCAAAGTATCTATGAAGCCTGAAAAAACAATTATTTTAGTGGAAAGGAAGGGAACAGGCAATAAGTTGCAAGTGCCTCATTCTGGGGGAGAGGGAAAAAAAATCAATTTTTGTAAGAGCCCAATAACATTATCCCAAAAAAGAGAATCAGTGTTTCCCACGTTTTTATGTGGTGTGAGAGTTCCTCACAGCCTTCTTCTGGCACTGCTTAAAACGTATTTCTCTGTGTGACAATGAAATTACTGCATGTTTATGAGTGATTTCAATAGTGGCTGTGTTTATTTTTCCCCACGTGTGTGCATGCATTGCTGGAGGCTGCATTTGCATCCCTGGGCACGCTGCAGGGCTGGAGCTGCTGCAGGTACAGCTCTGCCCCCATTCCCCCAGCAGCAGGTGTTTGGTAACGTGTCCTCTGGAGCTTTGAAGCCGTTCTCAATTCTTATTTTTATTTGGGTTGCTTATAATCAGAGTAACTGCCAGAGAGAGGGAGCTGGCCTTGGCAATGACACACAGACAGACTCTTATTTTAGTTTTGCAAAAGCTGGTGTGAACTTGAACAAGTGACTTCGTGTTTCCAAGTCAGTCTCATCATTAAAGATTAGTAAGTTGGGCCCTGACAAAAGAGCTTTGCAGATCAGTGCGTGTAACACCTCCACAGGAAGCACAAAACCACATTCCTGACTTGCCCTTTTCTATAAAAATGCCACCAGGTTTTGCTGTGCAAGAAAACTTCCAAACACATCCACCACAGTCAGTATTTGTCTTCACTGCAGCCCTTTGCCATCTCATCTGGGGTTTCAAATTCTAATTATGTAAAAGTTTAATCTGAGTACTGCAAACATTTTCAGAACTAGAGAATTTTCTTTTACATAAATATGACGCATCATCACTATGAGCAGACTCAGAAACTTGCTTAATTTCTGCCTGTCCAGAGTGAACAGGTTTTACAGTCCCATGATTAGTTCTAGGAAATCTTCTCCTGTCTGAAGATTCTCTAATATTCCATGGCAGCAGATAAAACACCAAACACATGTTCTGTTTGTGGATTAACAGGAGGTACAGTTGGGAAGAAAGCTGAACATGTGTACTCTGATTTTTGCCTAGTTGTTACAGTAGGGAGTACATTACTGTCTAAGTCTTTTTGATTGCAAATGTTCCAAATTGAATAATAATAAAAAAAATCTGCTTAGCTACATTAGGTATGTAGATATTAGCTAGATTTGGTGTTATTAAAGACCTGGCACAGAAACATATCATTGCAATGTTCCTCTTTATTTTGTAGGATTATTTCTAACAGGCAGCCAGACATTATTGGGGAAGGAAAGTAGGGAATGCAGGTATGAGGCCAAAGCACCAGCTCAGTCCTGGCGGAATCACTCCCTGGGAAAGGCAGGAAAATGAAGCTGCAGCCCTTCCTTTTCTCCAAGGCTGTGCTGTGCCCTGCACACTCCTGGCAAGTGCTGATGACAAGTGTTCTTTATTCCAGTGTCCCCTGCTACAGCACTGGCACACACACTCCCAGATTTTCCTGATGGATCAGGCAGCCTTTCTGCCACCTTCACTTCTGGGAGAGACCAGTGGGGACATGAAATCTGCTCAAACAACCACGGGAGGGTCACAGTGTGGAAAATTCCCACTCTGTGAATGACTAATGTGGAGCCCAAAGGATGTTTTCCAGTCTAAACCCCTAATTCACTGCACAGCCCTTTACAGAATTAGATATAGCTGCATATCTCTGTATCTGTCCTTTATGAGAAGCTTCAAATTTGCAAAAAGACCAGTAAGAAACCAGAAAATTTAAACTGAACTCAAAAGAAAAATTAATTGCAAAATATTGTCCCCCAATGAAGCCTGATGGAAATGTAGTGAATGGAGATGCAGAGAGGCTTAAAAAAGATCTACCTGACTGTTAAGTGAAGAGAACCAACAGTTGATGGGACAGAACGCCCAGAGGTCCCCTTTCTTGCAGCAGAAGGTGACCTCTGGGTGCTCTGTCCCATCAACTGTTGGTTCAGTAGGCAGGTATTTAAGCTTGTTACACCAGAAACAGCAGAGATCTATCTTCATAAAGCGTAAGAAAAGCCCGTGTCTCCATAAGGACCAGCTGAACTGGACTGCTGTCTGCGCTCACTTTTGCAGGGATGCTCTCCCACCCTCCCGGAGCCGTCCCGGGGTTTGCCCTCGGGACAAGCCGCGTGCCCGCCCCGTACCTGGTCTCCAGGGGGATGTTGCTGTTGAGGACCCAGCTGTTGTGCAGGTGCACCGAGTCCTGCGTGCCGGCGGGGCCCGGGGCGGCGGCGGGGCTGGGCTGGCTGCGGGTGGTCATGGATCTCCGCTGCAGGGAGTCCGCGGCGCCCGGCGCCTTCCGGGCACACGTGCACGCGTGCGGCGGCGGCGGCGGCGGCGGCAGCGGCCGGAACGTGAACTGGTTGTGCGGGCTGCCCGGCATGTCTGCAACAGAGCACACGGGTTATTGGCATGTGTGCAACGGGGGAACGACCAAACGCGGGGTTAGTGTCATGTGTGCAACAGAACACACGGGTTATTGGCATGTGTGCAACGGGGGAACCAACACATGGGGTTATTGTCATGTGTGCAACGGGGTAACGACCAAACACGGGGTTACGGTCATGTCTGCAACAGAACACACGGGTTATTGGCATGTGTGCAATGGGGGAACACAAACACACACGGGGTTATTGTCATGTCTGCAACGGGGGAACACAAACACACACGGGTTATTGTCATGTGTGCAACGGGGAAACAAACAAACACGGGGTTATTGGCATGTGTGCAACACGGGAACACACACATGGGGTTGTTGTCATGTCTGCAACACGGGAACAACCAAACACATGGGGTTGTTGTCATGTCTGCAACAGGGGAACACACACGTGGGATTGTTGTCCTGTCTGCAACAGGGAAACACACACAAACATGGGATTGTTGTTATATCTGCAACACAGGGAAAC
>VXBN01009204.1:740620-779159 GCA_013397395.1 Sinosuthora webbiana
GTCATGTCTGCAACACGGGAACAACCAAACACATGGGGTTGTTGTCATGTCTGCAACAGGGGAACACACACGTGGGATTGTTGTCCTGTCTGCAACAGGGAAACACACACAAACATGGGATTGTTGTTATATCTGCAACACAGGGAAACACACACATGGGATTGTTGTTATTTGTGCAATAACAGGGAAACACAACCAGGATTATTGTTACATCTGCAACAACACAACCAAACACAGACAGGATTACTTTTAGCAAGATTCAGACTGCCATTAGATGTTGTTTTGCAGTCAGTGGCTCCTTTATGTTCACAGAATTCACAGAATCGCCAGGTTGGAAGAGACCTCCAAAATCATGGAGTCCAACCCAGCCCCAACACCTCAACTAAACCCTGGCACCCAGTGCCACATCCAGGCTTTGTCAAACACACCCAGGGATGGTGACTCCACCACCTCCCCGGGCAGACCATTCCAGCACTTTATCACCATCTCTGTTAAAATCTTTTTCCTGATATCCAGCCTGTATTTCCCTTGGCACAGCCTGAGGCTGTGTCCTCTCCTGTTAGTGCTGCTGGAGAAACAGACCAACCCCACCTGAGCACAGCCACCTCCCAGGAGCTTGTCTTAATTAAAAAAGGAAAGGGGAGACTAAAGCCTTGAACTGAAGGAGGACAGATTTAGGTGAGATATTAGGGAGTAAATCTTTGCTGTCAGGTTTTATGGCAGCTGAGGTGGCAGGGAGCTGACAGCCCCTGACCAGCCTGGGCCCTGCTCCCTGTGCTGCCCCTGCCCCGTGGGACCCCCAGCACCCCAAAGGGACCTTGTGCCTGCACAGGGTCCTGTCCTGTGCTAACAAACGCTGCCACACAGCCCAGGGTGCCTCAGCCTGAGCTTCAACCCCCTGCACAGGACAGTGAACACACCAACGTGGTGCAGTGGTACTCTGAGGAACAACAAACCCTTGTTTTCCCTGCTTCCCCAAAGTCTCCAAGGAATCTCAGTGCAGCCAGACACACAACCATGGAAAAGAGCAAACACTTGGTGAGGAAGAGAGCGGTAACAATTGCTGCCACACTGAGTGATCTGTGAACTTTTTACCCTGGAACTCCTCCAGCTACTTCACCTCAGTGTGTAACGCAGCTTTATCCCTTTTCTGCACTCACCCTCACTCTCCCTTTTTAGCAGATGTCCAGTTAAATTTGCAGAAATCCAGCTGGAGCCAAGCTCTGATGAACCTGCAGAAATCCCCTGCAAGGAGCTGCTGCCATCCATTTACAACACACACTTCCTTTACATTATGACATGATGTGTCTTCAAGGCACAAGATGAAAGTGGATCCTCTCCTCTCCTGGAAAGGCTTGTGGAACAAAAGCACCTTTTCCTCTCTCTGTGACAGCCCCAATTTACCCCAGCTGGAGAAACAAGGTTGTTTAGTGCTCCATGTAAGCTTTTCAATGCTGTGGTAAGCAAAGCTGTCATGGATTTGGCCCAGGCTTAATCCTTTTAATTTCATTGATCTTTTATCAAGGCAGCATTCGTACAGTTGCACTGAGGTTTATGCTGGAGTATTTGTTTGCATACACCAGAAAAGCATTTCTAAGCATATTAGAAAATTGGAGACCTCAGTAAATTAAATCACTGGAGTCAACAGTCCAGGGCTCCAAAATAATCTGCTAAGGCACTTTCATATAATAATTAATCTGGGTAAATCCTGTATCCTGTTATTTTAGAATTGAAAGCTACCCAAATTTCGCCCGTAATATTTGATGCCCAGCATCCTTATGTATTTGATCAATGACATTTCCTTGCTTCAGGTATCAATCTCAAATCGCCTCCAGAGAAAATCTGCAGGTTTATTACACAACCTGTGATTTGCATGACAAGCCATTTCAATGGCTGAGCCACTGTCCTGTCAGAAAAATGCTGATTTTTGCCAGGACACACAGTCAGACTCCACAAGGTACACCAAGAGCTGTGCAGTAAATGCCAAGGTGACATACCTAGGTGCTTCCCTAGGTATTGGGGAAAAAAAAAAGACAGTATAATCTATCTGGCAACACATCTTTTAGCTCCCTTTTCATCTGTTCTGTCCCTGTCCTGTCCATGGATTTTCCATGCAATAACAGACTGGCTCTGCTTTGGAACCACCAATCTCTGGCTCATAAGGTACCTTGTAACTCCCAGCGCAATTTAGCACAAGACAGCAGCACATCCCATTTCCTGGGGGGATTCCTTTTTAATTATCACACTTGTCACCCTTTCCTCCAGCTGCTGGCATCGCAGAGAACCTCACACTGCAGCCTGATTATTTTGGTGATTTAAAAAGTCTTCCTCATCAGACCCTGGTTTCAGTGAAGCACTGCAAACTCATTAGGCTGAGAACCAGCCCCAGTTTCCAATTAGTTTTTACAGACTTTCTAAATTGGCAAAGTCGTTTTTATTTTGCTCGAAACTGAGTCTATATCTCATTATTTTTTATGACACAAGAAATATAGCTTGGGATATAAAGCAGCATTAAATCTAAATATACACACTTAGGATTCTCCAGGACTCTAAATAAACAGCAGACTATGTAAAATAACTTACTGCAAAATCATTTAAATACCTAAAAGGGGATATTATGCAAGATAATTTGTCTAAAGCCAACAAGATTCCAAAATGTACGAGACTGATGTAGGAATTGGCTTACCTAATGCTACCTCTAACAACTGCTTTTATTTCTAATGGCTGCTAATAACTTTCATATTTTTAAATTCTTGTACATGAAAACATTTATGTATGATATGCAAATACAGACTTGTTTTCATTGTCTTCATTGATGTGACAGAAATTCCCATTCGTCTAAAAACGTACCTATATGACATTATTTCAGCTCAAACTTTACACTTGGAATAATCTGCTTCAAATCAGATTTCCACCTGAGGAGTAACCAAGCCAGAAATGATTCTCTTGGTCTTCATCACTGCCCTCCTCATCTGCATTCAGCTCAGTTTCTCACAGACAAAAGAGACTCTTTAGAAAATTTCTAAATTTCCCCTGAGAAGTAATTTTTTAGAATAGTCCTCTCCTTTCAGCAGAGCACACCTAGAGCTGTGAAGTTTCCTGAAAAGATCCAGACAACATTCTGGTGATCTCTTTTATTCCAACTTGCACATTCCCCATCCACTTCACAAACTCTACTCAAACTTAATTCTGTCTACCAGTTTTGTTTGTTTGTTTTGCTTTCTTTCTTTTTTTTTTTTTTTAAATTTTTAGGGGTTTTGCTTTCATTATTCAACTTCAGGAATAACTCAGTAAGTGTTAATTTAGTTAGCTCTCCTACTCTGAGGCACTTTGTAAACTTCCTGCACCCACACCAAGAGAAACTGCAGCAGGGCTGGCAGCTGGAAACAAGAAAACCTTGCCTTGGAATTCTGCCGGCTTGAAGGAGTTCTGCTTTCTCTCTTTCCTTTGAAATTTGGTTCTGGTTTGTTCTTTGGGATGGCCACAAAGAGCACTGACCTCGTGCTGCCCCATGGAATTGCGCATTCCACATTTACAGAGCCCAGACCTCGACAGCTCCTCCTGAGCTCCTCAGGTCTGCTGCCTTTCCTCTCAGGACATGAAATAATTCACATCCTGCTTTGTAAAGGGCTTCTGCCTTCAGAAAGGGGGGCATCAGTTACCTCGGGACACTCCCTGGCTCAGGCACGGTGGGGGATGCTGCTGCTCTGCTCAAAAGGAAGAGGATGGACAGATCAGGACCACGGACAGCAGCAGCATTAACATAAACTCATCTTCCCCGAGAGTCGGGCTAAAATGCCTTTGTAATCATAGGCATGTAGGCAAATTGCTTTACAGACGGGCAAAAACGAGATAAACAGCTTCATCAACTGGTTAAGTACGTAATTTAAAGTTAGTTTTGAAAATTAGCCAAGCCTTGGCGGAACTGTTTTCCTAACAGTTCTCAAATACATTTTCCTATACTTTTTGGATCCATATAAAAGACAGGGTAATTGAACAGTTTTATCATTTACTGACAAGGCTACAATAGCCTGTATTGTTATTAGGTGAAGTATATCAGAGAGAATATACTAAAACGTAATGAGCCATAAAAGGTTTGCATCTAACCTGCAGTGCTTTTGAAATATTTTAATTTTTTCTCTCTCTGAATTTATTATTTCTTGGTATGTTTGGATTTTCTTGTTGTTGTTGTTGTTATTTACTGGATGTGTCTCAGCAGAGTGTGAATTAGCTGGTAATCCATTATTTAATGAACAAAACAGCAACATATGTTCAGGGAGTTTAGTTCAGGTTATTTAAGAGTTCTGTGGGTATACTGCTGCTCAGTTACAAACCACTCTGTGATGATTTTTTAAGCATTCTTAGAATTACAGAATGGTTTGGGCTGGAAGGGACCTTAAAGATCATCCAGTCCCAAGTCTCCTGTGGTGGGCAGGGAACAATTCCTTTCCAGTACCCTAAATCCATTCCTCCTGTCCCTGCATGCCCCTGTCCAAAGCCCCTCTCTTGCTCTTATAATCCCTTTATGTACAAAGTTCTGTGAGGTCTCTCTGTTCTGCTTATCATGGCAGCTCTTCCCTTTCTTCATGTTTTTACATCCAAAGATAAACTTGTCCTGTAAGACCTAAGGAAGTATATTTTATAAACTCGACATCACTCTAGGAAAGTTTACAAAAACATCATTACCCAGTTTTGAACACCAGAGGAAAAAGGAAGGATGGGACCAACAGATCTTTCTTTAAAACACTCTTGTTTTTTACAGAAGTGCCTGTTTGTACCTCTTTAATTCTGACTAATACAGTTCCTTGTAGTACAGCACTAAACTTGCCTAAAGCTCCTCAAGGATTCCATACTTATTTAGGTATTCTAACACAAGCCTGGGATTTTCCCACATTTTCCAACTTCCTGGATAGGATGCATTTAATAATATTCTGTCTTTCAGGACAAAAAATTCAGGCATCTGTTGTCTTTGTACTGTACACTAAACTTACTTAACTTGTCAGTTTTGCTTTGCACAACTCTTGAAAGAAGACAGATAAACCCTTTCCTTGAGGTGTGTGTGTGGGGGGAGCGTTTCTGCTTTTTCTGATGATAGAAATGTTAATATACTCAAACCAAAAGAAAAGCTTCTGGGCCCAAAGCTGGCTCTTTGTTCTCTGCAGCTGCTGCACTGAAAGACATTACCTTTCCTGACAAACTTTAGAGGCACTTACATCTGCAGAGCTACAGCAGCACTACTCCTCCTTAATTAACTCCATCAGTCAGTGTTTTAACTCGGGAGCCTGATTGCTGAAGTGGAGTAATTTTGGTCATAAACATTGCACTGTAAGATGTCCCTCTCCCTGTTGTAGTTTGTAACCTGAAACGAGTTGGAGGTTATGATGCTGTGTGCTGTGGCTGAGATGCAAGCTTTAAATGTTATCATGCACAAGCACCTGACAACATAAACATGCTGATGTGTGTTCATATAAAATTAACGTTGCCAGAGGGGAACGAGGAGCAACAGCTCCTGAGGTGCTTTTACTCCACCGAACTGCCTGAATTATGGCTTTGCTCTGTGCTGCTTCTTCACAGAGCTGTTAAATACTAATGTGCTCCATGCATAACATTGATGGGGAAAACATTCCATTTATGGGAAATGCTCACATTTACGTCAATTAATATGAAAAATCTGCGAGGACACCAGCACTCACTGCCTGCCTCCCCTGGGCTGCAGGTGGTACACCAGTCAGGTTTTAGTGCCCACCCAGCTGAGCCAGGACTCTCCTCCATCCCTGCAGCCTGTGCCAGCACAGGACAGGCCCTGGGGGCTGAGGTGCCAAGGACAAAATGGGAAGGGAGGAGAAGAAAAGCAGCACTCCAGTTGTGATGGAGTCTGAGGGAACAGCCCAAACAAGCAGCTCAGGCTCCCGGCGGTTTGTTTAGCAGATCAAGCAGCTGCTGGTACAATTAACATCACACGGCATTCAAAGGACAGGGAGAAGACTGACAGCTCCCAGCCAGCTTAAAGGGGATATTTCCAGCAGAAATTGTAATTCCTGCCATTACTTAAAAGTGGTGGGTTCAGTCAATATCACGAGTTGTTTCTTCTATCAGTGGGAACTCACAGGGGACAGTACAATCACTATTCTAAAACTGTGAACAAAGTGGGAGAAATTACAGCTTACACAGTAAGCCTATCATCTAGGTTTGCAAAAGACAGGCACTTACAAGTAGCCTGGCAGCAAATATTTGATGACTTTAGAGGTGAACAGATTTTGATTAAAGAGCAGTTTATGATTGGTAAAATAGGTTGCAAGCAGTCACGGCTGTAAAAATTAATGTTTCCGCTGTTATTGATGGGTTTTGGCAGTGATAAATATTCAAGTTTTGGCCCTTGTGTTATTAAATTCATTAGCAGTGGGGGCTTTCTGAAAGGGATCTCTGGGTAATGGAATTAGCAACTATAAATCACACTGAAACACACCGTGTATCCAGCCCAATAGGTCAGTGCAAATATCATGAAAACAGACATATTAAACCACTTTGTCAGCCCCTGCCTGCCTCCTACCTGCTTCATCTGTGTTCCTGCTGTACTGCAACATTTTCAGGGAGAGAAGCCTGCCTGAGGCCGTGCCCTGTTAGAGACCCAAATAACACTGAAATTCCTGGGGGCAATTATATTTTAATCATCTATTTAAAGAGCAAAATACTGGTTTTTTGTCTAAAGAAAAAAGGGACACTTTTTTTTTTTTAGAAATCCAATAAATGGTAACCTCAGCTGTAGGATGTTTAGCATCAGTTTTTTCTTGGTAACCCTTAGAATTACAAGGGACCATTTAGGGAGGCTGCATGTAATTGTCAGATAACATAATAGAAGGCAATTTGTTACTCACCAAATAATTCTACATGGTATCTAAGTGACACTGGATTAGTGAAAGGACAGACCTCAGTGAAGAATCAGCTGATTGACTGCTCCTGCCTTTTGTCCCTGCAGGAAGTTTACAAGTTCTGGTCCCTCTCAATGCACAGATAAAACAAAAAAACTTCTACAAAAAGATCTATACCTGCATTGGTGTTTGCTAACGTTTCATTCAGCCATGCTGACACTTCTCCTATAGTCCTGAGCTGGCTGGGAGGAGAGACAATGGAACATGTGTAACTGATGGTAAACAGCAAATCCAGTATTTTTCAAAGAAAAGCCAAAAACTTCTGTAGGGAAAGACAGAATAACAACACAGGAACAGGTAAAGTAATGCTGAAAATGAATGTAAGACAAGGCCACAGCTGTCAGATCAGTCTCTCTAAAGCACATTTGGGCACTTGGAGGCAAGCACGTGCATTTTCTGGAGCACCAATATGCTCCCACCCCCCCTGTCAGCAGGGGACTGACCATGCCCTGATGCACAGACGTGTTTAACACCTGAACCCCACTCTGGTGTTTGTTTTTGGGGCCCTGCACTCCCCCAGCCCTCAGTCCTGAGCACAGCACCAGGGAGGCACTGCACACCCACCCGGGTAACTCTAGCCTGGGAGCTTCAACAAGCCTCTCCTGCTAGTCTGCCTCCACTCACAAAGGAATCCTGTGGGGTTTTATCTTCTTTTCCTCCTTAGAGCCGGGATTAATGCAGAGGATGCAGGTTTTGTGTTGGGACTCTGGGTTTAGTAACTCTTACCTATAGCACAGCCTCAGGAGTGGTGAGCTCTAACTAGCAAGGCAGGAAATGGAGGTGTCTCTAACTCCTCCCAAGGCTATTTAAGCATAAACTATCCAATAATGAGCTGACACCTGTATTATTTATACTTTTGACCCAATAATGACCACCCAAGGCCTGCAATGCAGACCCTTTCACCTAATTAGAAAAAACCACCCCAAACCACGAAGAAGAAGGTGAAGAAGGAGGACTCAGACAACACCTCAAATCCTCCATATTTCCCCACATATATCATTATATACTAAAACCTTAAATTCTAAGGTTTTCACCCTGTGAGATCACACACTTCTCTCCAAACTCCACACCCACAACCCCAGTGCTGTCACTCAATTTTGGAAGCTGTCCCACGGCCTCAGCTCCAATGCAGTGTTTGCTTGAGGGTGAGAGTATTTTAGCACAAAAAACCTGCAATTCTCAGCTTCCAGAACTCCACCAGAATCCCGTGCAATGCAAAAGGAGCAAAGCTGACATTATTTTACAGCATCAACAGGCTGTAAAAGTTCTTTGTGACCGTATCCTCAGCTCACCTCACTTGGTATTTCTTAGTGTTTCACCCAGAGCTTTTCCATATACAGTTATTTAAACTCATTGTAAATAAGACACATATTTCTGAATATTACTAGAAATTACGCCCATAAAATACTGAATAAAACCTTCAAAACAAATGCATAAAGAAGTATCGAGGGAAAAATACTTTTTCATATGAATCTACCCAACAAAGTATTTTAATGAGCGCGGATCTATTAAGAGAATTCTCAGGACACTGTAATTATTATTCATTTTCTAGAATTGTTTCACCGTGAAGCTTTATGCTACTATGGGGACTTTAATGTTTATGTTTTGTGACGGCTGCGTTGACTATTAAAAAGCAATTTGGCTGACATTTTAAGTCTTTTGTTGCCAGTTTTAATTGGATTGTTCACCAAGCATCAACTCCCCCGTTAACTGCAAAAATTACAGGCCGACGTCAGTTTACAGTAATGACTGTTTAATGGTTTTGTGCTTTCAGCACGCCAGCTTCATACAGACTCATGCATGATTAGTTTCATATCAAGACCTGTAATTAAATAATTGAAACCTCAACAAAAGGAAACGGCAAACGGGAAGACATCTTTAATAAGGACTCCAAGATTTATCAGAGCACGCATTCCAAATTAAAAAACAGTTAATATTTTGAGGTCAAAGAGTTGGTGCTAAGGCAAAAACTTCTCTCACCTTTTCCTACAGAAGAAATTTGCCTTTAACTGATTTAAAATCTGAGAGCTTGATGCTGTAGGTACTTGCACTCCATTCTGAAACCCAACTCCAAATTATTCAGAACTCATTATTAGCTATTTTTGTTTACTTTCCAGACTAGGTGAAGCTGCTTTTATAATAATAATAACAATAATTACAAGATATAAAAATAATTACACCTCAACTGAAACTTACAGTACTTCCAGCCACAGAAAAACAAGCCCACCAACTTCTCAGCAATTCAGGTTCTTGACAGAAAACAGATTATTAGTCTTTGTTCAGCTCTGAATCCTATGCCAAACTCCTACATATTTCAGAATTTCAAACAGAGAAAAAATGGCTTTTAGAAGAAAACTCTTTGAAAGTGTGAAATATCCATGCAAATAAAGCCAGAACAGACTGACAAAGCAGGGCCAGCCCTGCACAGGCAGCCAGAGCCCCCTCACACTGCTCAGGGAATTTCACACCTGATGGTTCTGGCCACCCAGCACGGCTGGAAACTTCCTGTAGGCAGCTCAACATTTGAATTTTGAACAGAATTCGGTATTTCACACATTTCTATACTTACAAAGTCCAGGGGGAAAAAAAAAATTACTGACCAAGGGCTTTCAGTGTCTTAATAAGAACATGCACATCTGCACTAGAAAATTTGGGACCTGGTGCCTCTTTAAACTGAGGCTGTACATTTATGGACTCTGACTAATTTTACATCTCTGAGGTCAAACATCAGACTTTGCTGTGTTACACAGTCAGTATTCAGGCAAATCTCAGCAATCTGTAGCAACTTCAAAGAACTCAGGTTAACGTGTTTCAGGTTTTTATAGCCTACAGTCACCTACCAGGAAGTCTGGCTTATACCAAGTTTATTTACAGAACTAAATTTTGGTCATCTTGAAGGATTTCATTCTAGAACATTGTTAGAATAGCATGGAGCAAAACTGCACTCACTGACTGCTTCCTGCTCCAGCCAGGGAACCTCATCCAAAATCCAGCACTGGAATTTCCTCCTATGGGATCAGCTCATTGCCAGTTTAGGCAGAAGGCATTTAGGGAAAATAAGAGTGTGTCACTCACTCAGCCAACTGGTGAAACAAGTTCAAGGCAACCCCTTCTGATGGCTGAAAAGAAATGAATGGCTCTGCCTTGGAGTCCTGTAGCACCAGCAATGCAAAAGTTAACAGCTAAAGAAGAAAGAGCTCATTTCCAGATCTCAGAGCGAGCTGGGTACTGACACCTGAACAGCAGTTGGATTCTTAACACATGATTTGCTGCCCAGAAGAGAAGAGCCTCCTTCTAATCCTCATACTGACGTTTAAATTCTAATTTTGAGGCCTCCTTGCAGTCTTTTGGAACACAGGACTCTCAGCAATGACCTCACACAGATTTAGTGAGCAGCACCACTGGGACTCCTGCTCCTCACTCTGAATGATGCAATAACCAAGCAACAAACTCATCCCACAGCACTGAGGGACAGAATAACCAAGGAAACCAGGACAGAATGACCAGTCCTGTTCACTGCACTGTGCTTTATCCACTGCCTTCCCTCACTAGGGAACATCCAGACTGAATGCAAATAAAGCAAACATGCCAGGGAAGTGGAGGAAGGAGCTGGGAATAGTATGTGAAATAGTTACCCTTTACCAAAGAGGGTGGACAAAATGGATGGAGATCTGTAGGCAGTTTCAGCTTACAAAATCTCAAAACGATCTTTTAAAAGTAATTATTAGAGCTGAGTCGCAGCATTCAGCTGAAATTGAACTTTTCAGAATGTCACATTGAGAAATTAGGAAAGGAAAAGAAAAAAAGCAAACCCATACACATCAAAAAGGAGAGGGCTGCTCAAACACAGCTTTCCTCCTCCTCCTCCACTTGGTCTTTTACAATCTTATATTGAAGGAAAAGCAACACGCCATGTATCTGTGGAAATGAAGATACCCTACTGCAGAAAAAAAAAAAATACATGGCTGAAAAATGTTTGAGTAAACACGTCAGTGAATTGGTTCCAGCTGAAAAAAGAAGAACTGAGTATAAAGACATAATCTAAGCCAGCTGTATGGTAGTTCAGAGTCCAAATTGAGATGAAAATTTTGCCTAACGTAGGAGGAGACCTCAGATGGCTGCAGAGACACTCCCAGGGTGGTTTGCAGCCTGCAGTGATCTCGAGAGCTCTAATTCTGTCCTGTTGATTAGACAGGAAAAAAGAGGGAAGGGAAGGAGCTGCCACCAGCTCAGCTGTGCCTGTGCCAGCACCCAGCCTGGTCCCCAAGAGCTGTGCACAAAGAACATCTGCTGAGCTGAAATTCACCTCATGGGAGCATCTCTGCCATTCCAGAGCACAATATGATTATCTTGCTACATCATCTGTATTAAAAACTGTCACACTGTGTGACTGCAGAGCTAATGCAAAAATGTTTACTTCATGAGAGCAAACGAAACGAAGGAAACTGTAGCTGACATTTATGGTATTGATCCAGCTCCAACACTGATGCAAAGTAAAAGGGTTTGGGAAGTTTATTCATCTACTGATTAGTGATTCATCCCCTTCCAGATGATCCCTGAGGATGACAGCATTGTCTGTGTTTGCGTCCATCTTCATTGTGCAGCATTTGCTTCATTTCACACGCTGTAAAGGCAGCACTGAAATTATGGTGAATTAACTGTACAGAACTAAGCACGTCGTCCTGCTTTCCAAACGACTCCATTTCCCTACAGAAAACCCCTTCCAATCCCATAGCAACAGCGAAGACCTCCGTGTTTCCCACTAAGAGCCCTCCCAGAGGCACTAGCCAAAGACAAAGCTGCTCTGCTAGGTTACATTGCTGAAAGCATCACTGAATGGCTGCTGTTAAAGCAAAGGACACTGTCCACATTATCACTGAATAGGCAAAATCACCCAGAAAAATCCCATAACTGATTTTTTTTTTTTTTTTGAGTATAAGAAAATTCTGAAGCTGGAATGCCACAGATTCCAGAGCAGGACTGCAGGAAGTCACTGCTGGAAGTACACAGAGAGCACAAGTGGTCCTTATGTGCACCAAAAATAGTTGACAGGCTGCTGCCATTACAGCCAGTGATGCTCCTCACCCAAAAGCAGGAATGGAAAAGCACAAATGGAATGAGACACTGCCTTGTTCTCCTTTCACCTCAGCCAGGTGAATGCAAGGGAACTGCCAAGTGCACTCTCTTGATGGGCACAGGAACACATTCCCTCCCTCTCTCAGCCTCTGCTGATGCTTCCACTGGTGCAGTGAAGCCCTTTATTCCCTGCCCCAAGTTCTTACTGTCAAGGCAAACTGAGCAATGAATGGGGATCCAGCTCAGCTGAGAGCAGCATTTGATTTAATACCCCTATAACACTCTGAACACCAAAATGCACTAGAGAAGTGCTAAGTCTTGTTAAGCTCGGCACTAGTGAATGCAGGGTGACAGGCTCCCTGCAGCTGACAGGAGGGCTCAGCAGAGCCAGCACACACAGCCAGGCAGTGCAGAAGGGTAAAAGTGCAGAGGGAACAGGACTCCTCAGAAACCCACAAAGCCCATCCTTACAGCTTTCATCTGAGCACGGGAGGCTCGGCTTTGGTTATTTATATGCAGGGAGTAGCTTGCAAGAGATGAGAGAGGGCGAGGAAGGGAGAAGGATAATTGTGTACCGGGTATGAGGGGATGTTTGCAACCCTCTTCCTCACCATTACCTGACTGCCAGGTGAGTCTCCTGACAACTGCCTCTCCTGTGAGAGTCTCCTGCTCTGATGAGGAGCTTCCCCTCCAAAGAGAGATCTCTGCTTTGGGGAAATGTCACCGGCACTGACACATTTCCCGGAACGTTTGGGTTTCAGCACACACTCAAAGAAATGGGAGTTTACATTTTAAAGCTTTGCCATAGAGCAATGGCAGGCAGAAGCTGGGGAGGCAGATTTCTGTGTCCCTCTGAAGTCAGGGAGCTGCTCTGATGAGGCACAAGGGCTGGGCTGGCCCCTGGGGCAGCGTGTCACCAGGACTCTGCTCATTCATTTCTGTACCCACCAAGCCAAGTGAACAAAATGCAGCCTAAATATAACCTAAATATAACCACCAGGGGCTTCTTGTTGATTGCAGCAGGAACCGAGTAAAACTGTGCATAACTTCAGCCTGTTTGGATAACCGAGTCACCTTTTTCTTTTAACCTACAAGAGGAAGGCTGTGTGGATTCTGGATGTATGCACATACCCCCTTTGCTATAGAAACAGCCTAATTCTACTCCAGAGCCCAGGAAAAGACAAGATGCCTGGTAATCTGCCCCTTTGTGAAGCAGGGCTTCTCATCTCACACAGGCACGGAAAGCTAAAAGGACAGCACTTTATCCCTTTGTTTGAAAATCTTCAATAGACGGCATTTTTTAAAAAAAAATAAAATACTAAATGGGTTCTATTCAAATGCAGCAGGAAAGGAAACGGTGCCCAGTCCAGGCTGGGCACAGTGACCTGCCCTAGTTTGTCACTTGAACAAAGGCATAAAAGCAAATGATAAATTTCCATTTTGTTACACAATATTTCATTAGGGAGCTAATTAAACAAGCTCCACTCAAAGACAGCATATAAACAATGTTACACTGGAAGGGGAGCATTTCTCAGAAGGTATTAGCTGATGGCACTAACATAAATGATTTAATTCTTTTTTTCTTTTCTCAACTGTTAGGAACAAAAAGCTTTTTCCCCCATTACCTCATCCCAAGTAGTTTTGCAAATCAAGCCCGTGTTCGCATTCATGCTGTCACTGATAATGGATCTTGTGTCAAATAAAAAGAGAGTAAAGGACCTGATAATAAGTGCAATTATAAAACATCAAAAATGGTAGATCAAAGTGGATTTCCTTTATTCCACTGTGTACAGTCACTTCAGAGCTTTTCAGTGTTCCTGTCATGCAGTCCTGACAGGATGTATTAATTTTCTCCATTATCCTAGCAACAAGTATGGCACACTTCAGAAAGCAGCTGACAAATGCAGCTCCTCATTATTACTCTGTCTTACTTTTATTCATTTTGTTTATAAAAACACTTTTAAAATCCCCTTCTCCTGAGATTCTCAGGCACGGTGATAGCCATCAAACGCCTGATAACCTTGAGATAAACAAAATCCAGGGACAAAGTCTCAAGCCTTTCAAGCACTGACACTACTCACAGAAAGACTGAAGTTTACAGCCTCCAAAAATTTCAGTTCCACTGAGCTCACGTTAGACGAGCTTGAAAACTTTACCTAAATATTGCTGTTTTAATTCATCTTGGAAGACTACCAAATTTCTGCACAGTTACTGAATTCTGGATGGGAATTGATGGCGTCGATTGGCAATTCAACATGCAAATTGCCTCTGGAAAAAAAACCAAAAAAAATGCTCAGGAGTTTAAGCAAACCAGCTCAGCTTCATCCCTCCTGCCTCATCCCCACGGGGACCACGACTCAACCCCTGGTGTGGCTGCTCAGGTTTATCACCCCAACAACAGTCAGGAGCTTCTGAAATGAAACGTGCACGACAAGAAAATAGTTCTGCAGCGTTTTCCCACAGGAAGGAATGAGGAGGGAGGCTCTGAGCTGGTGGGCTCGAAATAAACTCTGTTTATGCCTCCCCACGTTCAGGCTTGCAGGCATGTTTGCCTCTGAGCTGATCACAAAGTGCTGCAGCTGCTATTGCCAATATACACAGGAACATGGACTCCAGCACTGGGAAGGCAAAACAGGAATCAAGGAAATTGCACAATATAAACAAGGGCACGCGAAATTAAGTCCTGAAGCAATATATTGTCATATGAAATTGTACATCCTTGCCGAAGCCACCAAACCGTGCCAATTTGCACTAAGTGAGAAGATAATATTCACACAAAACCCTAAACACGATCGTATCTGATGTGCAGAATTTCATAGGGTAAAACCCACTCAAAGCAAGCATGCTAATGTGAGGTACCGTGTTCAAAAAGTACACCATGTTATTTTAGAGTATACCTGACTGGTATTGACTTCCATGACTAGTCTGAAAAATAAATCTGAATTCATTAATTCAACTCACTGTGACATGGCCCTACACGAGCTGAGGAACTCCACCATGCTGCCACCACAAAGAGGATCTGTCTCAAATACTGGCCTGAAAGCAGATGCAGCAGTTTCAGATCCCATCACAAGAATATTATGGAAATGATGCGTGGAAGTGATTTACATCTTCATTATTTCCAGGCTGCAGGAACTGCTACTGCAAGTACTTTGCAGAGTCATTTGCTAACATTTAAGCAAGTTATGATTAATGCAATTTGAGTAGAATACATATTGGACAGATAGATTATAGCCCTGCTGACACTGTATGTACAATAATTAGTGCTGTGACAACAGCTAATTATTTATAATTTTAAAGCTTAAGGATTTTATCCATAAATATTGTGGTTGAAGTTAATAGATTGGTTCCTTCCATCGCCAAAACAAGGTGACAGAATTTATGCATTAAATAAATGAACGATTTCTTATCAATATTTAAAACTGATGGAATGCCAATCAATAACATCCCTAGACATTCCGAGCACTGCTGCAAAGCATTACTGCCAAAATTAGTACATAAAGCACCCACAGCTCATCCCACTCGCTGTGCTGGGCAACACAATGAAACTTGTTAAAGGACAATTGAAAACATAAAAACCACCTCCTTAAAATTCAGGAGATCTGAGGGATCAGTATGAAACACTGCTCCAGCTGTATGAACGACCTGGGCCAGAAGTGGGGTGAACAAACAGATTCTCAGATGGAATCTAAAGGGATTAATTACTTCATTGATTTCAATATTGCTGCTCTGGAAGAGCACATCCAAACTTCCCAGCCTGCAGGACCTGACTGCCCTGCTGATGGCCAAGGAACACAGTGTTACTCTGAATTTTGTGTTCATTCTCTGCTCAGAATGAACACAAACACCCGAGAATTCAGTATCAGAACGCCAGGGAAACTGTGAGGAGTTCGCTCAGGAATGAGCACACGGTCATTTTCAGAGTGGAAGTTCTGACTCCGAAATATTCCAGCAAGTTTGAAACTTTAAGAAAAGAGATTTGAAAGACCTGACGGTGATGTGGTTGGGTTGGGGGAAGGCAAAAATGTGTTTTGCTGACACGTTAAGACGATGCAGAGCTCACAGCAAACCCTGATGGGCAATGAAGGGCCTACTCCAATATCCAGGGCACTTTTCAGTCCCCTGTGCCCAGGTGTCGTTTGGGAGGGGAGAACAGCTCTGAGGTGACTGCTGCAAGCATTAGTGCCTGCTCTCCCTTCCCCTGCAGAGGCCATGGACCAGTGAGCAGTGGATTTGTGCACGAACAGGAGCTCCTGGCAGCAGCAGGCAGAGGTGGGGCTGAGCTGCTGCCAACCTGCGTGGTCACATCCAAACCTGACAATGGCCAAAGCCACCATCCCAGGGATGCAAGCTCTATTTATGACTGAATTCTGCACAGAACTAATGACTAGAGCTCCAAAAACCAAGGTACAGCTGTAAATTACGAGATTTTCCTAATCCCTTTTATCCATTTCCCCGTGAGTGCCTTTAGGCCCAGTGGAAATAATTTCATGCTTTGCCATGACTGGGGAGCAGCCTTTGACTTGAGACAAAAGCTGAAATGCCCCCATCACCCTGGCAGTGCTGCTCTCAGGGAGGCAGGCAGAGCTCAGCTTGCAGAACCTTGGGTGTGCTCATTGTTCCCTGGCACTGGAGCAGCATGCTGATTTTCCTTCAGCCCTCCCCATTTTCCAGCATTACAGAACATTAATAATTGATGTTCCATTGATTTGATTATTTTCTTTAGAAAGCTGTCCGGCCCCTCCACAGCTCAGAGCTGCAGAATGCTCTCAGAGGCATCCACATTTATCAGTGTTTCTCTGACTCACTCAATATCAGTTTATTAGCCTTAATTTGTACCTTTGTGGTTAGCATCAAGGAAGTTGCTTTTTGATTGACTCTGAAGAAACAATCCTTAAAAACAGAAACTGAAACAAAAGCTTTCCCAGCAGAACAATTTCAAAAACTTAATGACACTTGAACAAACTTCTTGGTTTCATCTACTTGGGTAGCAAGTGCTCAGTGCAACAAAGAGACCATTTCTAATAGAAGACTCATATCCCCAGCTCCTTTAAGTGCTTTTGGTTTCAGATTAAATATTAATACAAAACAAACCGTGCTGTTCAACTCTTTTTTTTTTTTGCATTACTGTTCTGTGAGGGATCACAGGATGGAGCAGATACAAGACACGTGTCAATGTGAAATGTACTCGGCTTTTCTTTAAAGTCAATGGATCAATTTCCACAAACACAAAGGTGCTCATCTTCCAGCACTTGGGCTTTTCCTCAGCATCTGCATCTCGTCATGAGATGGATCCACTGGTCAGAAATGCACTGAGGTTGACTTAAGAACAGAAGAACCTACAGTCAGACAACTATTAGTTTATGAGGAGATCTGACAAGACAGAAGCAGCAGTCCTAATTTCTACAACACTGAAAAAGAGAGAAAACAGTCCAAAAATTCACATTTCACTCGTTATTCCACTCCTGCCACAAACATGTATAAATGCAATTATCACTACAGATACCTTATTCTGGCTTATTTAGAATTCACCATATTTTGTCTCGCAGGCAGAGAATGATGAAGAACCAACTTGTTTTTTTCCCAGACACTTAAAATACGCTCTCAACATCATGCCCTTTAAGAAGCAGCAACATTTCCTGTCACAAGTGGAAGGTGAGACATGAAACTCTCAGTCCCAGCTATTGCTGGCTGAGGAAGGGCAGGGAAGAGCTCTCTGGAAATGGAAAGGAGTTATCAAAGAACTCACATCTACCAAGGACTCCAAGACCACTGCAGAAGCACAGGCTTCTGTGGAAATGCAGTCCAAGCAGAGGACCTGACACAAATCTTAGGTCCATAATTAGGATATAATTAATATTAGCTTGGCTGTGACCAGTACCAGTGACAGCTACACACCAAGACCAAGCATGGGTTTGTTATGTCATTAACACATGTGGGCAGTACAAGCAGACAGACAGAACCTGTGTCTGTTCACAGGAAAACACGTACCTGTACCCAAGAACCAGGATTTACAAGGTGAAGGAGGGTTTGTGCACCAGGTATTGCAGACTGAAGGGACATCCCAGCAAAAAGTGTCATTCCCGAATAAATCCAGTCAAGTTTTGGTTGGAAATCTCAAACTGGCTGATCAGATTTACCATTCTTCTAAAATCTATCCCCACCACTGATTCCTGGTGCATTCCTGTTCACACACCTCCAGCAGCAGCCGAGAGCACCCCAGCCTCCCTGGGGTCTGTGGAGGTTGAGGCAGACCTCTTATCCTTTAGATGTGTATGATAAAATAGAGAATAAAGAGGACGCAAGTTCCTCTTTCTGCACTATCATCCAGAGTCTCTTCTCCTCACACATCCAACCTGTGGGTGCAAATGTCAGCTTGGAGCCCTCCTGTCATCAGGACTGAGAGTGAGAACAGATGCCTGGAGAACGAAGCAAAAGCAGGAAACCACAAAGAAGCATGGGTGACAAACTGTGCTCCTGCAGATTTTATGGTTTCTTTTAAAATCATAATTGGCCCTAACTGCTCTACTCAAATGTTAATGCTCACACCTGGCCTCAGCTGGATGGAAAGAGGCTAACAATGTTTTCCTCTCACCTCATTGACAAGGAATTAAAATACAGCCCTACAAAGCTGGCCTTGCCAAATATAAGGCACCAATAATGAGGACAATGTGCAAACAATCTAATTTAGTCACAAAAAATTAAACATGTGCAAAGCTACTGAACGTTCGTTGTGAATTATTAATGAATTAGACTGAGAGTAAGTCCAAACCACACAGATACAGGAGAAAAATAGTATCAAAAGGTAAAGCTGGATAACAGAATTTGTCTTTTGACTTAAAAGAGGAAAGTGACACTCCCCACAAAAAAAAAAAAGAACAAACAACAACAACAAAAGAGAAAGACTCAGTTACCTGGTGGACAAGATAAAAATCTAATTAGAGGATTCCTAAATATAATTACAGATCAAATTAGCATTGTCCTCTATGATATTCCTCAGAAAAACTCTGCAGAAAAGCTAAACCCATTGAAAGCAGTGTTTGCTAAGAACAAACCACCCCAAACTTCTGTCACAGACACGCAGAGATGATTTATGTGTCAGAAAATAAATCTGCATATAATGAACCAGCTCATGCAATTAAAACACGTTCAGAGTAATAACATTAAATTTCTTTTTAATATTGTACAGAATAGAATAAAAAGAAATTGAATCTCTTGGCACACTGATCTTCCCTCCAGTTATCTCTTATGTCATTTGTCCCACTACTGAGTTCCTGCCAAGAAAAGACCAAAATAATGAACCTGATACGTCCACACAGTCAGTTCTGGAACATGTGGGCAGGAAAGAAGCACAGAAACACCAGCTGATGAAAAATCTAAATCTGCAGCAGAATGTGAGAGGCATTCCTAAAGGTGTGTTTTTCCCACTGCACCTTAGGTTTGGGGGAAAAAAGATTCAACGTGAGATGGGAGGCTATGCTTTATACAATATTTAATTGACACAGGGAAAAATAGTTGTTTGTGGAAAATCAATAGAGAAAGATAAATCTGGAAATAAATAGTGATTTAAGCACTCAAGAGTGTGAAACAGAATGACAAAGCATTCATTACAGTTAAGGCTGACATTCTGTAACAAATGACTTTGTAACTCACATGTGACAATACCAGATTTTAGAGGAGAGAATTCATTTATAGGGACAATTAGGTAAAGATTTAGTATCTCAACTTAATTTCTCACTTTTTGTCAATTTAAGTTATGGCTCCCTTATTTATTTGTATTTTAAAAATCACAACTCATTCTGAAGAATTCTTTTGGTGAAAGCTAAAATTGTATTGTACTTCTGGTTACTAAAATATTGATCCGTAACACAGACCAGCAAATGCAAGTGATGTATTTGCTGGTTTAACTTCTTTCCCAAAGGAAACCAGAGCTTGCCATGGTCTTTACATCGACTTAAATCTGACAATTGGAAAAGTACAATTTTCATACTGAAGCAACTTTTGAAGGGACTGGTTTGAACCTACCAGTTTTCCTTCCCTGTGAAGAAAATACTTTATTAGAAATTCTCCACATCTCCCTCCTCTCCACAAACAACAGAACTTGCTGGCAGTTGTTCCATACCCTGAAGCACCTCCACTTATTTTCCCAAGTGATATTTGACAGAGGAAGTCAGTTCCTTTCCTTTAAATCTGATGGCAATTTTTTTCTCCTTGTTAATTAAAGTAGATTTACATTTGGAAAAGAAAAACAATGGTCTTTGCCTTTTTTAATGCGAGAATCTTCTAATATCATAAATAAATACAACTCAACTGAAAACATCAAGTATGTGTCCTCAACTCTGCAACAATGGAATGGAATAAGGAAATAAGGAAAAAGATCCTGCACAGGAAGAGTTAATAGACAAATGCATATCCTGTAATATTAGAAATAAAAAAATCCCAAACACGGTTCTTGCTTTGGCTCTTTGGAAGATGATGATTCTGGAAGTCCAGATTGTGAAGAAAACCATATTCAATTAGTAACACCACAGTGATTTAACTCTTCTTGTTGTCACCCTCAAGCCCACCACTTCCTGTGAAATCTTCAATTTATTGGGTCAGCATTCAGAAATAAGGGCTGTCAACCAGTAAACAACCAGTCCACCCATTATTGTGTCATCTAAGGCACGCTGCATGGGTAAGATTCCCATTCTTCCATTCTGAAGGCCCAAATTTCCCTCCTGTGATGTGTTAGTCATTGATGTTTTTACAGTTGTACCTTTAATTACCCTTTCTCTCACTTCAGAGACTCAGGAAATAAAGCTTGCTTCAGTAAATATCACGAGAAATCCTTGCCTGACATTTCAACCTGACTTTCAAATTCATTATGCGTTTTTTTTTTCCCAATCCTGTTTATTATTAATAAGGTTTGAGGTAACTTTGTTATTGATGGGATTTGCTTTGCCACAGCCCAACACCTCTGAGGGAGCTGTGTGCTGTACAGGACACACACGGATGGGAGATGGTTTCAGGTTTCTGCAGAGAGGGATTTGCATTTGGGAGCTGTGGAGGTGAGGGAAGGGCTGGCAGGGCTCCAGGCACATCTGGAGAACTTGTCCCAGCTCTCCTCACTCCCACACCTGCTCCAGGGACCACAGAGGAAACGCTTCACCCTCCTCTCCCTCTCCTCATGGAATTTAAAAAATAAAATTGAAGCAAAACCATAGAAGTCAGCTGGCATTCAGTTTTTCAACCTCAGACTGAGTTCACAAAAAAAAAAAGGCAAGAAAAGAAAGTGAATTTAATGGAGCTAAAGTGAATTTAATGGAGCTGTGGACTGTTGGAATACAGGCTGACTGAATTGGAACCATGAAGAACTACTCAGGGCAGCTGTACATTCCTCTCCTCCTGTCTCTACCGTCCCATTCCCAGTGCAAACAGGTAAGGAAACAGGAGGACCCATCCTGGAAGACTTCCCTCCCAGCAGGACAGTCACCAAAGTCAACCCCAGCTCTGAGTATGAGCTGGGAGGACAGGCACTCTTGTGGAGAAATGGCTTCAGAAAGAAAGCACTTTAAAACCAGAAGACTTCTTTTTATTTAATCATCTCACTATGTGTTTTTGTCATTCTGGGCAAACAGCCAGGAAGGGGAAGAAAAAAAAATCTCCTGCAATCCATGAAACAAGAGAACACATGAAAATCACAATGTTATGATTCAGCCACCTTTTCTACCTTCCACAAACACAATATATTGCAGTTGGAGTTTGAAACAGGCCAAACTCCTGAAGGAAAGGATGGACTCTGCAGACACCATGAGAGGAGCCTCAGGGTGTGTCCAGCTGCTGCTCCTGGGCTCTGCTCAGGGCTGGCCTGGGAGGACTGACAGTCAGGGCACCCTCACTGTCCCCTGGGTTTTCTGACAGGAGACCTGCAGGGCTGGCCACGAGCACCTCAGTCCCTGACTGACCATCCCACGCAGAACTGTGCTAAGCCAAATGGAGACAGTGCACTCCCTAAAGCAGCAAGGCATCCTTGTGCCCTGACCTGCCAGCCACTTGGAGAGATGCTCTGTCAGAACCAAATTAATAACGTGTTTCTCTCTTTTTGGCAGCGTTTTTAAACGCTCCTGTGGATCCCGAGGCAGGTGTCAGCTCAGGGAAACTGCTGCCTCAAAGTTCCAAGTGATCTGAAAGGCTCCTGAGGAGGAGCCCCTCGGGAGGAACAGCACACCGAACACTTCCTGCAGTACATCTCCTGTGAAGTATTTCTGCAGCCTGAAAAGCAGAGGAGAAAAGTGTAAACTGAAAGGATTTCAGGGCCACCACACAGCTGTCGGCTCGGAGAGCTGTGAGGGATGGAAGGGAAGCACCACATCTGCCAAGTTTGAGTTTCATGTTCGAGAGGAACACAGAGATGTCAAGAGCCCACACTCCGGTCTGTGCTCAGAAACTACATCCCTCTTGAGGAAAAGTGTCAGGAAACAGTTTAAAAGCACAGATGAACAAACTGTAGGTGTGAAATAGGAGAATCTCTCTTATCTTAATGCATGGCAGAGGAGTAGATTTAGGGCTGATGGAAGGCCCTAGACAGAAATACAGAGAGGAGAGATTTCCCTTCTCAAAGCACGGAGATGGAGAAGGGAAAAAAACAAACAGGAGGAGAACAAATCTCTGCACAGTCTCACTTTGCAGAGGAGGAAATGTGGGGATGAGTCCCTTACAGCACTGGGAGCACAGCTGTGTGCCTGGCACTGCAGAACAGCTGAACCCCAGCTAAGCCTTGAGAAACACACTCAGATCTGCAGAGGAAAAATTATTTGTTCCTTACAGCATCTGTCTGTAGCTTTTAGTAACCACAAAACACAGAGAATGTGGGATTTTCACTTTCTCAGAGCATAACTCAACCAGTAAAACTGAAGATCAAGGAAGTTCTCTCCATTTTTCTGGTCACTAAGTGGCAGCACATGCTTCATTTCATAAATAATTCAAGGTAATAGGAAGTATTAACTTTAAAGTAATTATTAGTAAAAATAGTGCTTTCTATAGGAAGCACAACCAGCAGCATAAACAAATACTTGTGCTCTTGGGAATAATTACATTTACATTCATTAAATGCAGATTTTTCAAGGACATCCGTGTAGATCAGCATGGGTTAGGGCACAGCATTTCTTGTAATTCACACATGATGCTGCATGGAAAAATGCATTTGGCTCAACCAGAGTTTCAGAAAGGGAGCAGGGTGAGACATGCTCCACATAAACCCAGACATATTAGCAACAGAAATTACAAGTCAGATCTTTGCATTAGTTTATATGACACCACTCCTGTCAGCGCTCCTCAATAAAGGTGATTCCACCAGGAATGGGTTTGTTTTGTCTCCCCCCAGGTGTCAGGACGGGTTCCCTGGAATGCTGCACTTCTCACACCATCAAATATGCATCAGAACAAACGAGGGCAATCCAAAGGAAGGGTTCATACTCCCTGCTAGACTGTGTGTGTCACCCACACCCATCAGTAAAACACAGCTCCTCGGTGAACTCTGGCTGGTGTTTCGTTCAGAAGCCAGGCAATACTGGGCAGGATTTGCCTCAGCTCTGCAGCAGGGCAGGTGAATTATTTGGTATTCAACCACGCTGAGTGTTTGTGAATGTGTTTAGGCTGCTGGAATATTGCAAGAACGAGACACTAATGTAAAACACTGCAATAGGACTGTTCCCTGGCTATTTTTTAAGCTGAAATGATAGCATGATAACCACTACACAGCTGAAAGTGGGGAAACAACCACCACATTACCTGTAAATTAAAAAACCCTCAGGCCACACATCACATCTCTCACTGAGCTGAGATCTGTGTGTGTGCACACACGTATTTTTAACGCTGCCAATCAATTATTTTGTTCTGTGTGCAGAAGTTACACCGACCACTGTATGGATTTACAAAGCAAGGCTACAGCAAGGTAGAGATTTCAGTATTTGCTGCAGCAATGGGATGAAGCAAATTCTGCTCCCACAGAAATGGGTTTATAGAGCACGGCTGCAACCTTCTCATTCATAAAACGTATGGATTAGTCAGCATGTAAATGATGGCAATAATTAAATTAACTTAGTCACGTGTATTTACACATAATGAGTGCCTTTGCCACGAGCTATTATTAGCACTTATAAGTTCATTCATAATGAGGTAGCAGAACTGATAATGCCAGCAAAGTGCTTGAAGTTTAGAACTTTTAGAGCACAAATCCGTGTTCTGTTCCTGTTCTGGCAGATGGCTCAGTGAATGTCAAACCAGGCAGCCCTTCCTCAGGTAAAACTCCCTGTTCAAACAAATGTTTTCGCCCAAGGAAACCAGTCAGGAGCCAAATAAAAGCACTGCCACTTTTTAAACCAAAGCAGTTGTGACTGGGCTTTGCCACCAGTGCTGAGCTGGCCTGAGCCCTGGGATGCTCTGGAGCTGCCAGCTCACAGAACTCTCTGAGCTGCTGCTCAGCTCTCTGCAGTCACATTCGCTCCCCCTGCTCGCAAAACAAACCCAGACTGACACAGAGCTTGGATTCTGGGCCTTGTTAAACAGAATTCCAGGCCAAGGGTCAGAGTTTCCTGTGCCTTGATGTTGCTGGGGCAGTCAGGAAGTGTAACGCTCCAGTGTGAGATGATAAAACGTGGTACATTCCTCTGCCTCACTAATGCAGCAGGCACAAAAGAGGAGCAGCACACAACTGCAATAGATGATGAAAGGGAAGGCAGCCTTCTCCACACACCAGATGCATTTGTAAAGGTATTAAAACACACTGATCTATTGCAGTAAAGTTAATACACTGTTTTATATTCAAACAGAAGTCCCATTTCTCTGGCTCTCAATGAACAATGGCAGCACCTGATTTACATTTGTTTCAAAGCAATTTAACTTTTCCCAGTGGTCTCAAAATAGTCACAATTCCAGCCCATGGGTAAGAAAATCACTGTTAGTTCTAGTCCAAAGAAACAGGCTGCAAGGTTTAGACAAGCAGAACTCTCCTCACAAGAGTTTTTAGCTAAGGACTGCCTCAAACCAGGCGCAGGGCTTTGCACTTTCTCAGATTCCCTGAGGTTTGTGCAGACCTCTGCAGGTCTCTGTGGATGGGACCCCTTCCCTCCATCATCCCCCACAGCTGGGTGTCACCTGCTGAGGGTGCCCTGACCCCACAGCTCACCTGCACTGCTCCCATCCCTGACCCCAGGAATGTCCCCCACCCTCACTGGCCTCCCCCTGGGAATTGAGATGTTGACCACAACTCTTTAAATGCAACCACCCACCCAGGTGCTCCTGTCAAACCCACGGCTGTCCAGTTCAGGGACAAGGGTGCCACGGGGACAGTGTCAATGCTGGCACAGCTCCAGGCAGATGATTCCTCCCTCAGCCACCAGCACCGTAACCCTGTCACCAAAGGCCACCAGACTGTCAGGCAGGATGTGCCCTCAGTGAAGTGATGTTGGCCATCACCATCACCATCACCTCTTTATTTTCCACGTGTCTTATATCAGTTTCCAGGACTTGCTCCCCGATCTTGCCCAGCATCAAAAGGACACTGACCAGCCTGCATCCTCCCAGCTCTTACTCCAGTTTCCACATCCAGCCTTTGGCAAGACATGCAGACAGTGCTCAAGACACACACCACGTCCCCAGATCAAAATTCTCCAGGGCAAGTGTTCAGCAAAGCCTCTAACAGAGGAGATGAAATATAATTACAGCTGAGATCCACTGCACCGACAGCGCCTTTGCACATCAGCCTCTCGAAATGCAAAGGGGATTAATTAGCAGTGTCCACCCTACTCAAGAGCCCTAGGAACAGAAAAATTAGATCTGGACCCATCAAAAAGACTACAAACCAACTGCCTCCAGCCGAGGCAGAAAAGCCAATGCACTGGAAGAGATGAAAAACTTTAAAAGAAAACTGACCCTGCAGCACCTGGAATCTGAAGTGCAAACTACAGAGGAGATAAAGGAGCTGTGATTAACACCTTGTCAGGGGAGGGCAGCAATGCAGCAGGATAATCAAGGGAAGGTTCTCATTTAATCTTGGAACAGTTTGATTAGATGTAGGTTTCTTTAATTTCTTTGCAGAAATCTTTAATAAACACTTGCCTGTTTGGGCTAACATAGATAAATATCTTGACCTGTATTCTACCAAAAATCCCCTTTATTTAATGATTGCACAAGCCCTTCTGTGATGTGTAGGCATTATTATTTTACAAATGGATCCCACCAGCTCGTTCCCAGATGTATCATCTTCAGATTCAATAAGCTTCCTGCATAAACAAGAAATTGAATGGCCTTTGTCCTTATTAGCTAATAGAAAATTAATTTTTTTTAGTGTTAATTTTTGGGCTTGGGCCAGTTGCCGAATGTCACGGGCAGCTGCTGCGTCTATAGACAATAGACACAAGTCAGAGATGGAAACATCTATTGGGTTATTTCCTGACAACGGATGAAGAGCAGCAGTCAATAATCACAGAGGTCACGTCCTCTCTAGTATATACTCGAATGTGTTGGATGGTTTGAAACAACTGCAGCCACAAAACCTCCACCACCTCATTTACTGCTCCATACTACTCTAGGACAGACAAGTTGGGAAAATGCAATAGTCAGGAGGAACAAAAGAGCTTTACAGGAGCACAGGAGGAGCCAAGGCACCCATCCAGTGTGGTCACCTCCAGCCAGAACAAGTTCCAGCCACTGACCCTCACACCAACCCTCACAGCACGAGGGCTCTTGGCAGGGTATTCCCATGTTGAATGACCACACTGTGGAGAAACTGTCTCTGATTTCACGTGTGAGCTGCTCAGAGTGCCAGCCCAATCAGAAGGTAGTTAATGATTCCATCTAAACTGTTATGGAAGCAATGAATGAACAGATAATTCTACACAGATTCACACAAAAGCTCAGTTGCTTTAGACTCTACTTATTATGGTCTTTACTTAACATTAATAAGCACTGTCTGAGTTGCAAAGCAATTGCAAATAAATGTGTTTATTTTATTGCAGGTACAGCTGTAGTATTGTTTTTGCCATTATTTGCCTCTGAGCAATGTATAAGGCAGCTAGAAGAAAGCTCAAAAAATTCCACTGGAGCTGGCTGGTGAAGTACAGAAAACGCTTTCTATTTGATTTTGTATTAAAAAGAAATTGGATATCACAAGTCTAAAATGGTGATGCCAGAAAGATATTTTGAGAGATATCGCAGCAGACTGCCTTTAGAGAAAAGATGTCAACAAAAATGAGTGACTGAAATAATGTGGAGTACTTGAGACACGGACAAGAGGTACCAGGGATCAGAAATGAATTATTACGCTCTAAAATGATCCAATAAAAATCGAACCGTAGTGCAGTAATCAGAAAATGTATTGGAAAAGAGATAGGTTATAAAAAGAAAAAGGAGCTTTCAAGTACTGTAGGCTATTAGCTACTACTGAGAAATCTGGATTCAAAAGATTACACTTCTGAAAAAAAATATGCACACAACCAAACACAGCTGAATTTGCTGTTCAATAGGTAGCGAACTATAAAAATTAAGAAGATAGATTGGGGACAGAATTACAGGCTCAAATAAAAATAATCAATGCAACCATCAATAGGAGTTCTGAAATGAAAACTGCGCTGGCTGAACACACAACCACACAGGCTTCAGGAAGAATGACTCAATTATGTTTTTCCCCACAGGCAAAGACATAAAAGATGGTTGTAGACACACTGAGCACATCACAGCAAAGCACTTGGGCAGTGCCCCTTGCTGCAGAGGAAGGGCTGCAATTCTCAGCGGGGAATAATCAGAGAGGCCCTGGAAGGAACACGTGTGGGCTGTGATGCCTCTGGCAGAGCAGCCCCGGCCCCTGCACTGTGCCCACCTTCACCAACGCTCAGCAGCAGTGCTGCCCACAAACACACACAAAATCCCTTTATCCAAGCAATGGACAAGCACTGGAACAACTTCTCAGCTGGGAGAGAAGGGCTGAGGGTTTTTGGGAAAAGGCACAAAATGTCAAGTCTCATTTCTAGCCACACACGCTTCCTTATAAATATATATCACTCTCCTCTTCCTTATAAAAGGAAATTATGTAATATTCTGGGAAGCTTTCTGGCCTCAACAAAAATTTACAAGCACATAAAAATAAATTTGGAGATCTTCCCTCCGCCAAAGGAGCTTTGCTGCTTTACAGCAAGAAGTCCCACCCCCATCTGTGATCAGCAGCATAACCCAAACCTTTCCGTGGCAACCGAAAGGTGCAAGCATCCACAAGTTGTTTTGTCAGGAAGAAAATAACTGAGAAGCCTCCAGTGCTGAGCTGTAAATCTTGCATTGCTCATCAGGTCCCACTGACAGCGCACAGCTCAACAATTCAAGGAGATCCAAGTAAGATTCAATTCAATCAAATTACGCCAGACACTTTCTGACTGTGTAACTGGAGGTGTGTTTATACCAAATTATGCAGAAAACCCATAAATCCCAAGCATGCATTGTGACCCCACCACAGTAAAGCTCTAGAAGACCTTAGTGTGATGGGGCAATAACAAAGTTTGCTGTCTCAAATGCACCCTTTGGGGAGGAATTAATCAAACAGGACGTCCTCAAACCCAAAGTGCCACTTGACACCGATGCTGAACAAAGCAATGAGGAGGGCAGACAAGTCTGAACAACACTTACCGTGGCTTTGGTACGTACAAAAGGTATGTGTCCATTCCTAATGTACATTTGCTCAAAAATAATTGTAGGCAGAGAGGGGGAAAGCTTAAAAGCTGCATTGAAAGATCAAAGCAAAACCCTTGCAATTAAAGGGGAGGGAGGAGTGCCGTGAACCATAATTCCATGAACCATAATCAACACAATACAGAGTATGGAAATACCCTTCACCCTTGTCCCTTTGCTACCTGCTTTTGAGATCTTTTGACCAAGTTTCCAGCACTGGAGCTGCACAGCCCTGACCTGTCCTAAGCCACCCTCCCCTGCAGGCATTGCCCCCACACAGGGACCTTTAGGAGATGTGGTTTCCTGGAACCAGAGCCCACCCCCAGCTCCCTTCCTGGGACCCCCAAGGCACAGGAAGATGGTGACTTTCCATGGGGACTCTGTGGTGCCCCAGGGGCTGTCCTGGATCCCTGGAGGTGTCCCAGGCCAGGCTGGACAGAGCTGGGAGCAGCCTGGGACAGTGGGAGGTGTCCCTGGATGACCTTCAAGGTCACCTCCATGCTCAAACCATTCTGGGATGTGGCAGCTGCAAAGCATTTTGCTGTGGGGATGAAAAAAGCACCAGTTCTCTTTGTATTTAAAACCATTCTGGCTGGCAGGATAAGGAACCAAATGAGAGTAACTTGATCTCATTTATCCAGCAGCCTTAACTGTAATCTCCCATGATCACAGTTCACACAGGTTTTCCCTCAGCCTTATTTTTCACTAATGATATTCAACTTTCAGCTTGAAGCAGAACATCCAAAACTTTGATGAAAAAAAGGTTCCAACTGGTAGAAACAACTACATTTTAAGACATATAAGGAAAATGGAATGCACTTCAAAATAACTCTGAAACTAAACTAAATCATTCCAAAGGACATACATATAAAATATGACTACAGGTTGTTTCTGCAGATCAGACTGCTGATCTTCTAAAACATTTTAAAATTTGACCAAAAGAGATGAGAAACAAAAAATACTGTAAACTTAATAAAACAACATAAATAAAACATCAGGCTAGACATGCTGACTGTTTAGAATGGAACACACTTGTCCAGAGATGTCCTCCTGTAGAACTCACAGTAAATGCCTAACAAGAGAAAAAGCCTTTTGTTCAGGGTTTGCCTGGTCTCGTAAAGACTGAAATGAAAAGTCAGACAACCCTCACCCTCCTGCACTGCAGCACCCTGGCAGAAAGCAGACACTTCTCTGTCCATCCCATCTCAGTTTTCCCCCCTGTGGCAGCCGAGACAAACTGAGGTTCCAAGAACTGCAGGATCACTGCGACGTATTTCTGCACTGTGAAATATTTCTGGAGATAATTTTCCTTTGTGTTCATGGCCAGGATGCTGAGAAAATAAAAAGGATTTAAATGAAAGAAAGAGTGATAATTTATATTGCTGCTGCCTCCTTAAGGCACATCCACCACACTTGCTGTATCACACAGGGGAGGAAAGCCAACAGACTTTTTTCTGAGCTCTAATGCCAATTTACTGATTTCTGGAATAAAAATGAGACCTGACTCTTCTCCTCAAGCTTTCCTTCCTCCCCTCCTCTGCCACCACGAAAGGAAAAAAAATCTGCAAGGATAAAAATACTACACAACTTGTGCAAAAGCACTGATAGTTTTTACTACGCCGTGGGCAAAGGTCATTTGGATTCTGGAATACAGGAGGTATTTCTGCTACATTCTAAACACTGTTTCATTATCTTCAGTGTAAGATACTAAATACTGATATTTGTCTTTAAATTAGTGCTCATTGTGCTTAAAAGAGAACGACAAAAAAGGGAATGTTTTAATACTGAGTACCGATTTTAATAGACCACATGAAAATTGTAAAGATTAAAACAGCAGACGTGCAGATGCGATGCCCCTGTTAGTCAGAAAAAGTAATAAAGATGGTAATTTTAAAAGGCACAATTTCCCCCACAATGCTGACAAAAGAGTCATTAGCTGGATTTCCATACATAAACAATTTCACAAATGGCTGAAATGCTGTGGGCACAAGCTCAGGGCCTGCCTGGCACTGCAGCTGAGGCGACGCTGCAGCACTCACAGAACCATCTCACGCTCACCCAAAGCCATTCAGAAAACTCCACGCCGCCTTTGAGACAGTGACATTTCCACAGGGGCCACCCTGAGGTGGGCAGAAGCCTCTCACACTGTGCACAGCCCCAGCAGAGCACTCGGGGTGTCAGGAATACCCCAATGCCCCCCAAAAGGCTCTGCAGGGGCTCACAGCTGCCTTGGGAACAGCAGCAACGCAACCAACGCCATCTAAACACTGAAATACCCAAAAAACTCCACGACAAAAGCGACAGAGGTCTTTCATTAAGGGAAGGTAAGTGGCCCTTTTCTGTCAAGTATCTGAAAGTATCATAAATCAAACATCTGACAAGCTGCAGTTAACTACAGAAGCTGAAGGAATTTCACCACGGGGGCTTTTGCATTTTATTGATGAGGTCTCCTTAATCTATTAGTGCCTTAAATGATGTGGTAGGCACGAGTGTACAAACAGAATGCAATCCATACCACAACAAAAAGGCAAAACAAAGCACAAAAGGAACAAAGAGAAAAATGTTCAATGACACAGAGGGAATGGGATTAAGACCAATATTTACCTTTATATTTTCAAGGCTACTTACACGTATTTAACCTAATGGGTCTACTTGCAAATTAGTAATTCAATTTCTTAATTGCACCACTGTAAACAGAGAGTGACAGGACAGGAGCTAATGGATACACTTCAGCCATCGTTATTAGAAACACAATCCTGCACACAGAGGCAGCCACATGCCCACTCCTCAGAGCAGCATTGTTATTGTAATGTAGCTGCTGGTAATAATTTCCTGGAGAAATGAGAAAGCCAGAGATCAGCTTAATGCCTGACTTGTTTACAAAATAACAGTAAATAACAGCAACATCAATTGCAACGCTGTCACTTCCTTACATTAAACACACGACTTTTATGAAGAGCCAAATCCGAGGCTGATTTAAACAGGTGTGAATTCACAGTAGGTCTATTGACACACACCATAAATTAAATCGGGGCCTTGTCCTTTAGAAAATCCTCCCGTGTCTGCAGAGCTTCAGCACTCAGGAAGCTCTGCCTCTGGTACAGCATCAGCCACTGCAGTATTTCCTTTACTAATTATCTTTACCCCTTTAACAGATACTGAATGTGAAGTGCAAAGAACAAAGGTGACTTGTCCAAAACTCACCCAACTGCCCAGCAATCAAAATGAAAAATCCCCAGAGATCTAAGGACAGTCAAAAGCTCTGTTAAATGGATCACTGCTCCCGGGCTATAAAACAAATACTTAGATGAATTACACAAGAATAATCTTACATGTTTCTAGCTCATTAAACTCAGCTTTGATCTGTAACCTACTAAATTCTCTACTACATCTACTTATTAATATATGGCTAATATTATTATCCCATCTCTGCAGCCTGCTGTTTAAAATGTTTTTATTATCAGAAGTATTTCAAATAGAGTCTGATCCCATGAATCAGATTCAATTCCTTCAGCCACCATCTAGAACCCCAGTGTCTTGGGAAAACACAAACAGGCCCAAACAAAAGCTCCCTGTGAAAAAACCCCACTTTCCAGAGGATGGGACCCAGAGAAGCAGGAAGCTGAAGACAGGCACAGTGGAAATGGGGTGACGTCTCAAAATGAACTGATTCCAGCAACACAAGAAAATGTGATAGCTCAGACTGCTTAATCCTCACAGGAATATTTAATTAGAAACAAGCTGTGCACTAGAATCTCTTTTTTAACCTCAAGCAGGTAATGTAATGTTTTTGAGTCTATACTGAACATTATCCTTGGTACTGGCAGACATCCAGGTGAAATTATGTAATTACGAGCTTCATATTTGATAAATTCAAACATGTAAGTATAGAAACGCCATTTATAAACCCCTTTCAGTTATATTAACCTTATGACTACAGAGGCACTAAAATATGTCGTTGTCAACAATGAAGTGTCAATATTTAATAACATCCAGACCTGCCATAACATGCAGCTATTAAGCACAGAAATTAAAATATCAGCTAAGCTTGTTGATCTTAAGCATGATAAATTTGTTTACTTACTATACTTTGTAAGGAAGCAGAGTAGCTTTTAATCAATTTTAATGCAGAGATAAAGAATACTAATTTCCCACGTTACCTAATTAAATACACATTTTTCCTTTCGGTGACACACTAAATCGTAAGAGAAGCAAACGAGTAAAAACACTCCAGAATGAGAAGGAATATTTAGAAAACACACACACACAAAACCCAAACCCTTGTGACCCACTCTCCATGTGCAGAGAAATACAGAACTGAGATACAGCAAAGACCTGTCCTACTGATGGAGACACGTCTTCAGGTGTAGCGTAAGATGAGAGGTAAACAGAGGATTTAGGACTCCAGGTTGTCTTTCTCAAGTCAAGAAAAGGCCCTTTTCTGGCTGAAGAGCCTTAAAGCTACACCCAGAAGCCACAGGAACAACTGTATGCAAAATGTGATATAAATGCACACATCTAGATTTATTTTAGCTCCTAATTCACAGGCCACCAAATTCAAATGATAAACGCCTTGTGATGTAAAAATGAAAAATGTGGGAAGGTCACTGGTCTCTAGAGAAACGACGATTCAACAAAATCGCCGTTTCATTGGTTTTGGTCTTATTTTCTAAGACAAAAACTATAAAATATGATACAGCAAACAATCCCTTCGCCTTACATACAGTGCAGGGGTCTAGGAAGGAAGGGGAGGAAAAAAAGGAAGGGGGGAAAAAAAGGAAGGGGAAAAAAAGAAAAGGGGAAAAAAGGAAGGGGAAAAAAAAAAGGAAGGGAAAAAAAAGAATGGGGAAAAAAAAAAGGAAGGGAAAAAAAAGAATGGGGAAAAAAAGGGAAGGGATAAAAAAGGGAAAAAAAAAGAAAGTAGAAAAAAGGAAAGGGGGGCAAAAAAAGGAAGGGGACAAAAGGAAGGGGGAAAAAAAGGAAAAAAAGAGAAGCAGAAAAAGCAAGTTTTGAACAAACTCCTGGTTCTATCGGAGGCATTTCTTTATTACCATTCTCCCCATCAGACTTCCTCTCGTGGTCGGTGTCGGTGAGGGACAGCGCGGAGTTGGCGCGGCTGGACAGGCAGGAGCTGTGCTCGGACTTGACGCCCCTCATCCACATCCTGAGGGCGTGCTCGGGGGACGCGGCGCCCTCCGTCTCGGTGTCCCCGTCCGAGCCCACCTCCAGCGGGTAGCCGTGCTGGGACACGCCGTGCAGGTCGCCCTGGAAGCCGTCTGAGCCCACCTCCAGCGGGTAGCCGTGCTGGGACACGCCGTGCAGCTCGCCCTGGAAGCCGGGGCACAGCATGCGGGGAGCCTCGCCGAACTCCAGCTCTGAAAAACACAACAGCGCAGGGAAAAAATGTAGCCGTGCCGTGGGTAACGGAACTCCCATTCCTTCAGAGGGCTCGCAGCAAAGTTTACTGGAGGACGGGTTCTCTTTATGCGGTGTTTGGGCACAATGAGTAGGATCGGTGCTTTAGGGCACCACCTTTCTGTAGACATCTCCACCGGTAAACAAGTCGGAAAAGCACCAGGTGCCAGGAGGAGGAGATCTACAGGGATGGGTTTGGGTTCCTCCTCAGGACTTCCCAGGCCAGACTGGGAGAGTTCTGTCCTTGGCTTTCCCACAGGCCTCAAGGCACTGCCTGGAGCCCGAGAATCCACGTTCTGGCCACTGTCAGTTCCCACACAATACAACCTGGATTTTCTTTTGGAGAAGCTCTTTGGAGAATTAACACTGTTCACGGTACTTTGTGGCCAGTGACTCACTCCGCCATCTAATCTGCTCTAAGTGTAACACAGCTGGAAGAGTTCATTGTAGTGCTGCACTGTAATTGTGCCTTTTTGTCCGACAGAAATGTGTACCACGGCTCAAACGTGTACACACCCGCACACTGAGGGTCGCACTTCAATTTACAACTGAAGTCAGCATCTGCAAACACAGATGCTGTCTCAGGTTTTGCCAGCGCCAGATTAACCTCAGGATGTTTTTGTCCTAGGGCAAGTGTAGCGAATTTGCCAAGAGGGGACTTACAAAATAACATTTAAAATATTTGGCTTATCGGGGAAGACAAAGAAAGGGTACTTACCATCGGCTGGCTCTTTGAGAGTGCTGTCCTTGCATATTCACACCAGTGGGTTTGGGTTCTCCAGGTGCCTACAGGAACCTCCCAGGAGAGCAGTGCCTGTAGGACTGTACCAGGGCCATCCCATGACACCAGGCCATCGGAGATTTGGGAGCTGTACAGTGCCCCGGGTTGTCCTTACTGAACACCGCAGCTGCTGCCAGCAGAAATCCAAGCACAAACAGAAGGTGGACAGGACCCAGAATGTGAATATGCAGAGGAAACATTCTCGAAGAACTACAGGTAAGTAACACACATCAGCAAATTGCAGCTTCCCTCTGAGGTAGCCTCTGCATATTCTCACTTGTGAGAATCCAATTACAAATGCAACTCACAGGGACGATGACAGGGAGTTCTAATTAAATAAGGATTACAGAACTGCACTCCCTAATTGAACATCAGACCTGGGATGCCATCTTGAGAGACTAAATACTATATCAAATATGCATACAGTATTTCAGTTCCTAGAAAAGGAACGTTGGAGACAAGAGTCATTGATCAAGACTAAGGACAAACACTCTTTTCTACTGTCATCCTAGCTAAAGCTTTAATCTGCCAAACTAATCCACTTACCAGCCAGTGAGAGCAATGATTCTGATTTTAAGCACTCTCTCTTGAAGTAACAAAAAGCCCCAGTATTTTCTCGAAGGCCTCAACCACAACCTACAAACCAAATGCTAAGATATGAATTGAACCACCTGAGGAAAGTGTAAGTCATCTGTCCCTATATTCTTTTGCCACCCAAAAATTCCTGAAGGTCTTGGTAGTAGTCTTGGCCTTGAGCTCAGGGAACACCAACCCCATTAGTGGAGGGCAAGGGAAGAAGGCAGGCAGCAAAGAGAGGAGGCTGACTCCAAGGTTTGATGGAGATGAGGGAAAACAGCCAAAGTGTCTGGAGGCAGTTGTGTGGGGAATATTCGGCATTTGAACTTTGTCTGCCTCACAACAGGCGTGATCTCAAGAAACACCATCTGACCCTTCTTCCCCTTCAAAAGAGATCTTCACTTATTTTCACCGTCTGAGGAACTGCCCCATAATTAAAAATCTCCCCCTGAATCAAGAATCCCCTCAGCTGAGGGCAGCTCCTCAGGGACAAGGATGCAGGAGGTTTTTTTTCCATGGCTGTCCCTCCAGGCAGACTCTGCCATTCCCAGCCTGGGGCCCGTGTTCTCCCTGTTTGCATTTGCATACGCCAAGGGGAAAATTCATCCCAGTAAATCCCACCAAATGCTAATTAGATTACACATTTTTAAGAAGGGCAGAATTTACCCTTCAGTCTGTATGTTAGTTCCATTTTTTTTAATTTTTTTTGGTGGAGCGAAAGAGAATTTTTGTACTCTAACTCATGTTCAACTCAAGTTTAACACAATCTATTGCCTTAATAGTCTATTTCTTAAGTATACAAGCCTTTGCAGGATTTTAACTCCCACGGGATGCATTTTCTGAAAAGCTTTTACAATGGCAGAAGTGGCTGCTTTTAGTCTGCATATGTAACCTTTTTACCTAAAATACTACGTATTTCCACAAGGACATGAAGTTCAAGTAGATTTATGATAGGTTCAGTATTACCACAAAGACATAGTCACAAGAGAAATGAGGGAACATTCACACAAAATTCAAGTTTTTGGAACAGAGGACAGAGGAAAAAAAAAGTGGCAGTTGTGAAGACGATGAAAGGATTTTCAACCCTGGACCCTCAGGGAGCCTGTTGCAACACAATTGTTACATGAACAAGTACTTTACCTCACAGATACTTATTTAGTTTATCAAAAAGTAATGCATGAGGAAATATAAAATACTTAATGATCAAGAAAAGGAAAGAAGGCTTTGTTTAAAAAAAAAAAAAATCAGCATTTCAATTAACAGACCCCTTTCTTTCTATTTCTAAATACAACCTTCTATTAAAAAAAGTAAATATCTTCAGAGATAAGCAGTTCAAGAGAAGCTGGACAGATACTGGAGGCTGATAAGAGAAGTGGGCAGCTGACCAGGCAGTTCTAACACAGCTCCAGCTTTGCTCTAACAAAGCCACTCAAAACCCTCATGAAGGGTTTATTTACTGTGGCATCAATTCAGCCACCAGCACAGTTAAAAACCTACAGCTGGGATTTTCCTGCAGGTACAAAACTCTTATCCCAGTGCATCCCCAGGACTATTCCCCGTACATTTCTTCACACTGAAGTTACTCCAGTGCTTTAACCTGCAGGTGCATTTTATGTGCTGCAGAACAACAAGGCAGACCAGCTACTCCTGGTGTAAGAGACTCAGAGACACTGGGAGGGAGGGAGGGAGGGAAAATGTAAATCAAATGGGGAAAGTGAAGTTCGCCTTCATTTCTGGAAGCAGTACATATGCATTCCCCTAAATGAGAAATTTTGAGGGCTGTTGAGCACTCTGCTAAATTTCATGTGTTCAACAGCCCTTAAAATTTCTCATTTTTCACCTGAGGACTGTGGTTTACTGGCTGGTCGCTGGACTTGAGAATTAAATGTGCAGAGATCTTAAGCTGCTTCATAAAGGCATTCGTGAAACACAAGCTGCTGCATACATTTTTGAATGCTTTTGTGTTCATGCTGCTCATTTAGTCAAAGATCTCACTTGTTTCCATGATGAGAGCATACCACATCTTTCCTAGGACAATATAATTCCAAGACATTAAGCTCCAGTAACCATCCATAGAAAAATCATTGAGGAAGAAGCTAAAAATCAATTAATTTTCAAAAACGCATTACACTGACTATTAATTTGTTTTAGAAATCTCATGTTTATCACCAATTCCACAGCCTGGAACTGTTTCTCAGCTGCATATATTTTAACAAATAAAAACTGATATACATAATACCCAAAAATAACCATATAAAATATACCATTAGAATTTTTATACTTCCATAGCAAATGCATTGTATTGTATGTTTTATTTTGCTGTCTTTCAACTTTTCCTTGCATTCCCTTCTATATATAGCTTAATTTCTTGTGTTATCTTACAGTCACCAGCAGAGTTGATGGAAAATTCACAAATATCAGTAATAACAATTAAAGGAGGAATAAAGAGGAATCAGAGTCTGTTACAACACTAAGGAGTGAAATTCGCAGGTTAGGCAGCTATGGGATTAGGAAAGGAGGCTGTGCTTTCAGGAAACTCCTTGGCTTGTGGAATTTGTAAGGAAGAAAAATTCTGTATTCTTCAGGTCCTTCCCTAGAGGAACCAGAGGATGAGGTTCCAGCCCATCCCTCATGGCAAGCATCTTTCTAGTCTCTTCTTCAGACTAATTCTTCAAGCTTAAATAAAAAAAGCAGACAGAACCTCTTTTAAAATATTCTCCTGGAGTCCTCAGATATTAATTTTCATTTTTAGTACTACTGAAACCAACATAAAAAAAGAATTTGTGCACAGGAAATCATCCTGATCCTATGGGGACCTAATAGGTGAGAGAGAAGAGTCGTTTCTGGGCTGCGAAGAGCAAAGGAACAGGGGGCTGCCAGGTAACTCTGTTTCCTTTCTCTGTCTTGGTGCCCAGCCGTGCGTGGCGGTGCTGAGCTGAGTCCAGAACCAGCATCAACAGCGAGACAAGAGAACCAACACTGAGAGGAAGAGCTCAGCACTAACAGCAGGGACAAGGCACCAACGCCCAGACAAAGGTCAGAAAAACAGCAAGACAAAGGTCAG
>VXBN01009207.1:13668-37780 GCA_013397395.1 Sinosuthora webbiana
TCAGCCCGAGGGGGCGGGGCCGGGCGGGAGCGCGGTGGGTTTGCGGGGAGGGGCTCAGCCCGAGGGGGCGGGGCCGGGCGTGGGAGGTGTGATAACCTCGCGGGGGCTCAGCCCGGCCCCGCGTGTCCGGGCGTGGGACGTGTGATAAGTGTGCGGGGCCCAGCGCCCCGAGTCCTGCAGGGCCCAGCGGGGACGGGGCACTTCGGCTGTGCCACCCTGCTCTGTGGCATCGGGAGATGGAGGGGATGCCCGGCTGGGAGGATGTTTCCCCACTTCCTCTGGTGTTCTTGTGATAACCTTGCCCCGAAAGTGAACGATTCCAACAGTGCTGCCAGGAATTGGGCAGGTCTGTACTGCATCGAGACAGGAAGGGATTTGCACCATGGGAAGTCCTAGTCCCTTGTTGACTTAAAAAAAGTCCATCATCCCTGTGTTTGTGGCTTTCTGTCACAAGTTTCCTCCCTGCCTCCAAAGCCTTCCTCAACTCCTAGCAACTGCCCCCCTGTGTTCCCTTCAAAACAAGTCCTCGTCTGCGGCAGTGCTTTGCTTTTTCCCGGTGGGAGCTGCTGGAGATGCCCACCCTGCTGCTGCCAGAACTTGGGATGCACTGGGGTCTGTTGGTTGGAGAGGTGTCACAGCAGTCCCCACTTCAGCAACACAGCAGTGCTGAGGGGAGCCCTGTAGAGCAAACCAGGATTTAAGCTACAGATAAACATCCTTTTAGCCCAGCCCGTTCCTTTCCCAGCGTGTTTCTGGTCTCCCGGTTCGTGCTTGTGTCAGCACCCTCTAATTGGCTGTGGGAAGAATTGGCAGGATGAGCTTATACAGCTTAAATTGGTGGTTTGAGCTAACCCCACTAACCTGGAAGAGATTTCAGAAGCCTTCACACAGAAGGATTTGCTCAATCAATGAGCAGATGGGCTGTCCAGAGGGAGCTGAGCTGAAGCTGGGAGCGCTTCCTTGGGAGGAGAGGCACTGGGAACTCCCAGGGTCAGTCTCTGCTCCGGGGCAGTGGTGTCAGTCATGCCTCAGTGGGCTCGGCGTGGTCCACGTGAGCTTGGATGAGAGTATCTTTAAACTACTCAGTGTGACCACTAGACACACCTTGATTGTTCCAGCTTAAACCGGCTAATGAATAATGGTTTCCTGGTTTTTGTGATTCCCTTTGGGGTTCATCCATAACAGTGGCCTTAGGGACCTCTCAGGCCTTGGCTGAGGCTGGGGGTTCTGCACCAGGTGTACACCCAGTGGGTATAAAGTCAGAGTCCTTGTCATGACTGGATAGAAATCAGCGGACACACACACTTGCTGCCTGCGTTGTGTCTTGGCATGGGCTGGGTTTTCCTGAGAGCTCCTGGGCATCTGATTCCCTAGGAGCTGCCCTGCTGCCTTCAGCCTGGCCCCAGGCGCTGCTCTGGAGGGATGCAGGTGTCCCACGGGTCCCACATCCTCTCTGTGGACATCTCCAGGCTCCACAGAGCGCCTGGGAGGGCGCCCTGGGTGCTGGTGTAAGGCCAGGCTTTGGGCTGAGGACGCAGTGCTGGCTGCAGTGCTTTGCTAAGTGAGGTTTCTCGGATTAAAACAGTTGCTTGGTGAAATTCTTGGAAGGCAGAGAGGAGCAGCAGATGGGAGGCTTGGAGACTGCGGGTGTGTGTTTGAGGATTCAGCTGGCCAAGGAGAAGGAACAGAATATGTTTGTGGCGAGGTGCTCAGCCCGATTTGTGAGAAAATCAGTACGTTCACATTTCAGAGATTCAGATTTCTTTTGTTTCTCCTCTGCCCAGTAGCAACGCACAGCAGTCAGGGACTGACACTCGTGTGAGAGGGGTGGCGTGGGTTTTGCCAGGCTTGTAAAATGACTTCCCCCTCCTTCCTCCCAGTCTTTTTTTGGCAGTGGTTTTCCCCTTTCCCTGCTGGACCAAACCAGTCTAGTTCTTGAGCATTTCCTGGTGATCCTTAAGTTCCTGTCGTTTCTGTTGTTCTGTGGCCTGTCACTAGTTGTTTTTTGTCTCAGGACCACAGTGCTGCAAGTTTGGAAGTGACAATCCCGAAGAAGCCTTTCCCTGTCTTGGGAAAAGCAGTGATTTGCTCCCCACATCAAACTGGTTAAAACTGACACCGTCTCATTTTTCCTCCTTGTCACAATGATGTATTGCTGGTGGGATGGGTTAAATCTAGGATTTCCTGGGAAGATGGGAGAGGGTGCCTCTCTGGGGGCAGTGACTGTGCCCTGAGGCTGTCAGAGGGCTTGCACCTCCATGTCTTTCCTCGTTGTCCTCTCTCCAGCCCTCCACAATGCTCAAATTATTTTTAATCTGCTGTTCAAGCCATTAATAAAGAGAGTGATTAGGACCAGAGCCAGAGCTAGCCCCAGTGGTCATTGTGAGAGGCATGGCAGTGGATCATTAACTCCTGGAAAATAATTTTCCAGTTGAGTAGTGGTTGCACCTGTGCTAGGGTCAGAAAATTCCTACCTTTTTGTTTTGTGTTTTGAAAACGTTTAAGATTTCACCTTCAGCTGCAAGTGTTAACTGCCAGGAGTTGAAGGGAAAAGCAGTGACAGCCTCAAGGGAGATGGAAGCTGCAAAGCCTGCTGAAAGTTTCCATGGAGCCTGGGGGCGAGGGGGATTCGCTGCTGCTGTGGCAGACCTGGGACTTGCCTGATGGCATCGCCTTGGCAAAGCCCAGGAGGCTCTGAGGGACAGGCAGGGAGCCGAGGGGCTCTGAATCGAGTTCAGCTTTACTTTTAGGCAGCCCATGTTGCTGAATTGGCCAGATGGAGGTTTCTGAGTCTTTTGGCAGTAAATACAAAATGTGCTGGTCAGCAGTGCGGCTCCACGGAGATGGTGTGTAAGACACACTGCCGAGCTGGCCTGGGAAGGATGGGCTCGTTCGGGGGGATTGGGGCTGCAAGTCAGACGCCTCTTAGAAAGAAAACCAGCGTTAAATAATTAGGAAATCTTTTGTCCTCTCAAATAGTGCAGAAATCAGTTGTTTTTTCCAAGACTGAGCACAATAGGATGCAACTCTTGTCTGCCAGCACAGAAAAGCAGGATGCCAGGTTTGATCCTGCCTCTGCAACTGTTTCAGTGCTCTCGCTGGGCTTGGAAGCAGCATCCCAGTGGCAGCCCTCCCAGCAGCCCTTCCGAGTCAGCTTCATTCAGGAAACAGTTCTGTTCACCCACAGATCACTCCAGAGGAAGGGCAAGCAGGAGATTTGCTGCAAAAGCAAGAAAAAAGCCTTTTCTTCCATGATTTTGCCTGCTTTGTTGTCCTAGGCTGTGGCACACATTGAGCCAGCTGAGCAGCCTTGTCCTGGACCTGAACATCCAGAACTGGCACGGGGAGGTGTGCCAGGGAAAGACGTGTGGTGCTCTGGTCACCCTGTCTTCCTCCCAGTGTAGGACTGGTCTGGTTCCACTAGGAATGGTTCTGTGCCCACAGAAGCATCCTTGGGAGCAGCACACTTCTGCCCTGTCAGCAGAGGGGCCCCAGCAGTGGCACCAGAGGAATGGGCAGGGACTGATCCTGGGAAGTTCCTGCTGGACATGAGGAAGAGCTTCTTTCCTGTGCAGTGACCAAGCACTGAACAGGCTGCCCAGACAGGGTGTGGAGTCTCCCTCACTGGAGATATTCCAGAGCCCTCTGGACACAATCCTGTGCTCTGGGGTGGCCCTGCTGGAGCAGGGAGGTGGCACCAGGTGACCCACAGTAGTCCCTTCCAGCCTGACCCATTCTGGAGTTCTGTGAAATGCAGATACTCATCTCTGCATACGTTTTTGTTTTCTTCTCTTCTGTGCAGAGTTGGAAGTTTGGGGTCTCATCTCTTTTTGACCCATCTATAAAATATACAGGTTGGTGCATAAAGGTACTATTGATAAAGTTGCCTCCACCTGGTGTTGGAGCCCTTTAGCTCAGCTACCACGACTTACCCATAAATGTTATTCCATTATTTAAAATTTCTTCTGGCTTGCTGAGCCCAAATGAGAAATGAGGGAGCTGGCGTGGCTCATCTTTCCTGGTGCGTGTTTCCCTCGGGTTAGCAAGTGCCCTGGAGGGGAAAACTCCACCTTTACAGCTCTGGAGACAAGCCTCAAACACAGAGAAGTAATTGAAGCTTGCTGCAGGCGAGGTACAGATTGCTGCTGCTCTTGGGACTGTCTCTGTGGAAATGCAGCTTGATAAAGTTCACAAAGAACTGGAACCGCTCAAGGACACAATTGAAATAACATTTTGGGAAGGCAGTGGAAGGTTTCCAGCGTGGCCGTGGCCGGGTGAGGAAGCAGAAGCAAGGAATGCAGCCTGGCCTCCCCAGCATCAACAGTGCTTGGGATTTTTATCACATCTGTAGGGACACTTGGGATGTTTTCCTTTATAAACAAGTGCAGGCGTGTGAGTAAGAGGAAATAGCAGCTTTTTCTTAATGAGAAAAAAGGCCTTATAATCTATATGCTGAATGTTTGCTTCCACGAGATTATTTTTCCTGCTTTCTGCTTTGTGCAGCTCTGGCCCCGGCAGCTCTGCCTGTTCGGAGCTCCGGGGGCTGTGGAGTGTGCACTCCCCCTTGCCAGGGGGAGGGACTGCAGTTCCAGGGCTCCCCAGGAGCTCGGAAAGGGGGAAGCAGGGGAAGGCAGGGCGGGTGGCAGCGGGATTTCATCAGTCTCTACATGGAGAGTTTGGGCACCGGGGCTGTGACCCGTCCCCAGGGACAAGGGAATGTGGCTGTGACCCAGAGGATGCCGGGCAGAGCAGTCACCAGCTGGTCACTGGGTGTTTGAGTCACCACCCGACCATATACCTTCCGTTTTGAGCCAAATTGAAACACTTCCTCCATAAGGGAAGGTCTGTGAGGGGGGCTCAGCCTGCAGAAAAGGAGGCTCAGGGGGACCTTCTGTCTCCCCACAATTCCCTGACGGAGAGAGGCAGCCAGGGTGGGTTTGGGCTCTGCTACCAGGGAACAGGACAAGAGGAAACAGCCTCAAGCTGTGCCAGGGGAATTCGCTTTGGGAAGCAGGAGGAATTTCCTCACTGGAAGGGTGGTCAGGCATTGGCTGGGGCTGCCTGGGGAGGTGGTGCAGTCCCCACCCCTGGAGGTGTCCAAGGAACAACTGGACGGGACACTCCTTGCTCTGGGCTGGGTGACAAGGTGGGATTGGTCACAGATTGCACTCAATGGTCTCAGACATCTTTCCCAGCCTAAATAATCTGGGGATTCTGTGAAAACATGTGGTGGAGCTGCTGGTTTATATCCTTTAATTTTGGCAGGGTGGGAAAAGCAAGTACCCCTGATGTTTCCTCCTTGCTCAAACCTGTTCCGTCCTGGCCGTAGCACGTTGGGATGGTGAGCTGTGCTGCACCCTGCCTGGAATACTGACATGGATTGAGCCAGGGTGGTTGTCTTTATTGCCACGACTCACATTCCCTGTGACATCTCTGGGCTGTTCCTTCACCCCTGTGTTTGCATCCTCCCCGTGCTCCCTGATTGCTTAACTGCTTGTCAGGGGCTCTTGGGAATCTCAGAGGAAACTCGGGAAGTGCACAGTGGGATTACTTGGCCATCCCCCTCCCGACGTTTCTGTATGTTAAACAGAGCTGTGATGGCAGAACATAAACATCTGGGGTTGAAAAAAGCTCTTGTGCAGCCGGTGGAGATCTCACCCTTTTTGGGAAATAATGGCCAACACCAGTTATCCTGCACTAAAAAGTATTTCCCTTCCTTCCCCTTTTCTTTCCAGACTTTATATTCAGAGCACCCATTAAATTAAGCAAAACGGGAGAACTACGGGAAGAGTATGAAAGCCAGCTAAGGAAGGTCAGTATTTTGGGTAATTGTGTTTTTTCTTCCAGAATAACCTGGATTTCCTGCAGGAATGCCATCCTACCTGTAGGGAAACCTGGAGGGCTCTTTTTTCCTGTTCTATAACAAAGGTCATTTATTCTCTTTATACTGTTCAGCCAGGTCAGGAAATGGCTGTAATTGAGCATGTAGATGCCAAATTTTGCTGTCATAGTCTGCCTTCCAGAACATGGAATTGTACCTTCTTTGGAGTGACTCTTTGGTTGTGGATGTAATTCCATAAAGGCTGTTGCAGCATAAGGCATCTCCTTCTCCTCAAACATCCTTCTCCTCAAAAACAAACTATTCCAAACTACAGCTTTCTATTTATTTTTAGCCAAGAATAAAATGTCATCTAAAGAAAAAACAAAAAACAAAAAAGAATAAAGGCTTTTCAGCTGGTTTGGAATTAAAGTCCATGCAAATACTTTTTAGATTTTTGATCTTTGTGATATTGTTTTCCCGTGAGATGGGTCCAACCCCTCATTGATTATTTTACCTGTTGGGTAAAAGGAGCCTGAGAGGGTTTTCACTGTTGAAGAGTTTTATTTAGGTTTTCAATTGTCGATCTCAACAAGTGTAAAAAGGGCTGGGAGGCTAACTGAGTTAAAAAACCAGCCTTGTCTGAGAGGGAAGATAGGTGATATTTCAGGTAAATAATAAACACTGGTGGGCAGTGTCACTGCAGGTTACTAGGATAGCTTTGGCTGACTATTTAATTACCTGATCATGGGAATTGCAAACTCTACTCCAACTGAGATGCCTTGCCAGGAAAGCAGGGACACTCTGTGTGCAAAGTCGTGGGACTTGTGGTATTTTCAGCAAGAATTCTCTGTCAAGTTTAGGGGAAGCATGTTTGCAGTCTGGTCAGGCTGCAGCTGAGTAGGTTTTTACAGCCACAGCTTGACTTCAGCAAAAAGATGCCGTGTGCAGTCCAGTGCCAACACTTCTCCTGTCCCTTCCAGTCAGAAGGAAATACTTCACCGTTTTTCTGGCGTTTGGGCGTGTTTTTGTGTTGTTCTTGTTCAGCCTGCTGCCTTCCCCTTCTTGCTCCCTGACAGGAGGGAGATGGGTTTCTTCCTCCTGGCAGCTTAAACTTGCCTTTTGTGAAGCCCAGCTGGAAGAGCTGTGTGGGAGGAGATTCTGTGAATCGTCATCCAGGAGGAAATGGCAGTGACATTCTGCTGGTAAAATGACAGCTGATGATGCAGTCACACTGTTTCCTTATTCCTAGAATCAGAATAGGGTCCCAGATCCATTTAGATAGGAAAAGCCCTCCGAGATGCTGTTCCCCCAGCACTGCCAAGGCCACCACTGTCCCATGTCCCCCCTGTGCCACATCCACGTGGCTTTTAAATCCCTCCAGGGATGGGGAGTCAACCCCTGCCCTGGGCGGCTGTGCCCATGACTGGCTACCCTTTTTGGGAGGGAATTTACCCTGACAGCCAGCCTAGACTCCCCCTGGTGCAACTTGACCCTGTTACTTCTTGTCTTGTTACTTGTTACCTGGGATGAGAGGCTGACTCTCCTCTGGCTCTGCCCTCCTGTCAGGAGATTGTTGGGAAGCAAAATTGTGACTGTTGCAATTTGTCAAGGGTTTCTTGTTGTATCTGAACTTCTGAAATAGGCAGGAGGAGACAGGAACTCAGGCTTGGGAATCTAAGCTTGTGTATGATTGGGGTTTCATCCCAGTTTCCCTGCCCATGGAATGGGGATAACCTGGGCTTTCCTCCTGAGGAGCATTTCCAAACCCTTTTGCATCTCCCAGATGTGAGTTGTTTCATATATCTGAACTCTTGACCTGCTTCCCTGCTTTTTGCAGTTGAAAACAAGGTGGTACCATAATTATGTGCTGAAGAAATTTTGTTTGATGTGGGTTATCCCATAGCTTAATTTTCTCAGCTGGCTTTCAGCATGAGATGGATGCTTGCTGTCAGTGCAGGATAGCGAGGTTGGGTTTTCCTCTTTCGTGCCCTTGGTGCTCTTGCATTTTACATTTTCCCAGAGGAGGCTGTCATTTCTGTGTACTAAAGCCCTAGCTCATCCTGTCCAGCTGTCCTTCTGTCACAAGCAAGTCTGTTGCTGGTAAGCAGACACAGTGGGAGGGAAACTCCTACCTGAGGCATGTGCTGACATGCAGCTTCCCGGAGCCAGGGCAGACGGAGCAGGCTCCGGGAGGCAGCAAAGCTGGGCACTGTGTGGAGGGGAGAGAAGATTCCAAACGTGAGTTTGCCAAACCTTTGGGCATAAATGTGAGTGTCAGGAATGATGGTCCTGAAGTGGGCGTTTCTTGAGTGAACAGTTATTGAATTGCTTGTGCAGCGTTTTCCCCCTGCAGCTGCAGTATCCAAAAGGACTAAAATGCATTTTCTGATGCTGGTCCTGCATCCAGGATCTCAGAGGTGCTACTCAGGTGACATGAGGTCCTTCTCCCAGGGTACATATTTCACACGACATTGTTTCACCTGCTTCTCCTCCTGTCCCAGCACGGCATTGTCTGGAAGGAAATTCTCTGGGAGACAATTTACACTACAGCTACTTCAAATTATTGTTTTTGTAATTAGTACAGATTTTATCATTGGAGTTTGGTTTTGGAACTAAATTCCTTAATGCTGGAACTAAATTCCTTTTTGTATCCTATTACTTAGGGTTAGGATCCTGTTGTTGCCTTTTTGATGTCACTGTCAGCAAAGCTTGGGTTGTCACCTCACACTAATTGTGCCATGGATTTCCCCAAAATCCTTAAATATTCCTGTGTGTTGTTAGATATTCTTGTGTCTTTCAATTTTATAATTTAGCCAGAAAAGTGAGTATTTCCATATAACTTTCTTCCACGTGAGAAATACAGGGGGGACATGAATGATGGGTAGTATTTCAGCCAGCCAGCCAAAAAAAAAATCATTGTGATAAATCTTGATGTGAATTTGTTTTTCAGATGCTTCAAAAAAGGCAGAAATACTGTTGACTTAGAGCAGACTATTCATCATGTCTGCATCATGTGGTCACAATCTATGTTAGTCAGACACTGTTGTAGTTATTGCTTGAGATTATTAATAGATGAGGAATTTAAAGATACATCTTAAAACAACTCTAAGCAAGGAGTCAAACCGGTCTTTGAAAATATTTGCTGAACACCCACAATCAGACAAACAGCAGAGTCCTGGTTTCTGCCCTGTTTCCTCCTTGTTTTCCTCCTTGTTTCTCTCTTCCTCATCTCTGGGAGTTTGGATTCAGCAGGATTTGGGTCCTTCCCAATTTGAAAATCACAGTGTGCTTTTCCTGTACTGCCTCATGAACTCTGTTTTCTTTGTCATCCTCATGTCCATATTTTTGGGGTTTTCCCCTCCTCCAGCAGGGAAGAAAAACACTAAATATTTTTGGAAGAACGAGGAATTGTTGCATCATCCCCCACTGCCTTTTTGAGCTAGGGAGCCTCTTAAGCACCTGAGATGCCTGTGCCCAGATATGAGGAAAAACCCAGGGATATGAATTCCTGGTGCTGTGGTTCACAAGCGGGATGGAAATGTGTCAATCAGAGGTCCGGATAACTTCTGCATGGAGGGTGGATGGAGGAAGGAGGGAGGATCTGTTCTATATACAGATACATGTAGACTATTCCTGGACTGTCTATAAGTTGAGGAAGAGGCAAGACACAAGGTGGGAAAATGGCTGGGAGATGGAGGGAGAAGGGAGCTGGTTACCCTGGGCAGGGACAGTCGGATGGTGTTATCTGAAGTGTGTTCTGCCAAGCCTGTTCATCAGGAAAAGGTAGTGGAGAGGGGGAGAAAAGGGGGGTTGTTGGTCTTGATAGCAAGTCTGCCAAAAAAAAAAAGGTCCTGGCAGAAAAGGGGAGAGGCAGTGGATCTACCCCGGAGCAGAGAAATGAAGGCACAGAATTAAATGATGTGACTAAACTCTTGGTCTTGCCAATCTCTAAGTCTAGGACTTCAGATTATAACTACTCTACCTCTCTTGTCATTATTTCCAGCTGAGAGAAGAGAAACTACAAGAAGAAAAGACATCTGAGGATCTGATTCACAAGTTCATTCTAGATGACGTGGACGTAGGGAAAAGAAAAATGGAGGAACAGCAGAAAAAAGATGAATCTGTAGTGCTGAAAGGGAACCAAGACTGTGTAAGAAAGCTCATGCTTCTCCTTCCTGCCCACATGTCAAAATTTTCATTCTATGGCTTTCCAGGATTCATTGATTGAGTTTTTATAGTTGATGGAGGCTATGAGCTGGCAGATTATAAATATCCTTGTTAATGAGAACTGTCTTGTAAGGCCTGCTATGACTGCAGATGTTTTTCTAGAGGTTTCTGTCCCCCTTTTTACCCTCTACTGAGTGACTCTTCCTAACACAGCAGATCCCCTCAGCTTTGGGGGGTGTCCTTGGTTTCCAGGCTTGTGTGCATTTCCACGAACATTTCTCCATTAATCTTCTGCAGTGAAGTGGTACAGCTGAAGTTCAGCACATTCTTCGTGCTGACTTCTGCCTATTTCCCTTTGCATTTGGGAGGCTCTGCAGGACATTACCTTTCTTTGATGACTAACAGCTATATGTAGGACCTGTGTGCTTATTTTTGTATTATTTATGCCTTTTGTCCTCTCAGTATAATCAGAAATGGGGGGTTTGGGGATCTTTAACACTTCTGCAAGAAAGAGCTTTATTTTCCAAGTTATTCTTTCTGTTGTACATGTCAGCTAACTGTTCCTTGGTTGACTCCAGTTTCCTGAGCGTCTCTCGGATTCCGAGAACGAAGAACCATTCCAGGGCAAGCAAACGCATCGGTCAGCTTTTGTTTCCAAGACCAGTGCCTACTCCTTTGCTTTCCTTTCAGGGTAAGATGCTGACACTTTATTTAGTGTCCTTTTAGGGTGGTCTTCTGACTTGTTTTAAACACACCTGAGGTGCTCTAATTCAAATGGTGGTTCCAGTCTACAAAGAGAGATTTTTTTCTGGAATTTTAGAGCAGACTCATTGGTAGAATGTGGTGTCTGTCTGATTACTTCCTACCTGGAAGTTAAGAAAGTTAATGTTCATCCCATGAAGGAGAAGAATCATTGCCTGTAGGTTTAAACCATTAGTCAGAAATCAAAATGCTGTAGAATGAAGTCAAGAGTGCTGGTTCCTTCTCCAGCAGAGGTATGAAGGGACAGCATCAGCCCCAAACAGCTTTTTCCCTGGAGAGCTGTTGCTTGCCGCAGTGCAAGCAGCTGAATACCCAGGTGTGTTTCCACACGGGCAGCAAGGGAATTCCCCAGCTCCCTCACCAGCACTGCCCTCAGTTCATTCTGAGCCGTGGGCAGAGGTGTCCGTGTGCTCAGTGCGGAGCCCGTGGGCGCAGACCGGGATTCCGCCGCAGATCCAGCATTCCTGGATCCCGTTTCCCCGAGGGCACGGCAAGTGCCTCTGCCAACCAGGTGCTGCCAAGGCTGATGCCTCTCCCACAGGTGGCAACTGCCAGGGCTGTAGGGCTGGTTGTTCCTAAGGTCACAAACGGTCTCCTCACCCGTCTGCTTTTCAGGAATTTAATCTCCAAGGTGGAGAGGAGTCGGAGCTGCAACGACACCATTCAGGAGAGATCCAAGAGCAGGCAGAGATCAGCCCCAGCCACCAAAACAAAGGTACAGGCAGCGTCTGGAACCAGGTTCCTGTGTGTAAATGTTCTTATCTGAGGTTACACAGCACTGGTAATCTGGAGATATGAAATATGGGCCTTGTGGCTCTGTGTTATCGCCCTGGGGCCAATCACTTCCGTGCGGCTCCCAATAAAACCTGCCGGGTAAGGAATTAATAAACAGAACAGCAGACAGGTGTCGGGGTTCTTGTGTAGCATTGGAGGCTAATTGGAAGTTGAAAGGGCCCTCATGAGGCTTTTGTTTTGTGATTCATTTTCTTTTCAAGGCTGAATCCCCAGCCAGGTAAAGAAAAATCTTTTAGAAGTTTAGGAAAATAATCCTCTCTTCCTTTCACTTTCTCTCCAAAGCTGTTAGAGCAAAACTCATTGCTTTCCTGACATCAGGGTACATTGGCACTTCCATACTATAGAAGATCCAAAGGCCTGATCTTTGTAGGATCATAGAATGGTTTGGGTTGGGAACTTAAAGCTCATCCAACCTCCTGCCCTGGGCAGGGAGACCTTCCACTACCCCAGGTCACTCCAAGCCCCATCCAGCCTGGCCTTGAACACTTCCAAGGATGGGGCAGCCATCCAGCTGCTCTTGCTAGGATGTTCCACCTCCTTGTGCTGACACCCCTCCTTCTTGGGATCAGTTTCATCCCTGATGGAGAAGGAGAGGGTTCAGATCCAGAGATCCCATGAGGAACAGAAACCTGTGCAGTCTGCCATCTGAGCTGATAGAAGCTGGACTGAGCCCAAAACAAAGATCCATAACTTACCTTCCCTCCAAGGACTTTGTTCTTTTTTAAGAGGTTGCCTTATGGATGTGACCAGTTAGAGTTCCAGTACAGGGTATTCCAAAAACTTAGTTTGACCTCAAAATAAGTGAGTAGAAAATCCTTCTTTTGGACTAAGCAGGGAAAGGCTGTTACTGTGCACACTAGCTGCTGGATAAAAATATTTCATCTCAGTGCTAAGAATAAGAGCATTTGCAGTTGTGTGTGTTGTTTCCTCAGTGATTTATTTGTGCCAGGATTATGCCCAAGTGTAGCAGCGTTCAGGGACTGTCTTAGAGACGACAAGAAATGTTACTCTTAATTGCAGGATCATCCAGGTTGGAAGAGACCTTCAGGGCCATCAAGTCCAGCCAGCACCACCACAGTCACCCCTAACCCACATCCCCAAGTGCCACATTCAGGTGCTTCTCATACCTGTGCCAAGTCTTTATTCTTTCTCTCCCATAGCCTGGGAGGGAGCAAAACATAATGTGGAGATCATTTCCCTAGAGGAGCATGGTTTCCTTCAGCCAGGGCGGTGCAGTGCTTCTTGGCTTCTTCTTGTCCTCACAGAATCACAGGATCAGCCAGGTTGGAAGAGACCTTTAAGGTCATCCAGTCCAGCTATCAACTTAACACCACTAAACGGGCAGATTTATCCAGGTAAAGAGAAAACACATCTCAAGGCCAGGTTGGACAGGGCTTGTAGGAATCTCGTCTAGTGGAGGGTGTCCCTGCCCTTGGAAGAGGATGGAATGATATGGTCTTTAAAGTCACTCCTCACCTAAACCATTGTGTGATTTTGCCATTGGAGTGGTTGTCACTTGTGGCAAGAGCAGCTCTTAGGCTGCAGTAAATTTGACACCTGCATTGTGCTGGGCTCCGGAGTCGGCTGCTCACGTCCCGCACCAGCCGTGGGAGGGGCCGTGACCAGCAGAGGCTGTCGGGGACGGCCGTGCACGGCAGCCATCCGTGCTCCCGGCTCCCCTGGGAGCTCCGAGGGCGCCCTTCCCAGCTGTGTGCCCTTCCTTGCAGGTGCTGCCCGTGGCGGGCGCGTCCACGCCGCTGCTGGGGGTGCTGTCGTCCTCGCAGAACCACCGCTGCCTGTCCGCCCCGGACCTGACGGCCGAGCGGCGCCTGGTGCTGGGCGCCGTGTCCTCCCTGTCCGCCCTGCACCGCCCCGAGCGCTCCATCAGCCCCGAGAGCAACGACAGCATCTCCGAGGAGCTCAACCACTTCAAGCCCATCGTCTGCTCCCCGTGCACCCCCCCGAAGAGGCTCCCCGACGGCAGAGTCCTCAGCCCCCTCATCATCAAATCCACCCCCAGGAACCTGAACCGCAGCCTGCAGAAGCCGACGACCTACGAGGCCAGTCCTAGAATACTGAAAAAGTGGGAGCAGATATTTCAGGAGCGTCAGATCAAAAAGACTCTCTGTAAAGCAACCCTTACGTCCTCGGCTTCGGAGCCTGGGGAAGACGTCGCAGTTCCTGACATCACCAACTCCAGCAGCTGCACTAAAGAGCAGCCACAAGTGCAGGATGATCACCTTCCACCTGACACAACGGGAGAGCCTCGCCCCGAGCTGGATTTCTTCCCTTCTGTCAGTGACACGAAGCTGGGAAGAGGGAGTGAGAAGAGCAGAGGTTCACAGGGCTTAACCACTGATGACGGTGCTGCTGAACCAGATGTGAGATCCAACACAACCCCTCTAAACACACGAGTGGCCGAAGCCCCTGACCTAAAAGCGAACACACTCACGGACAAATCCTGTCTTAGCCTGGGCCCGAAAATGCTGAGCAGGAGACTGGTGGGCGTCGGCGCGTCGCTGCCCGACAGCAGCGCGCTCGCAGTGCCCGTCAAGCCACCGGGGAAAAAGCAGCTGAAATACCTGAACAACAGCGAGCTGATCAACGTGCAGAACAGCACCTGCAGCTCCGTGGAGAACATCATCGGGGAGCAGCCGCCGCTGCTGCGACGGGGCCGCAAGAGACGCTGCAAAACAAAGCACCTGGAGCACAACGGCTCCGTCAAGAGACTGAGGCACGTGGCGGGGGAGGTGGGGCTGCCTCCCGAGGTGCGGGACGTGGAGCAGAAGCTCCAGCAAGAGGAGGAGGACAGGAGGTTGGCCCTGCACCTGCAGCGGATTTTCGACAGCGAGAACAGGACAGTGGACAGGCGGAAAGTCCGTGTGGATCGGTACCTGCTGCGGTCCAAGAGCACTCTGGGTGCCAAGTAGCACTGCGGGACGATGTTGCCTTTCTAGAGGACGATGAGGTTTGTCAGATTATCTTATAGGAAAACTATTTTTTGCCCTACTTCCACCCACGCAATTGTTTTTTCGTTTCGGTGGTAAGACCTTTCTAGGTCCAGTTCAGGGAGAAGCCAGTGTCCTTTCAGATTTACAAAAAAAAAAGAGAGAGAATGAGAAAAAAGTCCTCCCATCCTCTCTGGTCCGTTGTTCTGAAGGAATTGTCTGTCATCCCTGTGAATACACTGCAAGGCCTCCACACGCAGCCAGGCAAGCCTGGGATCCTCAGCTAGGAGGGTTGTGAACGTGGGGTATGAGGACCATGCCTTGCCAAGAGAAATCTGAGCTCTGCTCGTGGAAATTGTTTGAGGGTCTTCTCCTCTCTGCCTGCCCCATTTTCTCCCTCAGGCTGCAGCTGGTTGTGGGGTCAGCCTTTTATCCGTGCTCTGTGTTTCTCCTGGGGAGTCCTAAACAGAGCCCCCCCATAGTACTTCCAAATGAATGTATCTCACTGTCTGCAGCAGCAGTACAGATCATTCGTCACTTTCTTGAAGCAGAAAGCCAAATGCAGTGAAGAGAAAGACCTAAAATAAGGAGTTTACTGAAAAACCTGATAGGGGTTTGTAATTTCATGTTTGTGGCAGGGAAGAGAGCTCAGGTGGAGCAGCTGGAGCCGCACGCTGAGCACTGGGACCCAGGGAGCTTTTCTCCCAGCCCATGTCTTTTCCAAACCAGGGGGGTTTCCTGTTCTTCCCTGTCGTACTGAAGAAAGGGAAGCTCTGGCCAGGGAGTTTGTGGAAGGACGTCCTCCCAGCTGCCACGTCCCTTGCTCAGTTAAGAGCTCTCCCAGCACCCCGAGGGCCTGTCCTTGCGTGTCCCAGAGGAGCATCCCCAGAGATCTGACTCATTGCTGCCCTGCCCCTGCTCCAGCTTCCTGCCCTCAGCTTCAAACCACTGAGAGAGCTCAGGTGAGCGATGCACTAAAAACTTGCAGGTATGGAGCTGAGCCTGGAGCAGAGCTGGCTCAGAGCCTGGGCGTGGTGGAGCGGGTGTTCTCTGCCCACGTGCGGCAGGCCACCCTCTGAGTGTTCCTAACCCTCTTCCAGGGATTAATTTCATGGGCTGTTTCCTGTAACGTAGCTCAAAAGGTGCCCTTCCAGCTCAGTCCTTGGCAGCTGCCTTGCAGAGTATTCACTGGGACCCTGGGGACCTTTGTCTTTGGCAGGGCTTGTGGCATTACCCCCTCCTGGGCTGCTTTTGGGATGAGCACAGTGCAGGGGCAAACTTCCCTACGGATCATGTGAAGGGAGGGCAGCCAGTGCACATAAATGGACAGATCTGATCTAAGGCAACTGCATTGCCCAATTTCCTTTATCTAAAAATGGTCAAATTGTCTCCCTCCATCTTAAACAGTCAAAAAGAAAACAGGAACTGGTTTTCTTTTTCACTGCAAGGACCCTGGCAGGTTTGTGGTTTTTTTTTTTTTTCCCTAACTGAACTGGATTTAAAAAAAAAAAGAAAAAACAGAAAAAAATGAAAAAGTCCTATATTTTAATGGGTAAAATTTATATATTTTAAATACTATATTTCAACAGATCGACACTTTTGTTTTGAGAAATCTTATAGCAGTGATTCCATAATATATATCTCTATCTCTGTATCTCCTTGCCACACAAACTACTGGGTGGTTAAAGTTGTACCTGGGGCTGGTGAGACCTGTCTGGCTCTGCCTTCCCAGCAGCCGCAGCCTCGGCAGGTGTTGCTTGAAGCAGGCCCAGCTTTGGACCCAAACCAAAACCTGCTCCTCTGTCCAGCTGGGAATTAGAAGGAAATTAAGGAATTAGAGCCTTGACTGGACCTAGAAGAGCAGCACAGAGAGAAGTAGTGATGGCCTGGATCTACCCTCGGAGCTCAGGAGGGGAACCACAGCTTTAACTCGGAATCCACGCTGGTTTTCCCAACATTTTGAGCTGCAGTGTGCACTTCCCAGGTGCATTTAGATTTAGAATTATTTTCACAGGCCCCCTTTTCTGCGGCTCATCCCTGGAGCCCCAAACACACTTCCCTAAACAGTTTCCTTTTTCTCGTATTCGTGGGGGTTCAGCTGGGCCTGGGCTGCTTACACCACAAAAAAATAGATTTACACGCTGAATGTATCTTTTCTTTCCCCTCTTAAAACAGATTTCACAGCCCAATGCACTAGGCCAATGTCTTAAATACCTTCTTTTGAAAAAAATGTTATAAATATTTAGGGGTTTGTGCGTTAATTTCCTGATCCCAAGTCCAAGCTGGGCAGAAGTGTAGGAGGCAGTGCCTGGGCTGGAGCTTGTCCTCAGCCAAAAAAGGGATTTGGGGGCAGCCAGGAGCACGTCTGCCCCCAAACCAGAGATCCCAACTCCCCAAGCATCATGCACAGGCCATGGCATCTGCGTTCAAGGAGACCTTTGGATGTGGAATCACCGTCGTGTCGTGGAAGGGTTGCGGCGATGCAAAGCCAGGATGAATGTTTTATTCATTTAACACTCTCAAAGTTTGTGTAAGCTTGCAAAAAACAACAAAAATTGTAAATAATTACACTCAAACGAGCAGGAATACCCAGCCTCTCCCCTGTACAGGTCAGGAATGACACCACCTGCGCCAGAAATCGTGCCAGCTGAGAAGGAAAATACCTCCTGCTGAATGGTGGATGCAGCACGAGAGGAAACCGAGTATTTATTCACACTTCTCTGAAAGTCCTTTGTAAGCCTCAGCTGCCTTCCCCCCGGGATGGAGGCATTCCGTGCTGGCTGTGGGACAGCACGGGCCTGGGAGCGTCCTCCCGAAATGTGAAGCTGTCTAAGCCGGAGGGGCTGGGCTTGGTTCCGTGACAGAAGGACTGTGTCTGCCAAAGATGCCACCGACTCCCAGAAAGTTGCTTCCTGACCCTCTGGAGCTCTCTGCCCGGGAAAAGCCGTACAGAAAGGTCTGTGTTCGGAGTCAGCGAGATGAGATAATGAAGGAAAAGTGCCAAAAGGGATCATGCCAGGTGATTGATTGTATGACGTTGTTCTATATTGTCAGTATTTCTCTTCCAATGCTCTTGTACATGCAGTGCACAGTAGTCATGAAGTGTAGCTTGAGCAAGCGCTTCTTTGTATTTTCTCAGTGAAAGCAGAGGGGGAGATCGAAGCCTTAAAGACTCTCACTGATTTTAGAAAACAAGCCTTTAGCAATGCTCCGAGGGCAGGGCTCCGCCCGGGCCCTGCCCTGTCTCCCAGTTGTCCAGCGGAAGGTTGGCGAAGAGCCGGTCCCACACGAGGGGCAGCGTTCGGGGGAACCCGGACCCTCTGGCCCCATGGGGGACACAGGACAGAAATTCCCCACCCAGAGTCCGTGGTGGAGCCCCGGGGCTGTCCCGGGGCTGGAAAGGCAGCACGGAGCCGGGATGATCCCCGTGTGCCGCCCGCGCCTGGCACCGCCCCGTCCCCTCCCTGCCCTGGAACACGGCCACGCATCCGCTCGGGGTTCGCTCCTCACTATGCAAACGGGAAAACAAACCTGCAGCGGGGCACGGACGGGGCTGCGCCTGGTTTCCTTGGGATTTGCCCTCGAACTGTTCAGAACCAGCCTAGATGTCGCTACACTTTTTCTCCAATAACGCTTTAAATCGTTGTGCTTTTGTGTTCTCCGCTGGCCAGCAGAGCACCGGCTGGCTGCAAAGTGTCACGGCCGTTCTGGTCCCCGCTGAACCCCCGTGGCTTCACCTGAATGTGTTACACAGCGATGGAAGGCACCAAAGGACCGCCGACTTGCATGTGTGAAATGTGTGAGTGGAATGACGTGCGGGCATCTGTCATGTTGTGGCTTCTGTTGTTTGAAACGGAGTAAATCCTGCTTGTGAAACAATTGTCACAAACCAGAAATACGCCAACAAATGTGTACAAATAACAGTGTTTGTTTTAACAGCAACCAGGACTTGAACTGCAGGGCAAAGGCCAAGGTTCAAACAGAATAAAACCAGAGTCTGACAGTGAAACTCCCTGCCTCTTGCTGTGCATGGAAACGAGCAGGATCCTACTGCTGGTCGTCCTGGACAGGTGACACTTGGTGATCTGAAGGAGGTTGTGGAGTAATTGTAGAATGACAGAAGCATTTGGTTGGAAAAGCTCAGAGACCCAAGTTCCGCTTCCCCTCGGGACAAACCTATTTTAGTCCGAGGCTGATCTCCCAACAGCTGGGTTTGGGCTGGGGTTAATCCAGCTGTAGATCCCAGGGAGCCCAGCAGTGTCTGTGTGGCACCCTGGCAGAGCTGAGCCCTCTCCCACTGGAACATGCTTTCCATGTGGGCAGGGACAGGCAGGTGCTGCTTGCCCATCCTGTCTGGATCCCTGGAATCTGCAGCAGGACATACTCAAGCTGTCCTCTCTCCGCTCCCAGCCCCTCTGCGCTCACAAACACTGAGGAAACACGTGTGGGAGTGTCATGGCACAGCCAGGGCAACAAGCCAGGCCCAATTCCCACTAAAGGGAACAAAGGTACGAAGAGGCTCGTTAATAACAGGCTTGAGCAAGGACAGGTGATAACCCATCGTTGGCTCTCGCTGCAGGGAGATGCATCTGCCAGGAGACCGGACTGGGGCTGTTGGTTCTTTTAACATAAAACTGATACCCCTACACAAAGCAGCTAAATTGGATCAGCCCCAGTGGCCATCTAGCTTAGCGTGGCATCTCCTGCCATGGAAAACGGGGGGTTCCTTGTCACGGCAGCTGGGGCCAAGCTGAACGTGAAGGGTCCAGTGAAGGAGGAATAAGCAGCATCCTCCTCATGTGGCTCGGCCACACAACACGGCTGCTGTATCGTGTTGGAGATCATAGAACGAGGGAATAGCTAGGGCTGGAAAAGGCTTCCAAGGTCATCGAGTCCCCCAGCACTGCAAGGCCACCACTAACCCGTGTCCCCAAGTGCCACATCCACGGAGCTTTAAATCCCTCCAGGTACGGGGACTCCCCGCTGCCCTGGGCGGCTGTGCCTGGACTGGACAGCCCTTTTGGGGTCGGACGGGGCCTGGAGGAACTGATCTAGTGGAAGGTGCCCCTGCCCGTGGCCAGGGGTTGGGACTGGATGGGTTTTAAGGTCGCTCCCACCCCAAATCCCGTGATTCCATTATGGGAACACCTCCACGCCGTAGGGGCGGCGGGCAGGACGGACTGCATTTCCCAGAGTGCCGCGCGGCGCGGGGGGGCCGCACTTCCTCCCGCCCCACCAATCAGGGGCGCCCAGGTGGCGCGGGCGGGGCGGGGGCGGAGGCGGCGAGAAGATGGCGGCCAAGAGCGGCCGGAACGGGCTACTGGACAAGGTAACGCGGCCGCGGCTCCTGAGCCGCCCCGAGCGCCCCCCGCCCCGGCCGGGGCCCCGGGCAGCGTCCCGCCGGCCCCGGGCTTCCACTCTTCACTCCGGAGCATCCCTCCCTCAGCCCTGGGCATCCATCCTTCACCCCTGGGCATCCCCATCCCTGAGCATCCGCCCTCATCCCTGAGCATCCCATCCCTGAGCATCCTCATCCTTGAGCATCCTCCTTCAGCCCTGAGCATCCCCATCCCTGAGCATCCCCCTTCAGCCCTGAGGGACACATTCCTGCAGAGGATTTGGATGTGGCAGTGACAGAGTTCTTTGCTTTTGTTCTGCAGAATGGTTTTACCTGAAATTTCTCTTTTGTGCCTTTTAATTCTCCCCCTGTACAAAGACACCTGGGGCTTCTTGAAGTTTTCCTCCATCCCCCAAGAGTCTGTGTGCAGTGGTGTGGCTGGAGAGCAGGAACACATCCAAGGCAGGAATTCAGCCCAGCTGCCCCTCCTGGGGATGCAGAGGCAAAATGAAACCTGCTCTCAGGGCCACCTCAAACCTGTGACAGGGAGTGTGAGCTGAGCCCTGCCCAGGGGCAGGCGTGGGGCTGCTCAGGCAGCTTTGGGGGCAGATTCCCTCTGTCCAGCAGCTTTTCCCAAACAGGGAGCTGCCTGCTGCTTTGCCCTGGTGCTCAGGGCAGGAACAAGGGCGTTGGGATGAAATCCCCCTCACTCCACACTGTTCCCATTGCAGTGGAAGATCGACGACAAGCCAGTAAAAATCGACAAATGGGACGGTTCAGCTGTGAAAAATTCCTTGGATGACTCTGCCAAAAAGGTAGGCTCCCTCTCTGCTGAGGTGTCCCTCTTGGGAAGCTCTGATCTTCTCTCCCACTTTTGGGGGTTGGTTGTGCCCGTGTCCATGCCGGGTCTGGAGCATCCCTTGTGATTCCCACGTGTTTGTGCCCAACAGGGATCAGTCACCGGGATGCCTGGTGCAGACATTCATTCCCCATAAACTCTCTGCTCAGTTACCTGTGCCACTGGGATTGTTCCCTTCAAACCCTTCCCAGACACAGTCTGTCAAACCCCTGAAAAGCTCACAAGGGACTCGGCTGCCTGTTTCTCCCCCAGGTGCTCCTGGAGAAGTACAAATACGTGGAAAATTTCCGTTTGATCGACGGCCGCCTCCTCATCTGCACAATCTCCTGTCTCTTTGCCATTGTGGCTTTGATTTGGGATTACCTGCACCCTTTTCCCGAATCCAAACCGGTCCTTGCCTTCTGTGTTGTCTCATATCCTTTACAGATCTTGTCTTGATTATGCCAGAAGGGTTTGATTTTCCACATGAGCAAAACCCTGTGGGATATTCCCATTTTCCTTCCTGTGGTGTGGAGATCAGCTGACAATCAGACACTTTTCATGTGATGGGAAAACTCCTGCCTGTCTGGGTGTAATGCCCCTAAATTTGGGTGGCCTGAGACAGATCCTATTTTTTTTAATTCCATCCACAGTCTGGCTACAGATACGTTGGCTTTTCCCTAATACCACAGGTCGGATACTGAGAGGGGAAAGAGGAAATCCTTGCCAGCAGCTCTGCAGAGGGATCTGGACAGGCTGGATCCATGGGCTGAGGCCACCCCGTGGGGTTCAGCAGTGTGAAGGATTAGTGGTGGACTGGGGGAATGCTGGACTCAGGGGTCTCACAGATGTTCTCCAACCTAAACAATCCTGTGATCCTAAGGAATGTCGTTGTTCCTGGCTGTTCTGGGTGGCTTTCAGAACAAACGGGGGATTTGTCTCGCAGCACTTGAAATCTCTTAATTCCAAAAATAGGAAAGAGGAACTGCTTGGTCTGTGCTTAGGAGGAATGCCCAGCAACTCCTTCTGTGGCTTGTTCAGTCTCAAGTTTTCCCACTCTCTCCCAGCAAGTGTCAGAATCCCAGACTGGTTTGGGTGGGAAGGGACCTTAAAGCTCATCCAGTTCCAAACCCCTGCCATGGGCAGGGACACTTCCAGTATCCCAGGGTGCTCCAAGCCCTGTCCAGCCTGGCCTTGGACACTTCCAGGGAGTGAATAGTAAATTACTAAGGTTTAAATTTATTGCTTAATTTCTCCTGCTGATGAAGCATCAGCCAAACATCCTGTTTGGAATTAAAAGGTCCCGAGAGGTGGTTAAACAGCAGTGTCTGAGGGGATCCCAGCGACTTCTCTGCCTGATCTCTGCTTCTCCTTGCACCCTCTCAACTCCCTTAACTTCCTCTGCACGTATTTTGTGATGATGGGAATCCTGACCATTTATACCTCGTACAAAGAGAAGAGCATTTTCCTGGTGGCTCACAGGAAGGACCCGGCGGGGATGGATCCCGACGATGTCTGGCAGCTCTCCTCCAGCCTCAAACGGTACCGTTTGCTCCACATCCATCCAAGGGATGCTCTGGGCCATCCCTCCCTCCCCAGGCATCACCAAAACACTGCCTGTGCCTTTGAAACCTCCCCATCCATTCTGCTCCATCAAAACCCACGGCCTAGGCTAGGAATGGGAGCGGCTCCGAGTGGTTTTCTGCCACCAGTGTCCACGTTTCACTTCCCTTTTATGCAGGGCATAACAGCCTGGAATTGTGTTAACTGGGTGCCCAGGTGGGAGGGTTGTCCCTGAACCAGGAGGGGCTTTCTGTCCGCAGTGGGGTCCTGCTCTGAGCTCTGTCTGCCCCCGCAGGTTTGATGACAAGTACACCCTGAAGCTGACGTTCATCAGCGGGAAAACCAAACAGCAGAGGGAAGCCGAGTTCACCAAATCCATCGCCAAGTTCTTCGACAACAACGGGACACTGGTCATGGAGGCCTACGAGCCCGAGGTGTCCAAGCTGCACGACAGCCTGGCCCTGGAGAGGAAAACAAAGTGATCTCAGAGCCCACCTGCCTCCCGGGAGCCTGCTACAGTAACACCAATAAAGTCAAATGGCAAAGAAAGCGAATCATGGCCTCTGTTTTTGTCCTGAAGTCCTATTGCATTTTGGATAAGCAGGAATTTCAATTTTGGACCCAAGATTTGTTGAAGCTCATGGCTAAGCTTGGTCTGTGTGCCTGCCTTCCAGGCTCTGAGGCGGACCCCAGAGTTGGATTTTGGGCCCCCTCAGGAGGGGAAGCAGATCACCAACGCTGCCCCAGTGTCCTCTGCTTTGCCTGGCAGTGCTTTATCACATGGCTCTGTGTCCGGGGGGTTTTACCAATCCCACCTTTCCATTTCCTGGTAGGAGTTCAGGACAAAACCCTTCTGTGAAACAACCATCCCCTCGCAAACAAGTTTGCTTTATTTTTGTATTCATCTGATTGGGGGTAGAGGATTGTTTTATATCAAAACCTTTTATGTGTTTTGGGGGGGAGAGAATCAAATATGCTACTTCTGTGTGCTCAGCCACGAAGCTTCTCAGAAAGTGTAAAAGATTTTCCAAGCTGTGTCTGTCTGTCCCGCGGTTCCCTTGTGGCATCTCCTGTTCCACACGTCCCTTCTATAAACTGGCATTTTTTAAAAGAGAGATTTTTTGGGTTGTTTTTTTTCAATAAAAGGGAAGAACAGACATCAGACGTGTCCTGGAGCATCTCTGGGGTGTCCCACGCCTGGGGAGGGAATCCCAGTTCACAGAATCCTCAAGGCTGGAAGAGTCCTGGCGTTCCCACGGCACCACCACAATTTTGTCACCTAAACCTCGTCCCCAAGTGCCACAGGATGAAAATACTACAGTACACAGGATAAAAAGAAGATACTCCTCTTTTTGTCTTGTAGAACTGCCTCACCTCAGGGAACTCCCACATGGACCTTCCTGATTTTCCGGCCCTCCCTCTCCACGCCTGTTCCACAGGACACCCGGGAAGGCAAGGGCGGCCGGAGGGGATTCTCCTGGCGTCCCAAGCACGGTCCTGCCTGCGTCCCTCTCTTGGCTCCCCTCCTGCCTGTTCTCGGCAGCGGCTCCACCAGTCAATCTCCTCCTGCTATTGCACCACTGCACCGCCCCGGTAGGAGCGCCGGGGGAGGAGCACATCCCCTGCTCACACCTGCGCAGGTATTGTCCCCGCTGCCCTCTGGCCCCGGCGCCAGGCTCTGCTATCCCGACAGCGGGATCCCCGCCCGCTTCCTCGGCCCGCCGAGCGCCTGATCCGGCCCCCCCGGCTCCGGGAGCCGCAGGAAGAGGCGGAGCGGGGCGGCCCCGGCGCGGCGGCGGCGGGAGGAGCGGGGTCTGCGGGGATGGGGGGATGCGGGAATGCGGCAGGGGGCAGTGCGGGGGGTGGAGGAGTGCGGGGGG
>VXBN01009207.1:39279-65973 GCA_013397395.1 Sinosuthora webbiana
GGCCGGTGCCGTGCCGGGCGCTGGCGGAGCCGCCGCGGGGCTGCCAGGGCAGCGTGGTCAGCTTCGCCGCGCCCGCCGGCGCCGCCGGGGCGCCCACCTGGTTACTGTACTCGCACCCCACCGACCGGCACCGCCGGCGCGATCTGGGGCTCTATGTGAACCCCTCGCCGCTGGACGGGGCGGGCTGGCGGCGCCCGTGGGTGCTGCACTCGGGGCCGGCCGGCTACTCCGACCTGGCCGTCTGCCCCGGAGGCGTTTTTGGGTGCTTGTTCGAGTGCGGCGCCAGCAGCGCCTGCGAGGAGATCGCCTTCTGCCTCTTCACCCTGGACCCCTCTGGCGATCAGGACCTCAAGGCTTCCTAAAATAGACCCGTTTTAGGCAGTTCGGTCACTCCCGAGCATCAGCTGCCGGACCCAGTGAGCACGGCCGTGCCGAGACCTCACCAGGATATTTCAAGTTCTCCAGAGGCTCAGCACCGTGTACCTTTTATTTTATTATGTCGTTTTAATCGCCCGTCAGGTGCTGTCGGTGCCCCGGGGCAGTGGAGGATCTGCTCTGGGTTGGCCAAGGGGGTGCCAGCACAGCACACGGAATGCTGCTGCTTCTCCAAAAATCAGCGGTTTTCACCTGGTAGCAGCTGCAAAGCAGAAGGTGCCACCAAGAGCAGCTGATTCACTGAGGAAAAGGTACCCAAAAATCTTGGTTTAGTTAAAAATATTCCAGTTTCTGCATTGCTGCAGGTGGCAGAGAATTCCCAGTTTTTACCGGTTTTTATCCTGTTTTCTTCGCTTGCCTGCTTTAGACTGGCTTTCTCCCTGCCTCCTGGGAAAAAATCCCTCGAATCTTGGGGGGGTTGTGGGGAATGTCGGGGGGTGTTTCATTCTGCTCCATAGGGAACAGGTTGCAGCCTCCCGGCAGCGACAGTGACCTCACATCCCCGTGCTGCTGTCAAATAAAATTGTCCCAAAACACGTGAAATCCAGTCAATGCAGGGAACATCCCAACGGAGCTGACCCTGCCCCAGAAAGATGCAGGACGGCCCCAAGCACAGCACCTCCCACTGCATCCTGGTGCCATGTTTTGTGTGTGGAGAGACAGGACGGGGACAGGCAGGATTAGTGCAAAGCAGGATAGGAACAGGCAGGATGGGCACAAGATCAAATCGAGACGGGCACAGGCAGGATGTGGACAGGGTCAGGCCAGGATGGGGCCAGACAAGAGACGGACAGAAGACAAAATAGGGACAGACAGGAGCGGGCGGGCAGGATAAAGCTGAGGGCACAGCAGGATGGGGCCAGGACAGAATAGGGAAAGGGCAGGGACAGGCAGGATGAGGCTGGGGCAGGACGGAGACAGACAAGAGGGGGACGAGCAGGGTAGGGACAGAGAGGCAGACTGGAATGGGGACGGGGACCAGCCCCACACCGCCCTTCGCAGCCAGCGTGGCGGGTCCGGGGCACCCCCCACCCCTTTTCCCCCCCAAGGCGGGGCCTCTCCGCCCCTTTTCCCCCGGCTTCCCCCGGCTTCTCCCGGCGGCGGCGGCGGCGGCCGGATGCGGCTGGGGCACGGCTGAGGCTGGGCGTGCGGGGGGCGTGCTGGGGCTCGGGGGGCGCTCCTGGGACTGGAGGTACGGGGGGTACCGGGCGTTTTGGGGATACTCGGAGCTCCGGGGCCACCGGGGATACTGTGGGTGCTGCGGCCACAGGAGTAGGGGCGCTGGAGGTGCTGGGGACACTGGGAGCACTGACGGTGCTGGAGGCGTTGCTGGGACCGGAGACGCTGCGGGTACTTGGAGCGCTCGGGACACGGGGCGTTCTGGGCGCGCTGCTGGGACGGGGGGCACCGGAGGTCCTGAGGATCCTTGGAGCACTGGGGGCGCTGGGAGCACTGGGGGCGCTGGGGGTGCTGGGGGCGCTGCTGGCGCTGCTGCCGCCCCCCGCCCCGGCCGAGACGTTCTCTGCGATGCTGAGCGTGCGGGGAGCGCTGGGCGCCGAGCGCCGCCTGCTCCGCCGGCTCCGCTCCTACCTGCGGGACGAGAGCTCCCGCCTGCGCCGCCTCCGCAGGTACCGGGACCCCCCGCGGCGTCCGCTGCCCTCCAGCCACACATCCCGCGCCCCCAGCCCCACTCCCTGGATACGAGGAGGGGTTCACCCATCCCCACCTTCCCGCAGCACCCAATTTTTGGGGGTGGCCCTAAATAAGAGGGTGGTGGGAGGACGGGAAGGTGAGACCGGACGCGGCTCATGTCCCCCCAGCCGTGCCCCAGGAGGGGGACATGGTCCCCCCACCCATGGGGGTCTGGGTACAGCATCCCCAAGGCGTGGGCCATCCCCACACACGCAGCAGGGAGGGGTCAGACAATCCCTCAGCTCTGGCTTGGCCACAGGGTGGACTCTGGGCCGAAGCTGCCCAACAGTGGGGGGGACAGAGGCGTCCCCTGGGAGGTGTCAACACTGAGGAGCATCCAAGTGTCCAGTGATCCAGTGGGTGCCTTGTAGGTTCTATGAGAAGGTCCAGGCGCTGCACCAGGACCCCGAGGCCTCTGTGGACAACCCCCTGTTGGCCTTCAGCCTCATCAAGCGCCTCCACTCTGACTGGCCCAACATCATCTACAGCGACGAGGCCACCAGCAACACCCAGGGTACGGGGAGGATGCTCGGCCTTGTGTCCCCTCGGTCACCTAAGCAGGGCCAGGAGTGGTGGGGAGAGGATGGAGGAGCAGGAGAAGAGATGGAAGAGTGGAACATGTGGAAGAACAAGATGGAGGGGAGGGGTCAACGGGTAGAGGAGCAGGAGAATGGATGGAGGAACCAGGGAATAGATGGAGGGGCTGGGGAACGGGGTGGAGAAGCAAAAAAACTGTTGGAGCAGAATGGATGGAGGAGCAGGATGTGGGGTCCCCAAGGAACCTCATAATTTCATTTATCCCCCACCCTGCACCTCTTTCCCACCCCACAGCACTCCATGCTGGGCTCAGGGAGGTGGAGCAGGAGCTGCCTGGAGCCGAGGACCTGGACGGGGCAGCCAGGGCGCTGATGCGGCTGCAGGACGTGTACGCGCTCAGCGTGCAGGGCTTGGCCCGCGGCGTCTTCCAGAGAGCCGGGCCCCCGCCCCTCTACAGCCCCGGCCGCCGCGCCGCCCTCTCTGCCGACGACTGCTTCCATGTGGGAAAGGTGAGGGAGAGCTCCACCTAGCTTCTCCCGCCTGGGATGCTGCTCCCGGAGGGATAGACATCGGGGGTTCTGTACGTGGGATGAGAGGGAAGTGCAGGTGCAAATGGGACAGGAAAGGAAGGGGTGGGACAGGATGGGGATGGAGTGGGAGGGAATGGGGATGGAGATGGCAATAGGAAAGTGACAGATGCAACGGTACAAGATGGGTGGGAACTGCAATGGGATGGGATGACATGGCATGAGGGGACGGGACGGGACGGGACGGGACTGGACGGGACGGGATGGGATGGGNAAGGGATGCAGGCCCAGCTGGCCCAGCTGGCAGGTGCAGGTGATGTGTTGCCTGGCAGGTGGCCTATGACACAGGTGACTATTACCACTCCATTGCATGGCTGGAGGAGGCTGTCAGCCTCTTCCGCCTCTCCTATGGCAGCTGGAACCTGGAGGACCGGAGCAGCCTGGAGGATGCTCTCGACCATCTGGCCTTCTCCTACTTCATGGTACAGCCATGGGCCCCCTTCCCATCCCAGTGCCCAGTGGAGCCAAAACACGGGCGGGAGGATGGATGCTCATGGGGTCTCCACTCCCCATCCAGGCTGGAAACATCTCTCATGCCTTGAGCCTCTCCATGGAGTTTCTCCACTACGGTATGTGGGACAAGCCCGGATGCAGCAGGAAGAGGGAAATCACCCCATCACCTCTGCATGGCAACAGCCTCCCTCACCCCATTTCTTGCCCCCATCTGGGGTAATTCTCCAGGGCAATTCTCCAGGCAAGGGGGGTTGATGGGGATGCAGCATTCTGGGTGACACCACCTCCCCAGCAGATCCCAGTAACCAAAGGGTGTCGAGGAACGTGGCCAAGTACAAGAAGCTGCTGGAGACGGGGACGGGGGCGGGTGCCAGCCCCCTGCAGCGCCCCAACAGCACCCGCCTGCAGAGCCGTGACGCCTACGAGGAGCTGTGCCAGCGCCCCAGGGGACAGGTGGGACTGGCAGGGGGGCCATGGTCCCCCACCACCACTGCTGCTGTCCCCCCTTCACGTCCTCCTCTGTCCTTTTCCTCCCCAGCCAGCCCCAGAGCGGCTCCTGCACCTCAGCTGCTCCTACGAGACCAACAGCAGCCCCTACCTCCTCCTCCAGCCTGCCAAGAAGGAGATGGTCCACATGCAGCCCTATGTGGCTCTGTACCACGATTTCATCACCGATGCTGAGGCGGAGACTATCAAGGGCTTGGCAGGGCCCTGGGTGAGCCATGCCTGTCTCCAGGGATGTCCCTTTCCTGCAGCAGGGTGTCCCAGGAGATCGTGATCCAGGGTGAATGCAGAGAGAGGAGGGGTTTAAGGCCAAAGCCTCCTCCACGGAGTTCAGATGGGACTGGGACCATCCTGGTCTAGTGGAAGGTGTCCCTGCCTATAGCAGGAGGGTGGAACCGGATTAGAAAAACCACTTTAGGATTAGATGAGACCCTGGGAATGATGACCCCAGTCCCATCTGAGCCCCCCAGAAGATATTTTGGAAGAAACCAGGTCCACAGATGCACCTAAACCACTTTCCCAGCCAGGCCTGACTTGGTGACACCTACTGCATTGGCTCCCCCGCTGTCACTGCTCCCCTCACCCCAGTGAGACACCTCGGGGTGGGCTGTTTGGCAACCAGCTGCTACAAACCCACCAGCTTTGACCCTGACCACGGCCCTGCTTGGGGTGAGGGTCCCCATGTGTGGCAACATGCCTCGCCCATGTGTCCTGCAGCTGCAGAGATCCGTGGTGGCCTCTGGGGAGAAGCAGCAGAAAGCCGAGTACCGGATAAGCAAGAGGTAGCAGCCCCAGCTCCCCTGTCCTCCGGCCAGCGGGGCCACCGTGGCTGCATGGCCACCTCCGAGGTGGCACTGAGGCCACGCTGGAGGCCTGGTCCCCCCAGCGGCGCCCTGAGGGCAGAGCCCAGGGGCAGACGAATCCGGGGGGCTGACGGGGGTGGTGGTCCCACAGCGCCTGGCTCAAGGACACGGCCGACCCCGTGGTGCGGGCCTTGGACCGGCGCATGGCCGCCCTCACCGGCCTGGACCTGCGGCCGCCTTACGCCGAGCACCTGCAGGTGGTCAACTACGGCCTGGGGGGCCACTACGAGCCACACTTCGACCACGCCACGGTCAGGGGGCTCCGGGGGGGCCGGGGGGGCCGTGGGGTGACAGCCAGGGTGGTTCCCATGGTGCTCCTGGGGTGGTCCCTGGGATGCTCCTGGGGATGGGCCCTGGGATGCTCCTGGGGATGGGCCCTGGGATGCTCCTCATGATGCTGCTGCTGGGACGGTGCCCAAGGGAAGACCCCCAATGGTCCCTGGGGGTGTCCCAATGGTGATCCCTTGGTTATTCCCTGAGATGTTCCTGGTGATGCACCCTGAGATGGCCCCTGGCAGGGGTAGGATGGATGGTCCCAGGATGGTGATCCCTGGGTGGGTGCCTGGGGTATTCCTGGGAAGGGGCAGAAGGAGAGGGGGAAAAAGAAGGGAGAGGGAGGGATTTTCTGCAGAGGGAACAGTGTGGGGCAGCTTAGAGCTGCTGGGGGGTGAGGTGCCTCCGGGCTGAGCCGTGTCAGTGCAGGACTGACTGTCCCCACCTCCCCTCCTGGAGCAGTCCATGAAGAGCCCCCTGTACAGAATGAAGTCGGGCAACAGGATCGCCACAATCATGATCTACGTGAGTCCTGCCTCATTCCCAAGCCCGCAGAGTTGGCCTCAGGGTATGGGACGGGTGAGGGCAGCCCTAAAACACCGCAGTAGGTGAGAAGTGCCAGCCTCTGGGGAGTATTCCAGGGCTTGTGCCGTGCCAAAGCGAGGGGAACAGAGCTGGGGCCCAAGGGAGGTTTTGTGCCTCAGTTTCCCTGTGCAAAGGAGCATCACAGGGAAGGGGGGATCCATGGTTTCTCTTTTTGCTCCTTTTCCAGCTGAGTGCAGTGGAAGCTGGAGGCTCCACTGCTTTCATCTCTGCCAATTTCAGCGTGCCCGTGATCAAGGTAAGGGCTCATTTGGAATTGCTGGGAGCAGGGAAGGGAGGGCTCTGCTCTCTGGATCTCAGCTCTCGCAGGGAGTTGTGGCCAAGCCTCTCCTGACACCAAACCCCAGCTTGGGCTCCCTAATCTGTTTTGGGGTGCCAGAATTCAGTCTTGGGGATCCCAGCTCTGTTTTAGGGTACCAAACCCGTCTCTGCTCCACAGAATGCGGCTCTTTTCTGGTGGAACCTGCGGAGGAACGGGAATGGTGACGGGGACACCCTCCACGCCGGCTGCCCCGTCCTGGCCGGGGACAAGTGGGGTGAGAGACGCTGCCCCGGGGTGACACGGGGTTGGAGGGACAGCTCCCCCGGCAGGGAGACAGGAGGGGCTGGGAATGCACAAATATCCTGTGAACAGGGACAAAGGTCCCCGATACCAGCGCAGGGTTGGAGAAGGCTGCGGAGGGCTGGGAACAGACAGGGACTCGTTCGTTCCAGTGGCGAATAAGTGGGTCCATGAACACGGGCAGGAGTTCCGGCGGCCGTGCAGCGCTGATCCACAGGACTGAGCCGCCGTGGGATCACAGATGGGACATCTGCAGGTGGCAAAGCCACCCCGGCACAGCCTCTCCCCAAGGGCGGGGCAAGGGAGGGAGGAAGGGAGGGAAGGGGGCGGCAGAGGAGCAGGGGGTGGTCGGGACTTGCTCGACCACGGCCTAATTGGGTGGAAATAAAGTCGAAACACACTAAACCGGGGTATGTTCTGGGGTGCCAAATCCTCCCACCTATTTTGGAAATGCAAAAATCCAGTCTCGGGGAGAAGGCAGTTCCTTCCAGCCGTGCTGCCCCCCCGCCTGGCCTCCAGACGAGTTCCCTCTCTCCGTCCCGGCCGCAGCTCCTACGTGACGGGAAGGCAAAGAGCAGCGGCCGGGATCCCCGGCAGCGCACGGAGGTCGGGCAGGAGCCCGCGCCGAGCGCCGGCACTTCCCACGGGAGACACCCCGAGGGTAGCGAGGGTCAGGATGGGGACACCTGTGCCACTGCAGCTCCCCGGCTCCATCCAGCCTCATTGTCCTGGGGTTTTCTGTCCCCTGATCCCTGCCCGCGATGTGTGCCGTAGCTCCAGGGCGGGTCGGGGGACCCTCAGGGCTCTCTCTTTCCCAAAGCCTCAGTGCCCGCGGTGCCCTGCGGACCGGGCTCTCTCAGCTTGCTAAGCTAGCTTGGGTTTTGTTAACTTAAGCAGGAAGGGTTTGGGTTTTTTCCCTTTCCCTGGCCTTGGAGGCTGTGGGAGCAATCCTTCGGGTTTTTTTTTTTTCTCCTGAGCTGTTCGGTCTGGTTTTGGCCCGAGACCAGAGAGGCGGCGGGCGGAGCGGGGGCCGGGGGCCGGGGAGGGGCCCTAGACCTCGGGACGGCCGAGCCAACGGGAGAAAGGACACCGAACGCATCGGCTTCATCCGCTGTGACGGGGGACGGACCCCCGCCAGAAATTCACCGGGTTCCCGTCTGTTCTGCCCGAGCTCCTGCGTGCACCCTTTGTGCTCCGCTTTATCACTTCCAGATGTTTCTGTACACGTGGGAGTCATTGGCCACGGAAAGGAGGGGGAAAGGTGAAAGCTGTGGCTGAATTCCCTCCTCCTCCCCACGCTGGGGTGCAGGGGAGGGATGGGGGAGCATTTTGGATGACAAGAGGCCTCTGTGAGTCACCAGAAAAGCCCAAGGGTTGGGTCTGGTGCAGGAAGAGCTGGATTCCACAGGCTGCTCCAAGGAGCCCAAGTATCACAGCCAAAGGGAAAGCAGGAATTCCTCCTCCAGGTCTTTCACAAATGCTTTATTTGTAGGCGAGGGAAACACAGAACAAAACAAGACCAGGATGAGGCTGACACGGGACACAGCCCGTGGTCTCCAGAGAACTGACACGGACACAGACACACACATTTTCCTTCTGGAAACAGCAGCAGGTGGCAGGAGGTCACCCTGCCACACTGGGACAGCTCAGCCACAACTGGCCGAGCACCCAGCAGCAAAACTCGGGGCAAACCCTAATCCCATTCCCGCCGTGTCAGAGGCCACGTGGACACAGTGCCGAGGGGACAGCGACACAAGCGAGGGATGGAGGCAGGTCTGGGCAGCACAGGGGGCACTCCAGGCTGTGAGCAGAGCGCCAGGCTCAGAGATGGGTAAAGTGCACTAGGGCCAAGCGTTCTGGGAAGTGAAAAGCCATAAACTCAAGTTTTGACCTTGCCTAAAGATCCAGGTCTGGATTTCCAGCAGTGTTGATTACAGCCCATCCAGTCCCTCCCCTGCCATGGACAGGGACACGTTTGACTATCCCAGGGTGCTCCAAACCCTGTCCAACCTGGCCTCGGATATTTCCAGGGATCCAGGGGCAGCCACAGCTTCTCTGGGCACCCTGTGCCAGGGCCTAAATTGTAAAAAAACTTCTTCCTAATACCCCATCGACCCTCCTGGGGGGATTCTCCAAGGTCTGTGTCGCCCAGCTCTGCCTTTTGCAAGTCATCCCAACGCTGCTTGCAAATTGCAAACAAGGGGAAAGCAGGGCTGGAAGGGGCTTCCTCAGGTTTTCCAAGCCTTTCCCTTGCCCAAAGGGGGAAAGTAACTTTACCTATTGCTGCCTTACCTCTGCAGACCCCCTGTCACAGTTTGAGGGGAAAATTCTGTCTGGACAGCCCCAGGCCTGAGTTTAATTCTTTACTCAGGGGTTGATTTATTCAAAGCAAGAGTACCTGCTTTGGCAATACAGGAAATAATCTTTTTCCAACAATCCCAATGCTCCTGTAAGTCATCTGTAAGCCCCTGATGGCTTTGTCCAGTACACATAATCTGGCAAAACCCATCCTAGGTCTTAGACATTTATTTATTTAATTTATTCAATTAAAATGAAGCCTGCAACAAACCAGCATCCCAAAGTGCATCTCCTGCTCCTGTCAAACCTTGGGATCTTCCACTGGGAAAGCTGCCACTGATCCTCAATCCAACAAGTGAAACAAAATGAAGAAAAGTTTCTAAGTAGTCCAAAGGCTGCAGAAAAAATGCAAAGCTGGGAATTTTGGGGGGGAATTTCTCTGTGTCCCTGTTCCTTGTGAGCCAAAGAGAAGATTCCTTCTCTCTGCAGTTACTTTTGCCACAGCCTGTGTATCCTTCACCAAATGCCATTTATCCCAGCAGGAGCATTAATATTTCTCAGACAAAAGTACAGTCTCAGAAACGCACACGGCTTGACAGAGCCGAAAGGAATTTCCCTTCCACCCACCCCCCCCGTGCTGCTGCTGTCCCTGGAATCCATTTTTTTTATCCAGTACCACCGGAGTCCCTGAAGAGCCACCTCTCCCAGGCAGGGCAGGGCTGGGAGCTGGCATGGAGTGACACACCATTCAGTTAAATAGGCTCTTGAAATATTTATTTTCTTTGCACTCACGCAATGTTAACAACAAAACAGAATCCCAGGGAGCCCACAGGATTTCAGGAATCATTTCCTTTTCCAGTGGTGCTTCTACAGAATACAAAACTGATGTGCCTTCCACGGGGGGCTCTGCTTGGCTGGGCTTTTTCACGAGCTCACAAATCAAAGGGATAACGCGAGGAATCACTCCAAGTCAGACTCTCCAAGTTATTTCACCACGCAGGAATGTGACTTCACCACGATCATTCACGAGTATGATCCCGGGAAGTGAGGCTCTGCATATACACGCTGCATTATGGAATCCCTAACAATCTGAACAAAGGAGCCGCCTGCAAAAGAGAATTTTGGCCATTTTGGGGACATGGCTGGGGAAAGAACAATTTTGCATCTCGACTACTGAAGGTCCATTGAATCCATCAGGAACTGAACCAGGGTGGACACTACATGGAATTGATGTGTTAACAGGGTCACTCACAGAGGGGAGCACAGAGAGCCAGCAACTGCTCTTGTAACACCTGAGTGCCCACAGTGCCAGGAGGGCATTCCTCACTGGAATGAGCCTTTCCTGTCTGTAATCCAGTGCCTCCCAACCCGATGTGTCAGGGAAGGGACAGGAGCAAGGCCAGGGCTGCTGTGCCCGCTGAATCACAGCTAAGTGGATCTCCAGCAGGCCCAGGGCCACATCTGCGCCTCCCAAATGCCAGGAATTCCTGATGGCTCCTGTCATGGGATGGACGGGGCAGCTCCCAAATCACCACAGAACTTTGCCTCAGCAGAGCAGCGTTAACAATCATCGGGCAGCAGCAAAGGGTTATGGACACCAGGAAAAAAAAAAGGGATTTCAGACACCCACCAGCAAAATATTGAGGAAAACTGCTCCAAAACAGTCTGGTCTTACACTCAGAAGTGACTCTTAGGTGAAAGCAAGCCCAGGAACTGTCTGTGGATAACTGAACCCTGAAGAAAAGCTCTCTGTGCATGTGGGACTCCGGAAGGCAGGTGGCGAAATTATCTAGGAAGCAACAGTGGAAACAAGGTCCTTCCTCCAACACTGGGGAGAACAGCTGCCTACACCTCTGCATCAACAGCAGCAGGACAGACTCCAAGCTCTCCCAGGGTTTTTCCTACAGCCCATTCCATGTTTTTCCATCCCAAAGGCGCTGAACTCTGCTCAGCTGTGTGTGGCAGCTACAAGAAGGGAAGAACAAACACATGCCAGGGGCAGAAAACAGCCAGACTGCCTGTTGGCCACACTGTCCCTGCTGCTCTTGGGTCTCCATAAACACAGGTTCAGAGTCCTCTGGCCTGGGATGTGTCTGTAGCAGATGGAGTTATCCAGGCTCTTCTTCCCAGAGAGGACTTGCAGTGAGCACTAGAAAAACTGCAAGACTCTGAAATGGAGCTCACAACGCCCCCCTCGCCTGCCTGATTTACAATCCCATCCAACTTTGCCCAGGAAAGTGGCCTCCAGGCTTTTCCCACAGCTTGACCCCTAAGGCTGGCACTGGTGAGATGAAACCTGAGCTCCCAATGAAGCCGATTCCTCGTCTGCTTTAGGGGGGAAGAAGTGTATGTATAAAACCCAAACCTAAGGGGCACTTCCAAGATGATTCTGTGATTCCACGGAGAAATCCTGAAGCCTTTGGCTGTGCTGCAATGCCCTCAGTGGATCTGGACTGCCAACAGCCCTTCTGCAGTTGGGTCCAGGAAAGCCTGAGAATTGATGGAGATTGGTACGACTGACTACATGGGATTCCAGGAGGTCTTTCCTTGTGGCAGCAGAGAAGAGGATCCCACTTCTGAGGGCCTGAAGAGCTTTTCATGGTCTTCAGTAGAAGCTGCTTCCCAGCAAGGAAGTCCCTAAGAATTTAGATATTCTGGAGAACTAGTTCTAGGGGGTGAATCTCACACCAACTTCTCACTGCTGCTGGACTGGGAGATGAGAGGATATGGATACATCACAGTGGCCTCTGGTGCAGTTTATTTACAATGGGAATCAGTGCTGGAGAACACCAGGATATTAACAAGCAGGAAACACACTAGGAGGCAAAAAAAAAGAATGGAAGAAAGACCCCACGTTAGCATCAAGGTATTCTCTGCAAACTCAGAGAGAACCTAAATTTAGCTGTGAAGTCCTTAGGTCTTCTCCCTCTCTCCCTATTTACACATCAACTACACTATCAAACTGATCAATCACACCTTCTGTCACTGCCTGGCTGATCACAGGGGCCTGGCTTCCACAGGCCATTTTGGTAAGGAAACAAATGAGATAAGTATGGAAAGTGTGCAAAGTGAAGCACACAGCTTTACCTGCCTCATCTCACAGGATTTCTTGGCCAAGGGAGTGTGATGCAAGTTGTTTCCACAACACAGGGCCTTGGTTACTTAATGAAATGTTATTAAAGCCAAATGACATAAAATCTGTAATTTTGCTTTCTGGCAGGCTGTAAAGAAACATGCTTTGCTCCTCCCTTCCAAGGAGGGAGGTTTCATCAGCATATGTAAATACATGAGACATTTAAAAGGAACACAAACACCAAATGTATTACTGGCTGTGATTCAGAGCTGTTTGTTTAGCTGTGGTTTTTAGCAGCATGCTAGAATTCCAGCCTCCCACCTCGAGAGCCAAACAGGCAGTGGGAGCAGGAGCTCAGCTCAGGGACACAACTCCACGGAGCCTTACCACTGGAATCCACCAATGGGCTCTGTAAACCTGTGACGGATCAGGAACGTTGCAACAGCTTCAGCAACCTGAGAGAAGGGAAAAAAGTAGCTCAGGATTTAAAGAGACACAAAGAGAACACAAAACCCACTCGGTTTTCAAAGCCTGCAGTATTTCTGACAACAGTTCACCTCCTCAGGACTCTTGCTGAACCGTTTGCTCCTTTAAAACAAGGAGTCACACACTTCAGCTTCACTCCAACACTGAGCCTGCCATCAAGAAGTGACCAAACTTTTTCTCCACCCACTTCAGTAATTCTTAAAACAATGTCTAAGTTTAGCAGGGAGAAAAGGTAAATTCAGGATGCAAGACAGTAACCTGGAATGGTTTGGGTTGGGAGGAACAGTAAAGCTCATCCAGTTCCAACCCCTACCGTGGGCAGGGACACCTTCCTCTAGACCAGGCTGCTCCAAGCCCCATCCAACCTGGTCAATACTGCTTACAATGTATAAAAAAATTGTACCAACTTAAGAACTCAGTATGTTTGGATAAAAACACCTATTTCAGACTGGTAAAGTGCAGCACAGAAAGGCTGAGTTTTAGCACAGCTGTCAGTGCAGAATGAGCTTTAAAACCAGATGTGGTTCCAAGCACAGGCTCCACTGGCTGCCCCACATCCCTGCTTCCATCTGGACACAAACTCCGGCAGTGCCCAGAAGCAGCACTGCTCTGTCAAAGCTGCTGCAGGAACATTTGGTTTCTATTTGGGAAATGTGAGCCACCCAGCTCAACAGAACACAGACCAACCCTAAAGCTGCAGCTTAGTGCAAGGGGTAGTGGGGAACTGCATGAGGAAAGGAAGGGAGCAGAAACCCACACTCCACATGGGCAGAATTAGGCACATCACCACGAGCCTGACAGTAAATCCCCAGCCCAGCCCTGTGGCATGTAACGTCTTAGCCAGGGGTTTTCAGACAGCTAAAAAATCCAAGCTGCTTGTGAGTTGTGCCAAAAAATGCCCCTGAAGGAAGATCTCTGCTCCACGGTAAGGAACAGATCCCTTTCTACATTTCAGATCAGGCTTAGGGGCCTCACCTTGTCCGGAGCGTCCTCGTGGACTGCGTGGCCACACTGTGGGAGGACCTGCATCTGGAACTTCCCTGTGGATGGAGAGTCAGCACATGGATGCCACGCTCTGGACCAACCAACCTCACTAAATGTAGGTGGAAAAGAGGCCCCAGGGATGGCAGGAAGCCTCGGCAGACCCCTCACCACGCACAGCCCATGGTCTCCAAGGAACACACGGACCAGCTGCTTAATTCACCTTCTCCAGGTGTAACTGGAACAGGCTCCCAGGAGTTAAAATGAAGCTGAACTTCTCAGAGCTTCTCAATGCAGGCAAGTGTCAGAGTTGGAACTCTTACTGGATTTACCTTAAGGTAACGTTTATCCTGCTATCCAATACTATTTTCCAGTACTGGTTGCTTGGGATGAGGGGAAGAAAACCAACCCAAACCCCAAAATATGAATGAAGGTGCTTAATCTTGGTCTTGTCTGTCAGAAACACTGCGGGGTGGGGCAATTTTGAATGGTCCCAGGTGTTCTAGCTAGGAACATCAGGAATGTAGCTAGCAAGGGAAGAACTGGATTAGAAAGAAGCCCTCACTCACAGTCATTCTGATCCAGGAGAAGCGTGGCAGCTCCACTGCTGGGAGCACTGAACACTAGACTGAACAAACCCCACTGCAGCAGCCCTTCAAATGGAACCTTTCCCTCCTCACCTTCCCCACCTCTCCTTGACCACAGCAGGACACCACTTTGGGATAGAGGAATTCTTTAATGGCCATTTTTTTGGATACTGACTGTACCCACAGCAACAAGCTGTCATGCAGAAGGAGCATTACAGGAAGGCTGGAGTAACAGTGTTACATACTCACCCTGCATCTGTCCAATGGTCAGATCTTTATCCAGCCTGTCAACACCTACAATCCAATAAACAAACGTACTGGAGAACAGCCAGAGAGAACACAGCTCTCTGAGCCAGGCTTTACTCCATATTTTAAAAGAGACATTAGCTTGAAAAACAGAAAATAAACACCTCTGACACCCACGACAAGGACATTTCACTGCTGCACCTCAAGAGAATAAAGCAACAAGAAAGAAGCACAGCCAAAAAATGCAAGAGCACAGCCCTTCCTACAACTTAAAAAGGATATTTACACGCTGTATTTCCTATTAAGGTACAAAAAGGGCTTAAAGCTGTATGTGACTTTCACCGGAGAAGTTCAAATCACACCACGCTATTTTAAGAGACACAGAGAAGCCCAGGTATTCCCAGGAAACACTGTAGCCCAGGGCTGACCCTGTTCTCTACAGCACAAGTGTGACAGCACTGAAGGGCACACCAGGACTGGAAGAGACACGTACCAGCTAAAAGCAACAGCTTTGGCGTGGGACAGCTGAGGAAGAGGTTGGATAAACCCCTGAACCAGCCATCCCAGTACTTCTCTGTTTTGGCCAGTTCGATTCTCCACGTGTATAAATGCTCCTTCTTTGTCTGCAGGGAGGAGAGAGAGCTCTGCATCAGTGATCAGTAAAACAGCACAAGGAAAACCAACCCAGGGAGCCACTTGGAAATGCATAAAGATGTAGATATAAAAAATAAAAAAATACTGGCTCCCTCTGGCGGATTACACACTTCCAGGGATGACCCTTCTTGCTCCCAAGTCTCTCTCCAAATCAAAGTACATGACTAGGGAACAAGAAAGTCAGCAAGAGCTACACCAAGAGAGGACTGCAGGATTCAGGGCAATCAGTTTGCCATTTTTTACTGACACAAATAGCTCACAAATTGTCTGAACATTTGGGCTTGGCTCTCATCCAGTTTTCTCTCCCTGGAGTGGCTCCCTTTCATATCAGAATGATTTGGATAACCACAGGTGACACCACTTGCAGGGGAAGCTGAAAACACAGCAGCAAACTCCCTACCTCTGTGTCATCCTCTTTCTTCCTCTTGTTGACAGAGCCTCCCCCTTCCTCATCCTCGTCCTCCTCCTCCTCTTCCTCAATAATTCCCTCTACTATGGCTTTAGGGCATTCAGGACTGGCAGCCCCTTCGCACCTGTGAAAACAAAATCAGAAAGTGATTCCCTGACAAAAGAAAAAACTCCAAACCAAAACACCACCCAGGAATAGGTGTTCAGCAATTTTGCTTGAAGAAATTTTCATTTTTAAGTGCACTTACATAGCAGTGGTATTGTAAAACAGAAAAAAAATTATTTTAAAAATAAACCAAAGGCCACCTACTGTTTGACTTGACCGACCATAGAAACTCTGGCAGATTCGAGATTTCTTATCTGTCCACTTTTTACACTAGGAAAAAAAATAATCAGAAGACAGAAATATTTACTGAAGAGATTCAAGAATCAGCAGGCCCAGAAACAGGAGTTAAACTCCTCTACAGCTCAGGATTTCCCCAAACTATTCCCAAAGCTCCTGCTCTCAGACTGAACAGAGTGGCTCCTGCTAAACTCATGTGAACCTCCCGTTGTCACTGTAACTGTGAGGAAGAGGGAGAAGTGCTGGTGGGGAAACAGGGTTAAACCCAGGGCAGGGGCTGGGACAGGGCCTGTAAACAGCCAAATTATATAAAGTTGGTTTCCTTCTGGAGTCAAGCTACAAAGCCAAGTGATTCCAGAGACTGAGCCCAAGCTTTACCTCCACTCAATGGCATTCTCAAGTGACTTGAATGTTTTGGGGCGACTCCTTAAGAAGTTCTGCATGCTGTTCAAGGCATCCATGGCTGTACCTAAAAGCAAATGACATCACCTTCATCAACTTCGTGGCATCTGATGAAATTATTGCCACATCCCTCTATACAAAACTGGCTGCAACTGGAGCTCCCCAGTGATTTAATGCTGCTAAGGAAAGTACAGATTAGTATTTCTAAGACAACAGTCATACTGGAAGATTACTATTTGACTGGGTAGGATGTTCAGACAGTAAGAGAAAGCAGTGGCCATTTATGTTCCCCACCAAGAAAGTATTCCAAAGAAATTAGTGCCATGGTCTAGTTGACAAGGTGGTGTTATGTCATAGGTTTGACTCAATGATCTCAAAGGTCTTTTCCAACCCAGCTGATTCTCTGATTCTGTGAAATTAGCAGGGAAAAAGCAAACAGAGAGCACACCTGGAAAGGAACAGAAGGGCTCACACTGGGGAGATTTTTGTGCGTGTGGGATCTCTTAGGAGGATGGAACTGGCTCAAAAACGGGGCAGAACTGTCTGTACTCAGGGAACTGGGCTAAGAGCAGAGGTGTGGGGCAGAGCCCCAGGCGAGGGGCTGGACGCCCCGAGGGAGGCACACTCACCTTCCACCACGTCGATCATGCAGAGCCCCAGCAGGCTGGGCACCAGGTTGGCCACGGCGGTGTGCACGGCGATGGCCCCCCCCATGCTGTGCCCGATCAGCATGATGGGCGGCGGCAGGTCCCCGTACAGCGCCTCCACCACGTTCCCCACGTCCCTGCGGGGACAGCACACGGCATGGCCCCGGCATGGCCCCGAGGGACACGGCCCAGGGCGGCTCTGCGGCCCCAGAGCCCCTCGGCACCCGCAGGCAACCCACAGACGGGTCTGCTCTCCTGTCGCTGCTTCATCTCAGTAGCACAGCAGGAAACCCCGCGAGCCCATGCCTTCCTGAACACCCACGTAATTCCTCTTCTTATTAACACTGCCCTCACTTAAAGGATACTGATTTAAAGGATACCGGGTCTAGTGGAAGGTGTCCCTGCCCATGTGGATGAACTTTTTAGTCCCTTCCAGCCCTAATTCTGTGATTCCTTGTAGAAAACATTTTAGGCTGACACTTGCTGGTGGGAATGTTAAATAGAAGGTGAGAAGAAGCTGTCAAATCATCTTGCATGGAAGGACAAACCAAGAAATTCATTGTTCTTGAAAGGAAAAACTGGAGTTAGAGAGAGAAAACTAACTGGGCCTTACTGACCACGGCAAAGATGAGCAACACTCAGCACCAGCAAAAAGGTTGAGACTCTCCATGGGCACAGATGCCACAAGGCAAGGGGCACTTAGCCCACCCTTCCCAAAGGGCACCTCCTGTTAAACTGAAGCTGTCACTTCCTGACACTTTTCCCAGGATGGGAGAGCTGGCTGGTACGATTCCCAAACCCCAAAACAGCAGCAGAACTAACAACTGAAATCTGCTGAAGGGCAGTTTACAGACACCCCCACAAGTGGCTCTCCTGACTACAGCCATTCTCACAGGAACCTGAGAACTGAGCAGCACTGAAAATTGAAAACAAGTGAAAAAAATGGACAGGTTGACCAGCTTGTTTGCTCTGCTAGAGAAAAACTGCCTGAGGATTTGATTTAAAAGGACAAACAGGAACACCAGCTGTAATTTAAGGCTCCTGTTTAAAAGATATTCAGGACTAAATTTCAAGCTCATTGCTAAGAAGAGGGGAAGGTTTCAAAACAAAAGGAACTTGCTTTCCCCCCACAGCAGTGCTGCTCCAGATCTAAAATATTCTAATTATTTAATCCAGCATCTCCTCAGGACAGTTACACGTCAGGATCTGACAAGGCATAAGCAGCAGGAATAAGGTATACAATGGAAGTCAGAATACATTTCACACATGGCCTCCCCTCAACAAACCAAGTGGATTTGTCCATGGGAAGGTTACAAAACCCTTCATCATTTAGTTATAGTCACAGCTAAGAGTCTCTTTGTACTAAATATGGGCAGAACATAATGTGCTTAGCAGTGGGTATTTGCTTTTCTTACAGTTTTGTCAGGAGGGGGATGGATTTGCATGCCAAAGCGGGTCATCACAGTTGGAAAAAGCAATTCCATGCTTGAAAATCCTGTGTCTGTGACCCAGACTTGGGGGTGTGACCAGGCCATCGTGGGCCCGCTCTGAACACTCACTCCAAGGGCTGAGGAAGAGTCAGACTGGGGACTTGAGGCTACAATACCCCATGGATGTCGGAGGAGAGCATGCCACCTCCATCAGGAACACTTCAGCATGTTGCAGGTTTAAAGTGCTCACTGCTTAAAAACTCAGGGCACTTGGAGAACAACTCCAGTTCTTGGAATCTGACTCAGCTGGGAGAGAGATCATTTCAAACTGGCCCAGAGTGGAAGGAAGGAAGGGGTAACTACCAGAATCATGTGAAATTAAACTGTGTTCCTTCTCCTTTGAATGAAGGCTGTGTGCCCTCAAGTAGTTTATTGTTCAGCCAAGGAAAGAAAAGAGAGGTTTGTGAAAAGGGAAATGAGCATGAATTTCCTTACTTTGACATAGTCTCTGCAGACAGATCTTCAGGATTCCTTACTTTTGTTTCTCCTGAAAAAAACCCAACCCAAGTTAAGTTCACTTTGGCTGAAAAACTTCAGGCCCCCTCAGGACTTGGAGCAGTGATGGTACAAAGCTTTTAGGCACAGACATGAGCAGCAAGCCTACTGCAATGAACATGAATAATTAAGAAACACAGAATTAACAGGAACACTTGGTACTATGGGTAGGAAACACCGCCCATGACTGTTTATTATGGATCTTAAAATGAGAGAAGTCTTATTTCTCGTGGCAAAGACCATCTATAGGTTATGGAAATATGAAAGAGGGCTTGGTGGAAGGAAGTAATCCACCACTGTCTCACACAAAACTTCAGGGGGTCTCAGCCTCTGACAGAAGCCAGTCTTCCATCCCTGCTTTTGAATCAAAATTGGGACACCTTAAGGACGTTTTCCTAGTCATCCTGTGAGGAATTCATTGCATCCCCTTTAAAAAAATGGCAGTGAGCAACACGCTGATTTACTCCAGATTCATTTCTTTGACTTACCATGGCCTCGAAGGTCTAAAGCCACAATCCTACACTGGATCCTGTTAATGATTGCAGACTGCAAGGAGAGACAGAGAGAATATTGTTTGCCAAGTGGGATTGGCAACAAGAAGCACTCCCTAAAAACCCTTCAGGGCCACAAAATGTCTGAACCTGGATAGGACGGGGTGTTACAGAGCGCAAACAAAAATACTGGGTGAGACTGTCCTTAGTGGGCCAAAGCCCCATCCCTGTCACCACTGTTCACCAGGACAGGTATTGCACTGTGCATGAGACACGACGTGGGTTTCCTGGGATCACAATTCAAGCCCTGCAGCACCTCTGAAAACTGGAACTGCAGCAGGATTATGGACACCAAAGGGACTCCCTTGCTTTTCAAGCCCCTCACAGTACAACATTACTCCTGGCTCCACAGCTGGCACAAAGGTGAAGCAGCTGCTTTGCAGTTCAGTTTGCTCCCAAATAATAGAATTTTACAGGCTGAAATGCATAAAAATTGATCAGTCCAAAGAGGCCAGGGGGAGCACCTGAGGAAATCTTTTTAAGGTAAGGCAGAGCATAATAACTGCAACACAGTTATGGCTCTATTTGTCCTGGACAGATCAATTTAACTAAGTTATTTCAGCACCACAGAGAAGTGGCATGTTTTGTTGACAGGAAGACTTCTGTGTTAAGGAGCCACTGATTATTTAAATAACAGCCTGGCAGAAGTGGGGGACTTTTCTGAAGGATTCTTAATAGAACCACCTACACAGTTGGCAAAAGCTACCCAGACCTCAGAGCTACCCAGTCCTCTTTTTTTTGATTTTTCAGCTATTCAATTCTTAAATGACTGGAGCAGTTGCTTTCCCCAAACCCACTGAATCCACAGATTAGTATTTTCCAGCCCCTAAAGACAGCCCAAACCCTCCATGTGCAAGGTGCCCATGCACCTAAGGGATAACCCCAACCACCCAAAGATAATACTGTTATCTTGTAGAATACTGTTTTCCCATGTTTCCCAGAGGTGGATGGAGAACTGCCTTCCACACTCAGAGGGCTCCACTTCCACACATTTATTTCTACAGAGCAGCAGCTTTACTTACAGTAAACACAGCCCAGGACAGAGCAGAGTGGCCTCCACCGTGTAGCAGCAGCAGGACAGGTCCCTCCAACCCACTCTTGTAAATTCGAAAAGTGTATGAACAGTTAAGGACATTTCACAGAGTTATTCAAGGCAGTAGAATGAACTTTGGAGTTTGCAATACCCAACAGTATTTTAGTTCTACCCTCCATTTCTCTGACCAGCAGGAACGTTCAAGCATTACCAGGACAAAAATGTAACTCAATTCAAGCTCTTGAATTATGAGAACCTGCTGAGTGTTTCCCTGCAAAATATGCTACTGAACTGTTGGAAAGACTTTTTTAAATCAGTGATTACTAAAGAAGCAGTATCAGGAATTGGCCTTGCTGTCAGCCTAGAAGGGGTAGCTCTAGTTACTGACACTGAACCCTGCAAGAGACACAATGGAGGAGGAACACATGAAGAAGCTGGAAAACCCCAATAAACTAAACAAAGTGTGGTATCCCCCCAGTCTCTGAGATGATGGAAAACAAAAGGATATATCCTTGCCAGTGTCATTTTCCACCACGACGTCCTCCATAGACTCAAAGTACTGGCTCCAAAGCACTGGTGAAAAATCACGCTTTCTTCCAGGGCTGCAAGACAGAAAAAAATCCCTAAGAAAGAGTTATTTTTAAAGTCTGCCACTGAAACTGGCATCCAGGCCTCCTCTCACTGAAGAGAACATGCTGGTGTTACACAACAGTTCAGACTGGAAGCACACAACGCATCAGTGAAATTCCCATACAATCACAATATTCGGAATTTTATTGTCAGTGAAGAAATCCTCCCCTTCTCTCCCTCCCTGATTGGTGCTCCTATTGAGGAAATGTAGTGGAAACAGAGAAGAGTATTTTCCTCATCAAGTAATTCCAAGGAAGACTGAGCAATGGTGATTTAGACCACACAGACTCAAGCCAAGGGAAAACAAACAGAACAGTGCTACTGTCCCAGTACAACCTCCGAGTCTGCAATGACCCACGGACAAAAGGTGCCCAGCTGACAAACCAGTTCAGTTTTTGCTTCCTTCAAAAGGTGCAGCTGTGCCCTCTCCTTGTACCCCCATTACTGACAAAAGGCTCTGCAATCAGAATTTTTCCTGATGACTCAGGAGATGCAGAATATGTTTCTCGGGCTGGTATTTACTCAGTAAGGCTAAAAGAGTAGTGCTTAATTTTGGAAGTGGCATAATTAGGCTCAATTCGAGCCCAGGATACAGGATGAGTAACAGTGCACCATTTTAACCATGTTTTTGCACTTCAGCTCTTCTGGGGGAGGCAGGCAGGCAGCACGGAATATTCACATCAAGCATGGGCGTGAGGGGTGAAAGACCTTCACAACCGAAAATTCCCTGCTGAAGTTTCTCCTCAATTCTTGGCTTCCTAAAGAAGTAGAAAGTAACAGACAAAGCAGCTTTTCAGTTTTGCAGAAACAAAATTTCTGCTTCCCCCGGTGTTTGTAGGATATGAAACATAAACCGGCCGCCCCTTGAATGGACCAAATTCCCTCCTGTGGGTTTCCAGACTTCTTGTCAAATCTCAATTAAATAAAATGGGATGTCACACACCTGCATAAATCCAGAAAATATTAATCTCTTTTACTGCCTCAGCTTAATCTCATTCTCCAATCAAGGAAAAAAAAAATCACATTGCAAGCTCAGTTTTTCCCTGGAAGCCATCCCAGCCCTGGTCACATGCTCTCTCCACACCAGTTCTGGTTCTTTCTGGAGACGGAGAGAACTGCCCACAGCTTGGATGATTTCCCTTCCCTGGTTTTTGAACAGGTGAGATGTGCAGTTAGCACAAATGAAATCCCATCACCCTTTCAGAATGCAGCATTTCAGTGCAGTCAGACGTTTTGCACAGCGTGGTACAGCCGGCTCTGGCTTCCATCGCCCTGAGCAATTCCAGGTGATCAGAGAACACCGTCATCTGCCTGGCTACACCTCTTCCCACATAATCCAGAAATCTGGGGACAGCAGGAACTCCCTGGTAAGCCAGGCCCTGCACCACTGCCTCACCAGGAACCTGAAAGGGAATTCTCTTGCCTGCAGGGGAGGCAGAGCACGGGGAAGGGGCTGACTGAGCGTGTCATGCTGGACGAGGAGCTTTGGCTGTGTCCCAAATGAACCCATTTTTGTGGAAGGAGGGCTGCAGGACGGACAGTCACTGTCACACAGGGGAGCACAGCAGCCTCTTGGCTGGGGCAAAGAAATCCCCTTTCACCAGACCAGGCTCCTCCAAGCCCCATCCAGCCTGGCCTTGGGCACTTCCAGGGATGAGGTTTTTTGTGTCTCCTCCAAATGCCATTTCTGACAGCAGAGATCCAGTGTTGGAATGTTCATGCAAGGGGCAGGCAGATGCTAACACCAAGGCAGATCCTTGGAGAGGACCTCATGAACTGCAAGGGGAATCCACGAAACCGAGGCGGAGCCCTTCCCCTGCTGCATTTAGCAATGCTTCAAACTCAGCCCAACAAGAGTGAACACCTCCAGAGAAAATGTCAGCAGTCGTGTCATATGTGAACTGCCTGGGAAAAACATACAGCAGAACTCCTGTGTTTGCAAGAGAATTGGAGCAGAGGCTGAAGAGGAGCTGGGAATTGAAAACTATCATCACCTCTGATGCAAACACGTGTCTATCATGATTTAAAACAAGATACTCGGCTCCAAGCAATGCTGAGGAAACGTGAGTGACTGTGGGTTTAGCACTGAACCCCCAAAAGGGCAGAATAAGTGTGCAGTTTTCCACAAAATCCCAGGTGACCACAGAGGGCTGAGCAAAAACATCTCTCCAAAGAAAAGAATCTTTGATTTTGAGTTTTTCTGGAGCTGCTTTTTTTAGTGAAGCATCAACACACACTCAAAATTAGAAGTGTGCCCAACGAGCAGCAGCTGTGGTTTTGCACCTTCCTTTGCTGAAGCCATATTTTGCTGACCAATATTTAAGCTGACAGAACTAATTACAGCTTTTTAAAGTATCCAGCAAACCAAAACAGAAATGGATGACATAGTAACTTTTCTAGAATGATCCCTCAACTCCAAGCCAGCCAGCCAGCATATTAAACTGGAAATACAAAACAAATTCTGGGCACCCTCTGCAGCTGTTTCATCCTATTGTGCAGTTTGTCCTCTTTAGCATGTCCTCAATCCCTAGGATGCCCACATGGCTCAGCAAATCTCTCCCCCATTTTTGAAGGGGTTTTCTTTCAGGTATTTTCCTAAAATGAAAAAAAAAAAACCAAAAAAAAAGGTTGCACCAAGCAGAAGGAACCATTTTCAGAAAGTCTTTTTTCTGCTGAGAGCCCCTATTTAAAACTACCAAAGCAAATATAGAACAAGTGCATGAATCAAGAGATTTCATTCTCGTACCATGTTTGAACCCAACCAAATCAAACATCATCTACAAGTAAAGAGCTGCCACGGCTGACAAGTTGTATTTAGAAATTCTAAAAATTGACAAGGACAGTATCTTAAGTTCTGCCTTAGAGATAATGAATACATAACATGTTTTTTTTTATTAAAAGGATTCCAAGGGGAAAAAAAATGGATTAAAAAGGAAAAAATGAGCTGGAATTGCCATGATTGAATTACACAGATCTGATCCAATCATGTCCTTCTAGATAATTAAAAGATCTTCAGAGACTGTACGTGATTTTTACTCACACACTGGCAAGGAACAGCAAACTGACTTTCACTTTTCAATCCCATCCGTGTGCTGGACTCTGAATGAGCCCCCAGCAAAAAACAAAAGGCCAAACCCAAGAGAGGAAAAGCAGAAGCTGCTGCAGCTGTTGGGATCTGCTGCCGTGGGTCCGGGGCCTCTTGCTCCACCACTGACTTGACCAATCCTACGGTTTTATTTCCCCACAGAAGACAGAATCAGGCCATAAAGCCTGGTTGTGTCTCCATTTCAGCCGAGCAATCTGAAGGAATTCCCAACACAGCCTTGGCCTTGAGCGCTCCTTCAGGAAATGGACACGGAATTCCTCTCAGTGCCTGAGCTGCGCATATTGATCCGAAGAGAAGCTCCAGCTTCCCTTGGAAGGAGCCTTTTGGAGCCATCATTTCACTGGGCAATTCTTTTGGAGTGCACTTAAACCCAGGGAGGAGAGGACTGTGCTAGCAAAGCAGGAGTGGATGCCACGTGCTCTGAAATCCCATGGAATTCTAAGCACATGTCCCATGCTCCCGCAAAGCCCAGTCCAAACTACATCCCAGGATCTGTGTGGGATATCAGGGAAAACTCCTTCCCTCAAAGGGTCTGTGCAGCCCTGGCACAGCTGCCCAGGGCAGAGGTGAGTCCCCATCCCTGGGGGGATTTAAAGCTGTGTGGATGTGGCACCTGGGGACACGGGATACTGGTGGGATTGGCAGTGCTGGGGGAACGGCTGGACTCCAGGATCTTAGGGGGCTTTTCCAACCTGAACAATTCCAGGATTCAATTTGCTTCAGCCAGCTTGACTTCCCAAACGAGCCTCTCCCACAGAGAGACATAAGGAAGTCATTGTACTGAAAAATTGCAAAAAAAAAACTTTTAAAGAAAAAGCTAGAAAGGAGTTTATTTTCACGTATTTAAATGCAGCAACAGGTGCCATTTTTTTTTACCAACTGCTGGAACATGTAATTAGCCTCTTAACAGAGTACTCCCAAAAAATGTAAGATTTTATTTCACTTAAGAAGTCCTTGGTAAATTCTATTTTTCTGTAGCAATCTCACATGCTTGACCCTCTGCTTCTCAAGGTGTGCTTTCAGCCACACCACAGTCACATTAAGATGACCTGCATGGTGGAAAAAAAAAAAAAAGGAATAAAAAGAAAGTGCCCAACACACCAGTCAGAGGATTTAGCCACAGAAAAATCAAGTTGCTGGCACTCTGGGATATTAAGTTTAAACCCTTTTTTTAACAGTCTGGCTTGCAATTGAAGAAATTGAAAGGGCAGAAATATGCTTAATGCAGCAAATAACTGTTTCCCTAAGTTTAGTTATTTTTGATCCCTGTGAAAGTTTGGATTTTGAAGGACTACTCAGTGCAGCCCTGTACATCTGCCAGCATTGTAAATCACACTGTGTTTTCCCTGTACAGCTAATTCTGTTCTCTTCTGCTGGAATTCTCTTCAGGGGGAATCTCGCACTTGGGTTATGACTATGAACTACTCCCCACTGCTTCCCAGGGAAGAATTCCAGGGGAATTCTCGATCCTTAGCCGCAACACTGGATTTTGTATCAGTGCTCTCTGAAAGCATTTGAAAAAGGAAAAAAAAAGAGGTTTATAGAACAACAGAAAAGAAACTTTAATTCATAATCATTTCCCTAACGCTGCTGAAAACCCCTCCAATGCGTGGTAAGAGAGGAAGAATTATAGAAATTAATATGTGTTACACCCTCAGACACTGGTCAAACTTCTCCCACGGCTCCCAGAATGTGCTCTCAAAAGATGAGTGAGTATCCCAGACTTTTCCATCGTCTGGAAACGCAGATTTCGGCAGGGATTAAAGTCACAGAGCTCACCTACTACTTCACATGGGTGCCTGTGGCTGAGAAGTCCCATTTCACAGAATCATGGAATATTCTGACTTGGAAAGGGACCCACCACAGCGATTATCAAAGTCCAACTCCAGCTTAGGAATTCAGCTCCTGAGAATTTCCATACACCTCTCCACCCAGCCACACTCTGAGATACCATCCAGACATGGTGCTTGGTCCTTCCTCCAAACACTGATGGCAAAAGGACTGGGAGGAAAGGGCTGGAGACTTGATCCCAGCACCTGCCACCTTCCCCCAGCCTGAGGATGCTCTGGGCAGTGACACCTTTGTGGTTGGAGAAGCCTGATCCAGATGTCACTCTCCCGGAGCACTGGGGAGCAGGACTGACCCTCCCTCCAGACCCCCTAAGAATGATCACCCCTCGCTCCAGATCCCCCAGGAATGACCATTCCCTCTGTCCAGATCCCCCGATAATGACCATCCCCTCGCTCCAGATCCCCCGATAATGACCATCCCCTCGCTCCAGATCCCCCGATAATGACCATTCCCTCTGTCCAGATCTCCCAGTAATGACCATTCCCTCTGTCCAGATCCCCCAGAAATGTCCATTCCCTCTGTCCAGATCCCCCAGGACGAGCTCCCCTCTGCCAGATCTCCCAGTAATGACCATTCCCGCCGTTCAGATCCCGGAATAGCGTGCCTCCCTTCCTTGCAGACCCCCGGTCAGGAGCCCCCGTCGGTCCGGACCCCCACAGGAGCCCGCTCCCCGCGGAGCCCCCGCTCCCCCCGGGCTCCCCCGGCCGCGATCTCCGCATCCGCCCCTGCCCTTCCTCCGCCTACCCCATGCGCATCTTGGACCCGGACTGGCCGCCGCCGCCGGGCAGCGGGGGCCGAGGCGGGAGGCGGCCCAGATGCAGCTGCTTCTCCAGGGCCGACATGACAGGCGGGCACGCACCGGGATCACCGGGAACACCGGGGGCCCCCCCGCGCCGCCCCCGCC
>VXBN01009211.1:0-17609 GCA_013397395.1 Sinosuthora webbiana
CTGTCTATCCAAACCAAGAAAACTTTGAATTTCAAAATGACTTTTTACAAATGGCAATTTTTGGTAACTCTGTATACTGTTGTTTTAAATCCTTGCCTTTTTTATTAGGCTGAAATTAGTTAAGTCTTAATTAACACTTGTCATTTTTGCCTTGACTTATCATATAACAGTTTTCCTGAAAAGTCAGAGCTTTCACTTAGGCGGACAATATTTTTTATCATTTAAATCAATGTAATTTTAGCAAACAGAAACATATCAATCATTTTCTCGCTCAGTTTCTTTGGAGCAAGACTGCCAGGATGTGAAAAGCATCAAAGGTTGAGTCATGAAATTTATAATTCATAAATAAAATCATCTAGTTCACATTTTCATGAACAAATACAGTGTGAAATTTATGATACATTATAATGAACCAATAACAAATATTTTTTATTTATCTCATTTCCAAAATGAGGAGGCCTGACAAAAGTTTTGTTGAAGTCCTTTAAGGTCACAGTTTTACTTAAATGTACCATTAAAACCCTTCTATCAGAACAGGCAACTGCACAGATGCTTCAGTAGATCATCCTTCCCCTTGGGTTTAAACAAATGTCATTTCTACAATTTAACACATCGTGGTAACCTTTGTCATTTGCTTGTTAGCAAAAGCCCTGAAGTATTAATAGAAAATGAGTCATACCTTTTTCATGCTCAGCAATTGCAGTTTAGAATGAAACACCTTGTTACACAGGATGTGATAGACCTTAAAACAATAAGAACGTCAAAAAAGGGAAAAATACCTATAAATTAAGGCCAAAGATCACTTTGTATTAAATCTGAGTTGCATAAAATACAAACCATACTGCAGAAGAGTTTACAAGTGTCAGGAACCAAATTCTGCCCCTATATCTTTCTTAGTGGTATTACTTTGAGTTGGACTTTATTTTTAATAGGTTAATATAATTAAATAAGAATTTGAGCTTTGGTAGCTACTATAATTTGAACGTGCTGTATGTCTTCAGATGAATTTCCCATTTCATCTGATTTAGAAAGAAAAATATTTCATTAATCCGGAGATCTCTGGCTGGTTTTTTTTTTTTTTTTTTTTTTTTNTCTGTATGATTTTTATTCCTAGCACGTCCCTAAATATTTTCTCTACTTTACCTTTATCCACCATATAGTAACACACTAATTCCTGTCTACAGTTTTATTATTGCACAATATTTCAGTTAAAAAGATTTGGCTTGTATCCTCTGGCAAGGAGAATTGCTGGTTTTATGAAATATTATCCATCAACTTAGATAAATTTGTTCATTTTGCAAAGTTCTCTTTGGAAAAGAGTTGAAACAGATGCATTTATGTGCTGTCCTAAATAATTTTTGAGCACATTAATACATGGCTTGCTATTTTTCAGCAGTCCTATGGAAATTATTATTAACTGTGGATTTGTTTGCCTTTTATATTCATTCATGCTTAGCCCCCACAGTTGGTAAAAATCCCAGGAAACCAGGTGGTCATTCATTTTAGTAAATAAAATATTACTGCACCTCATATTTCTACACATAATTAAAGCACCTTATTTTTTGGTGTAATCAATTAACATAGTTGATGACATGTGCAGTATTTTGAATTTTTTGAACCTAGAAATATTACTGGAGCAGCATCTCATGATGAGATCAAAGTGATCATAAGCTCTCCGTCCTCAAGAGGAATTCTTGAGAGCAGAATTTTAGCCCTGCGTAGCTCCAGATTCAGAATCCTAATCTGAGTGCTTAGGTCTGTATAAAGGAATGACAAAATGGTTAAAATGTCTTTACACAAATATGATATGAACTTCCATGTCTAATAATGACCAAAGAGTGCTTTTTCATGTGGAGCCTGTGATATATCTGCTAATCAGTTTTGGTCTGATAGGCACTTACTGTTATCCTTCAAATTCAATAATAAGGTTAAGAGGGCCAGCAGGATTGAGAAACGACTGCTGACATTTATCTTAGGTGCAGAGCCAGCTTTTAAATGAAAAAAATTACTGTGTGGATCACCACTTTAGAGGGATCCTTTTATGCTCTGTTTTTCTTACTCTAATCTTCCAGTCCTCAGCTGCCCATTAAACAGAATGTTTTGCACTCACAAATTTAAAATCTGAGAGACCTCAACACATCTTCCCAACAGGCATCCTTAGGAAAATTTTAAATACTGAATAATCATCACATATCAATTATCTTGAGGAAGGCCGGAGGAAAAAAGCCAGGTGGAGGAGTTTCTGATTTTCTTTTGCTAACATTTCCAAACTCCTGATGGCTTCTGGATAATTAACACTTTAGAATTTTAATTAAGAAGTCATCTAAAGTGTTGATTTATGACAGGAATCTGAAACTATAGCAGATTATTTCTTTGTAAATCAAATCACAAAACTTATCTGGTTGAATTCTTTGGTGTTTTTCTTAAGAAAATCTGAAGCAATATGTAAAAACAAACGGGATAAAAAGTGCTTGTGAATGCAGAAAATACCATAAAAATTAAGCACATTTCAAACATGATTAATGCATCCCTCATGAGATCACAAAAATGAAGTGCAGACAACTATGTGGAAGCAACTACTACCCACTGCCTCTTAAGGAACTCACCTCTTGGTTGTCAGATTCAGTCTCAAAACTCATGGACATCCACTTCTCAGCATCCTTTGCACCAATTTGTTGTCCCCTAGAAATTATTGGTGTCCTGCAGCCTTCCTTAAACCACTAGATCTCCACAGCACTTGTGTATGGTTGGTGCACAAATAAATGAATAAAATACAGCAGGTACATTGGCAGAATGGTTCTGTTACATTCAGACAAGAGGCTTAAGTATGAAGTAGCTTATTGGTAATTTCATAAATTATTTATAAATAAGACCAGCATATAATAAAACTATTTTCAGTCTCACATGGGTAAATGTGGGCATGAAAATGAAATGAAAAGTAAATGTATGTACTTTTTCTGATGTCTTACTACATAATTTATTAGGCTGATGATATTCATTTTATTTTATACTCCATTATCTTTCTGTATGAATTCTCTAACACTATCAAATGAAGAAAACTTCTTTTTAAATTAATAATTTCAGATTTGAACATTAAAATTCAAATCAAATATAGTGCTATTGTGGGACTTCAGGGACAAAAAAGAAAAACATTTATGCTGAGCACAATGAAGGATTGATAGGCATTTCTGTTATCTCATTCATTAGTCATTCTGGACAGTTCAGACAAGTTGTTACCTACAATAATGCAGAGCATTTTACATTTAAAAGGTTAATTTAAAGTCTATTTTATACTGAACTGAAGAAAACGATTTATTTATATATTTATTGATTGTGACAAAATATATACTTGCATTCTTTCTAAAGGAATAGGTAAAATTCTTGAAGCTGTAGCCAGGAGCCTGACATAAGATGTGAAAAGCAGCATATTCCATGGGAGGAGGACCACTTAGGTTAAGCTGTACACTAGTGTATTAAATTTGCATTAAATTTCAGAAATTTAAAAAGCAGGCAGGAAAGAGGAAGAATTCGTATGACTGTCTTTGCAAATTTTTTAATTTCAGCTCCATCCCTTCTCTGTATAATTCCTGTTCTGAATCTAAACCCATGTCTTGTTTGTTCCTTCAGAGACATCTTCCAAATTTCTTCATTGATAGTGTCAGCCTATAAAGTCAAGCACAGGTAATCTATCACTGGCATAGGAACTGTATCAATCTTACACAACATTTTTTGAACTCTGAGAGGCCACATCCAAACTTTTACACTTTCATAGTGGAGAGTAACATCCCCAAAAAACTTAATGTTTAACAGTTATCAGTTTGCTGACTGCCCTCTGATTTTATAGTGGAGTCTGTATATTTTTTCTTCATAGAAAAAAAAAAAAACAACAAAATCTGAACTGTCAGCAAATATTCATTCATTATGTTTTTTTCTGTCTTTAGCATTTTTCTAGACTGTCCTGTTGAAAACAGATAGAAATATAAAATATTTGTTCAATGAATGCATGCATTAATCCAACTAAATATTTCAAGAAAAAACAACAAATTCTCATGAAGTTTAAGTATGACAAATTATGTTTGTTCTGCATAAAAAACATAGTTTTATAAGAAAACAAAAAATAGACTGTCAAGATTCTCAATATTTGTGCTCATCTAAATTATTATAGCATCAGCAATGTCTTAACATTAATAATAACTTCCTGCGTGTAAACCAACATCCAACTCACTTGGTCATAAGTGAGTGAATCATCAGATTTAGATGGATGGCAACATAAATTCTGGGATGCAGTGAACAGGCTTGTAGAACACTGGCTGTATCTGACTCCTTGCCTCGCGTATCTCTTCTCCCTGGGTCTCCTCCCTTTGCTACTAGATCCCATCCACGCTGGTCCTCATGCCCAAGCCATCTATTCCATCTCCCAAATCTCACACTGCCTCCTGACTTTCTGAAGAATTCACAGGACCTTTGCTTCAAGACTAAGGTTTTCAAGAAACAAGCAGGCAGACCTGTGGAAGCTGATGCCCTTGCCACTGTGCATTAACCAGCAAACTAAGCCATCAGATATTCTCTTTGTGAGGAGGAGGCAGGATGAATGTTTAATAATCAGCTGCTTTGGCTCAGCAGTCATTCCCCTGGGACTTTAAAAGCTTGAGCTATGAACTCTGTTCTTTAAGATGAGGCCCCTTTTTAATCACTGTTACAAACACACTTGGAAAAAATGTTCCTACAACTTTTGAGCATGCACAGATTTCCTTCAGTTCTTTTACCCTGGCTTGACTCAGCGGGTGCAGGTGTGTGCATGCATGCACACACACTTATACACACTGATGAGAAATAAAAAGGAATGCCACTGGAAAGCAGAGCCTTTGTATGTGTTTGGATTCATACTCAGAAAAACAGGAAGACAAGACTCACCCCTCTGCTGGCTATAGTCACTGCAATACATCACATTTTCACTGGCACCAGCTTGAATAACTCAGCAGCATGCGTGGACCTCTGTAAGGTATTTATTAAAAGGCGTAGGGATGGAGACATCTTCTCCAGGCAAGAATGCCTGAGGCAATGCCCTCCTGCTTTTTGGGAAGACATTTTTCTACATAGGTGATCATTTCTTATGGGTAAGAGTTCATGTATTTTATATGTATCTGCTGTCTCTGAACTTCTGCACTGAGCCAGCCAATGGAGTCCTTTCTGTGGTACTAGACAACAAATTTGCCACAGGGAGCTGTGTCCCCATGTCACTTCAGCCATTCCCGACCTCCAGAACCCCCTTCTGATGCTGCTGAGATTTAACCTCATCCAAGGCTTGTAGGTATGTGATTTTTTCTTAGAACAAAAATTGCATAACTACTTGAATATTAAATTTCAATGGTTGTGCATCGAAGGGCTCTGGTGTAATTTGTTGGACAGAAAGACCTTTTTAAGATTCTCAGGCAGCCTTGGGTAGTTTTGTTGAATTGGTAGGAAATATCTAGCATATCTGTGACACACTTGATCTTTCTGCAAAAATGAAAGAGAAGAGGTTAGATTATGCTGAGAGCCCCTTGAGGCAGATTTTAGCATGTAGAGTGGGTACGACTTTTACAATCATCCTTGGATCACGAGGGCACAGTTCAACAGATTGAATCCTCAATGGGATGGCATTTCTAGAGATTTAGGATGTTTTGCCCAATTTATATCTACTTCTAGTGGAAACTGAAGCCTACTGTTTCGACCTCCTCCATTTCCTGCATAATTTCTTCTGGTTTTAGCTTGCAGCTTTCTCATGTTGAGTGTTTCTTCACAGATCCAAAGCATGGCTATGACGGCATAAGCACTCTGCTAATAAAAAATATTTCTGGCATTTATTTTTTTTATGAGTGGGATCTGTAATTATATTACCAGCACTGTAAATAACTAAACCACTGATGCTTTTATGATGGAAATGAATTCAGAAGACTGAGTATTTATGAATTAGTATTTTTCCTCTAAGAGTATATGACAGCAAAGAAAACATGCCATTACCAGAAATATCTATAGTGATTAAAATGGTAATTAATGACAGCCCCTCTTATTAGCATAAAATAAAGAAAATTACAGATAAACCTACATTATTCTAAAATAGGAAGAAAGTGCTTATGACAGGTGGTGCAAAACAGTGAAGAGCAGCAAATCACACATATCCTCATTTTTCACATAGGGGCGTACATGCATTTCCAGGGGGGGGAAAAGCAATCATTAAGGCAGCTCCAAAGTTTAAAATCTAAAAGAATTTCAAGTAGATAGCTAGTCATTTTGCCTTCCTCACAGACCCATTTATGAAGTTTATGTTCTAATTCTGCTGACATCAACATCTGGAGGCAGAATTAGGGCCATATTGTACACTGAATCAGAAATTTAATTTATATGAAAAATTACAGGTTTTCATTTTAACTCAGTTTTGAGTTGCTTACATCTTCCTGAAAACAGACACATAAATCACACATACAGACATCTATGGCAGGCATCCTGCCTTTGCTCAAAATATTTACTAATGAGAACAAGAAAGCCTTTCCTAGAATGTGAAAACTTCTGCAAGAACTCAGTAAACTGAAGTAACTTATTAAAGATTCCTGAAGAAACCGTGAGAAAAATTTTACTTTTTAAATTCAGGTGTTCAAAAAATGTATTTGTCAGCTTGCCTTCAAAAATTTCTGTGAAGCAGTTTTCCAAAAGTTTTAAATGTAATAGCTTCTAGGATTGCAATAAAAGTTTTGGAAAGCTGTGAGACTCAAGAAAGATGCAATCAAAGCAGCAAAGTTCATCACAGATTTTCTTACAATAAGGGAAATTTTGTTTTTAGTGTGCAATAAACATGGTTGCCTTGTTCAATTGCTGCAGTTGTTGGGTGAATTAAAGCTGCTGAATGTGGAGCATTTGGGGTTGAAATTCTTACAGCTAGAAAGTATTAAATATTCTGTATGCAACTTTAAATTCTTTTCCAGTCTCTCCAGCCTCTTCCAGCACAAGGGTTGGCAAGCAGTTCTGTGCTTGACTTTTAGGAATCCACAAAAAAGGAGTGACAAACAAGCCAGCACAAGTTAACCAGGCTGGCAACTCCTTGGTGTTGCAGAACTTTCTTGGGAGAAATCAAACACCAACTATGTGATTTGCATCATTCAGAAGAAACTTTCTGCAGAGCAGAGCATTTACATGGAGTCCAAGACATGGAATTTCTCTTTATGCTCTTAAGTAACACTTGGATGTTGTTGTGCAAGATCATGCTTCCCACAAAAGACATACTAAACCCAGTTTCTACTAGAGAACTGGAACAGAGGCTTGACAGAGTTAAAGGAATAAAGTAGGTATTTATTAAAAGGCCTTCAAAGGACACACCTTGGGCAGTGCAAGAGCCCAGCTGTGGCTGCACCCAAGATGGACCCAAGGTGGACGCACCATCCTCTGGGGCTTCAGTTTTATATCTGTTGGGCATACCAAGGATGAAACTAACCTAAAATAAACCCCTTTGCACAAAATTCTATTACAATAAATCTAAAACCTTCACAGAGGCTTGAAAGGTTAATAAATTTATTTCCATTCCAGCTTTATGTAAACTTCAAATAATGACACCATCTTTAAGATATGACTCCCAGGATCTCCAAGCACCTGCATAACTCCAAATTAGTATCAGCCTGTCAGGTATGTCAGATGCCAGAAGGTGCTCTGAGTGCCTGGGCATGATTAAACTCAAAGATCTTTCTAAAACACACACACAAATCTGCAGTTTCTCCTGCCCTGTGCTCTATATCCACATGAAAGTATCACATAATGATTCAAAATCCTCGTTCTATGCAGATTTGTGGTCTTCATCCAGTAACTTGTTTTCTGCCCAGGAAACACAAACTTAAATAGTCTGGTCGACGAAATGATAGGAATATCATTTAATGAAGCAAATCACGGAACTGACCTAAATTACATTCTGTAACAGGTTCAAAAAGCTTGGCTGAAGATTTCACTTCAGATAAAAGTGCTTATAATAATTTCCAGAGAAAATTAAAGGTGATAAGGGAAATTACTGTCTTAAACTTTTTCTTGCTGCATTGCTTCTTTTTCAAAGTAGTATTAAATCACAGGTGGATAATAAATTTCCTACAAGTAAGTTGGAAAACTATGAAATATTGTCAGATAGCTGCAACGGAAGGCATTTAAGGAGATTATGCTACAAGGAATTCATTAAGTATCAGAAATTTTCTGACAGTGTCTCAAATACCTTTGTAAATTACTTAAGTCTGGACTTCTGTTTGTATAAAAATGTAATCTGTTTCTTCTTGGAAGACATTATTCTTTACAAACTGGGATAAAGTATTGGTGTAGTGTGCTGAGACTGGTCAAATTCCAGGCACCCATGAAAGCCATTCCCTCACTCTCTGCTGCAGCTGGACATGGGAGAGAAAATATAACAACAATGGGTTCATGAGTTAAAAGACTGGGGAAGATCACTCATAAAACACTGTCATGGGAAAAACAGTCTCTAATGAGAGATATGGAGTGAATTTATTGTGAACAAACTCAGAGCAGGATAATGACAAGTAAAATAAAACCTTTAAAAACATCTTACCTCCTTCCCATCTCTACCTCCTCCCCAGTGGTGCAGGAAGACAGGGAATGGGGGCAGTGGTCAGTTCATCACAGGTTGTTTCTCCTGCTGCCCAGGAAGAGAAGTTGTTCCTCTGATGCACCATGGGGTGCCTCCCACAGGAGAGAGCTCTCCATGAACTTCCCTGATGTGAGTCCATCTCACAAGCAGCAGATCCCTGCAAACTGCTGCAGCATGAGTCCATCCCACAGGCAACAATGCCCCTCAAGCTGCTGCAGTGAAGGTCACTCTTCCAAAGGGTGCAGTCCTTCAAGGACAGGTTGCTCCAGTGGGGGCTCCTCTCTCCATGGGGCCTCCCACAGGGTCACAGCCTCCTCCAGGCATCCACCTGCCCCAGTGTGGGGTTCCTCCAGAGGCTGCAGGTGGATCTCTTCATCCCCGTGGATCTCCATGGGCTGCAGGGGCACAGCTGCCTCACCATGGGCTGCACCACAGGCTGCAGGGGAATCCCAGCTCTGGTGCCCGGAGCATCTCCTGCACCTCCTTCTGCACTGACCTCGGGGTCTGCAGGGCTGTTCCTCTCACATCTTCTCACCTGGGTCTTGTCTGGCTGCAATTACAACTGAGCAATAACTTTTTTTTCTTAAATCTGTTATCACAGAGGTGTTATCACCATTATTAAATTGGCCCAGCCTTGGCCAGTGGCCCATCTGTTTGGAGCCCCCAGGCATTGACTCTGCTGGACATGAAGGAAGTTTCCAGCAGCTTCCCACAGAAGCCACCCCTGTAGACCCCCAGTATCAAAGCTTGGCCATGCAAACCCAATTCAAGATGTTATATTTCATTTTTGCTAGCTTTTCAATATGATTGATGCAGACCTTTAATGTGTTAATTCATATAACACATTATTTGAATTCATATTCAAATAGATAGTTAAGAAACATGAACAGCATCAAACATGCAACAGTGAAGATCTGAACTACCCTTATCACCCACCTCTCATCAAAAAAAAAGTTAATTAGTGAAATTTTTAGTACTTTTGATTTTGGAGTCTTTTCTAAGGAGTTTACAAGGAAACTGGAACTAGAACTAGAACCAGAACTGTGAAAAACAGACTAAGAAAAATTCAATACCTAATTAAAAAAACTGTGAAGCATCTGTGACAATTTTCCATCCCCTTTAAAGAAATTAAAACTGACTTACACTGTGTATCTGCAAGACTGTAAAAAAACAGTAAACATGCTTCACCTACCCTGTTGAACAGATTGTACTGTGTTATACAGGTTTCAGACTAATGTTGGTATTTCCATTTTAAAGGCATGAGACCTGCACAGCAATGGAAGTCGTAACAAAACAGCATTTAGGCAGATACGTCTTACACCTGGGACAAGGGCACACAAACAGGTACTTAAAATTCCGTAAGTAGGACGTGGATTGTGCCAACTCACCCCCCATCACTCCCAATCCCAGCCTGTGTCCTTTCAAGAGCCCCCACAACCTGTCAGACCAGCATGGACTGTATCTGACCTAGGTGTAGGAAAATGCTGTTTTCAGGGAGGCACAGAGCTCTGGCACGTTGAAGCAGCAGTTTGTAAGAGCTTGCCAGCAGTTGCCCACTAATAGCTGTGGTGCAATTAGTACATGTGAGCTGTTATGCACATCCTGCCTGCTCCTCTCATCAGATCAGACAGCTACACAGCATGCCTCCAGACAGGCACTGCAGAGAGTTCCAGCACTGCAGGGCATGTTCTGTGGAGCCCTGGAGACATCCCTGCTGCAAGATGTGTATTCACAGCACTTGAGCTGGATTCCTGGAGGGCCTGTGGTACACAAATGAAGAACTCCATTCCCATTGGGCACATGTCCATCTAAAGTCACTTGAATTGGGCTTTAGCAGATGAGCTGGGGATCTGAACAGGTGTCTTGGATGGGCAGTGAAAATCTGGCAAATAGGCTGGATGAAATGTATCTGTCCCTAATGAGTACTGTCTTGAAACAACCTGCTTTTGCAGCTATCATACCTTTCTGCTGTGGTTTAAACCCAGCCAGCAACTAAGAACCACCCAGCTGTTCATTCAGTCCCCTCCATGGAATGGGGAGCAGAATAAAAAAAAAAGGTAAAACTGATGGAATGAAATAAGAACAGGTTGAGAAGTAAAATAAACAGTGTTATTTCATTATTATTAATATTATTGTTAATATTATCATTGCAATTACTACTATTATTACTATAATTATCTTTTTTTTTCAAAAAAAAAAAAAAAAATAGGAGAATGAGAGAGAGGAATAAAACCCAGGACAGATGAGTGATGTACAATACAATAGCTCGCCATCCACTGACTGATGCTAAGCCCAGCCCTGGCTTTCAGGCAACCTCCCTGGTTTTTGTTCTGGCCATGATGCTCCATGGTATGGAATATCCCTTTGGCTAGTTCAGGTCAGGTTTAGAGCAGCATTCAATCAACATGAAACTTTCCAAAGCATTAATTTAGCCTATTCAACTCCACAAACTCTAAGCCTGTTTGGTTTTAAGTAAGTCTAAAATGCCAAGAGGGAATTTGAAGGAGAAGAAATACGGAAAAGATGTGGAAAAGCACACACATATCTACCAAGTCCTGGTTTCCAGCAGTGTTCAGCAGATAGAAATTCCAAGGGGAGGTAAGGTCAAGACATGAGTTTGCCTTGTGCTCAGGCCTAAATACACTTTGGCCTCCCTGGACCCTTTCCCCAGGTGGGATTCTGGTCATTTGGCCACTCAGGAGCTGGACTGGGGCTCCAGAGGTGGGTGTGGAGCATTGCCTCTGCTGTGCCAGGGATGGGCAGCCACTGCCAGGCTGGGATACAGGCTCTGGGGTGGGGTGCATGGGGCAGGGCACTGCCTCACCTGGGCAAAGCCCGACCTGTCCCTTTCCCCTCACACATGCACCCCAAAATGTCTTGACACATTTGTCTTTCCAGTCTCTCACAGGTATCCCAAAGAAATGTTCTGTCAAGGTCAAGAACAGGCCTGGGATAAGAACTGGCTCTATTCAGAGTCCAAGACACATTGCATTCTTGCCTGCACCACTTTTGGGCTAAACATTCCATTAAACCACCCAAGAGCTCCACGGGACATCTTGGCAAGAGCAGAACGTCATTTCCACATCAGGATAAACCAGCAGGACCTCAGGAGTCTGTAGCTAAACATACCACTTGTGAGGAGATACCCAGCAGTGTGAGGGGACCAATACAATTAATCCAATTTCTGCTGAATCTTCACCTTTCTCCCTCTCCTCAGCCCATATTCACACATAAAACTACCCCTTTGGAAACATTTCTGTGTGACTTCTTCTTTGCCACTTGCGTTCCTTGATAATTTACTCTTAGCAGGGTGACTGGAATGTCCATCCCAACAAAATGCAGCTTATTAAAAAGGTCAAAGTACCACAGCAAAATAGCATAAATCACAAAATGTATTATGCCAAGCCTGACGCCTCTTTGGCATCACCAAAGATGTAACTAGAATGAGAAATTATATGTAATTATCTTCTTGCTGATAGACTCTGAAGACTGTAATTTCATGGTGCCTGGGTGTCATTTTCAGCACCTTCTGCCTCTTTGCAGTACTGCAGGCACATTTTCAGCTATCATCTGGGGCACTTGAAATAAAAGTAGGAGTAAAGGAGAGCACATAAAAATTTTATTTGGAGCAAGAAGTCATGACAGTTTTCAAAATTACAGTAATATTTTAGCATTGTTCCTACTCAAGTCAGAAATCTTCAGAAGATGCCTGATCTCCTCCTGTGGGCTGTACATTATTGAATCTCACTTGAGACTCAATAATGAGAGAATATTATGCCCTAGGAAAAAAGAACTCAAAGTTAGAAGCTGATTTGCCTCATGTTGCCTTCTGTTTCTGTTTAGGCCCACAGGGCAAATAGGACAGAGTAGATCCAACTCATTCGATCTAAAGGCCGGATGGGGATGACTCCTAAATCCTTTAATTGACAATATGAGAGCTGAAGTATTAAATGACCAGCAGTAAATCTCACTTTTTGTTGTGGTGATGTCACTTTTGAGGATCATTTGATTTAATTAAAACACACAAGGAGAATTACTCTGCTGATATCTTGGTGATCTAGTTGACCTCTGTTAATACAGTTAATGAGTTATAGTTCATTTGTTTGCTTTTTTCCCTCTTTTATGACTGTTTTTCACTTCCTTTTCCTCATGCTTCTGGTGCTAAATAGGCCAGGAATTGACATCAACATGACTATCTCCGAATAAATGGTTCGTTAAAGGCTTGCAGCACTCCTTTACTCCTTTACTTGGCAAGCAGAAAAGGATGGAGGTGTGACTGAGGTGAAATCTATCTTTTCCAACCTCTCAGAAAGCAGCTGGGACTTGAAGAAGCTGGATTTCTCCAGAAGCATAACAAAGAGATCAAGTGTTAGCATAGGGTCTTGAAAATCACGGAGCTGAAAGACTTACAAACACAAAGAAAACTGAAGTAGGAGAGAAGAACAGAAAGGATAAGAGGTAGAATATATTAGTTTAGGTATCCCACCCTTCTTGCACAGCTCTTCTGTGCTGGAGCTGGCTCACACACAAACTGCTGGGAGCAGAGGCGGAGGAGGTCGTGGACCTCCTCTGGAGCAGACATAATCTCTCTTATTGTTACAACAATAGGGTTCCTGTAATGGAAGAGAGAAGGGACTTTGTCAGTGCAAAAGGCAGAGGGAGAGAAAAGCAAGTGGACCAGACAGGGAGGAAGCAAGTGGCACTACGGGTTTTGGGTTGTAGTGAGAGTTCCACTGTCTGTGCTGCCGAGGATGTGAGGTGGCACAATTGCTTCACTGAAGGGTGAAAATCTCTGCCATTCTGTCATGTTAAAAAACATGGAAAGAGAACAGGGAAGAAATTTTGGTTTAGGGGGAGTGCTGGATGAGGCGGGTAAGAAAGTTCCTGTGTTCTATAATAATTCTTGTTTGTGAAATTTGACCTGATTTTGGTGAATATGAAATATTTAAAAGCTGAATGAAAGAATTTACTTTAGCTCATAGATTATTCAACCTATAAAGGAAATAACTTTCAGTAAAGAAAAAAGAAAGAAAAAAAAAAAAAAGGAAAGACAAAACCAAATGATTTTAAGCACAGCCAAATATATTGTTTCCTTTCAACATGTTAAAAGAACGGTTTGGGATGGAAGAGACCATAAGGATCTCATTCCAAATACCCTGTCATGGGTAGGGGCACCTAATGCTCAGTTACCTTGAGTCTTTCTTAAGAGATGTGCTTTTCTATGCCCAAATTTCACCAGATTTGATAATTCTTGAGCACCTAATCTAAGAATGCAACCCTTCTATGGAGGAATTATGCTGAACAGTTTCAAAGGCACTGTATTGCTGTGCCTCTTCAGTAGATGGATGTATCACACTGCAAAATAAACTGATGCAAACCTGGGATTTGTGCAGAGGCATATCACCATCCTGGCTTTTCCTCAGCCCACGCAGAGTCTGGAAAAGATAACAGCACAAAAAATTTCAAACCCCACATGAAAAGAGCACTACTGAGCAAAGATTTCCTTTGTGTTTCAAACTTGTAAGAAATGTGGTCATCTAATAGAAAAGCTGTCAGAAACTATTTACTTAAATAATTAATTTGAAGTCGTTTGTGTTGCATGTTGCCAGTAAAAGTAATGTGTCAGGAAAAATGCCAAAAACAGAAGGGTATTTTCTCAATTTTTTTTTCCTGGTATCCATCTGTGTCTATTCTGCAGCAGTACAACTTATAAGAGGCCACATTCTATCACACTGTTTCCCCCAGTTATTACACTCAAGCAGACTACAAATCACTTGTTTAATTTCTGATTACAGTTGCTTTGTTCTAAGGGAAAATTTTCAGAGTAAGCTCACTACCAAGTGCAATGCTGTTCAATAGAATCTATAGGTTATTTATCAAAACCACATGGGAGTGGTAAACCACAGTCATGAAAAAGATGAAGCAAAGCTTTGCAATCCAGTGTCCCAAAGGTATGATAATCATATCTCTTGATAATCATATCTCCCTCTACTGCCTTATTGCTAATTAAATTAATTAATTAGGGAAGTCTTTCCCAAGTGAACTTGATTTAATATGCTGTATGTAATTAGCAGCTCTTGGAAATGGAGATGAGATGATTTCTCCCCCTTTTTTGGTGTCACAGAGAGCTCTCAAAAGCTTTGCAGAGAAAGTAAATGATCAGGCTTCTTGTTTGGTCCAGTGGCAGCTCTGACATTAGTGTCTAAAAGCATTTTTTCACAGAAGAAAGAAAAAGAAAAAAAAAAAAAGACAATATGATTAGGGACAATGAGGTTTTTTAGTGATCCTGGTACACTTTGTGAGCTGACCTGAACAGTCCTCCAAATTTAAATTAAGAAATTCCTATTAAGAGTAAATAAATGCAATTGCTGTGGGGATGATACTGCAGCAGTGCAGATCTGTTCAGGGATTGTGGGGTGGGGTGACCCTGTCTGGATGTTGAGTATCAACCAAATCCACTCTGTCACTCCCCTCTTCAGCTGGACAGCAGGAAGAAAATATAACAGGCTCATGGGTTGAGATAAGGATAGGGAGAGATCCATTACCAATTCCCGTCACGGGAAAAACAGACTCATTTGGGGGAAAATAGTTTAATTCATTACCAATCAAATCAGGGTAGCATAGTGAGAAAATTGAATCTTAAACCAGCTTTCTCCCATCCCTCCCTTCTTCCTGGGCTCTGCTTCATTCCTGAATTTTCTACTTACTCCTGTTAACTGCTTTGGACGTGAGGGAAGCTTCTGGCAGTATCTCACTGAAGCCACCCCTGTAGCCCCCACTCTGATCCCAAAGCCTTGCCATACAAAGACAAGGGAACTGCCCACAGACCTGCCAAGTTTTGTGAAAATAACCTTTAATATAAATGACAGGAATGTGAAGAAATAGATTTTGGTATTTCTAAAGATATTCTAGATGATAGGGTCATCTCTTGGGATCCCAGAAAATACACATGTTGTTTAATAATAGTTAGAATAGCTTTGAATTTGTAGCTGTATCATTAAAACAATCATTTATTTTTAAAGTAAATTATTTTCCAGAGGCACACACACACACCACTCACACTTGGATAGAGCACAGAGGAGGAGGCAATTCCCAAGCAGCTGGTCAGGCATGTTTTCCCCTGCTCAGCCTGCCATTATTGCTTTATCATCTACCTGTGACCTCTTCCTCTGCCTGCTAACATCTCCCTAAGATTTATTTTAGAATGCTTGACACCTTAATATCTGCCAGTGGCTGGCAGTGATAAAACTTAAGTGCCAGAGGAAACTGCTTCTGCTTTTATTCAAACATGTTTCATTTTGTCTCCAAAAGTCCAGGATGGGGAAGTCTCAGTGCTAAAGCACAGACAGATAATCCGTGCCTAAAAAGGGAACTTTAAAAGATGAATATTTTAAAGGATGTACCAAGATGAAAAGTTTTTTTTTAATGCCATTTCAAAATAGCAATTTCATGCTCTTGATAGGCTACTGACTGCCAAAAGATAAACAATTCTCCCTTTCCCAGCATTAATGTAGTGCCTGTTAGAGCTTGGAAAAAAGACATTCAGGTTGCCAAACAATATAACAATAAAAAATACTCCTTTCATGTGTGTGGATGAAGTTTTTCCCTTTGAATTTTTTTATAGCAAAAGAAAAAAAAAAAAAAAAGCCTAGTGGAAGACACACCTTTCTTCCTCCAAAATCATTAGTGATGGGCTGATGATTCCAGCTACAGTGCCTGCTCCCTTTCATTCTGTGTGAAAAACAGCCCCTCCAAACAGCCTGTATATAATAAATGCAAAAGCAATATATATATATAAAAAATCAGAGGTATTTCTCTTTAGCAGCAAGAAAGTCTTCCCCAGTGAAATCCTTATTCATATTATTTATAAAATGTTCAGTATTGCCAGAGAAGTATTTCCGCCCATGATTTATATATCAGAAAGATTTTGAACTGTTCTGAAGCTATCCTGTAGCTGAAAAGAAATTAGGAAAACAATCAGTACTCATTTTTGTAGTATTTGTGCTTCTCTGTTGAAAAGGAAACTTTTTAATTAAATATTTGGGGGAGGGAAATGCTTAATATTTCAAGTAAGAATAAATATTCCTGCACAAGAAGCCTGAAGAAAACCTAAACAACAAAAAGAGACGCATATACATTAGAGTACTTGAAATTTCTTTGTGCTCTGTACTAGACAACTTTCAGAAAAAAAATGTCCTTGAGGGAATTTCCTCCTGCAGTAGGGATTAATGTGATACAGATATGGGAAAATAAAAACCTATTGCTAAACCTTAAAATCACAAGGCAGAATACAAACACGAAGTTGTGCAGGGTTGAGAGCAGGAGGGTGGGATGACTGACAAGCAGTTGTGGCTTGTAGATGCTGTTACCATTGAGAACACAGAGTTCCTTTTGGAGAGGAATAATCTCTAATATTGTTCTTAGCAGCTCATGACTTGTAAACCCTGCACTGGGGAATATGATGCCTTACTTTTTAGTGTGTGAAAAGGTCCTGGAGGTTAAGATGCACTGGCATACACCTGTTGAGACTGAAAATTCGTCGCTTTGGAATGTCATTTATGGAGGTCATTAATTAATCACATCAATAATTAGAAATATACTAGGATAGAATGAAAAGACTGTGTCAACAAAAAATTCCTTAATGTGTGTTCTAAGGACTTCTGGTACAGAGGCTGTCACTTTGATCATACTTTTTGGTGCTTGGGACTCAGAGGGAAATTCTATTATATTTCCCGATGGTTTTATCAACTTCTCTTTGAGCCGGCGTGAGCTAAGCAGGTCCTCCTAGCTGTTTACTGACCCGCAGCCACTCTCCTCCTGCCCAGAGCAGGCGCAGGGACCTGCGCTGGCAGCCTCCAGGGATGAGGAGCATCCCCTAGGATACAGCACCCGGCTCATTTCCCACCAGAGGGCACTGCAGGCTGAGGCAACAGTCCCTAGGTGCAACTGCAGAAGCCCTCACATAATAAGACAAAAAACCCCACAAAAAACCCCC
>VXBN01009211.1:17666-39564 GCA_013397395.1 Sinosuthora webbiana
CCCAAACCCACGAACCTCTCCGCCCAAAAAAACCACCAAAAACAACCCCCAAAACAAACAAACAAACAAACAAACAAACAAAACAAAACCAAAACCAAAAGAAACCCAAAAACCCCCAAGTAACCCCCCTAAAGAAACAAAGCCAAAACCCCACCAGCACACACAAAGCTAATCTCTGTCCAGACTGAAGATCAGGATTTCCAAGCCAGCCAAGAAAGGCAGTTGGTAAATAGCTCAGACGTTTCCCAACATCAGAAAACGCTTACCGGGGATTGTATTTATTTCTTTTTAAACACATCAAATAGAGGAGAGGAGACCTGGAGGATTCGGAGTTTCAGCAACAGGATTCTGATAATCTCACTTTGGTCTCAGCTGTTTGGGTCTGGCTGGGGTCAATCCGATCACATGTAACTGGTCTCTGCTGACTGACCAGAAATCCACTCCCAAGTTTGTGGTCTCAGTGAGGTAATTTGACAAATGTGAGCAACGCTGGAACAGCGTGCCAATACCAATAAAGACAGCAAGAACTAAATTGGTAAGGATCAAAAATCAAAACGGTGTCAATCAAGCTTCAAAGATTCTCCTGGGAGCTACTGAACTCTTCCAGCAGTACACAGAGAGGGAGAGCTGATATTTTTCTAAAGCTCTCAGTGCCTGCTCTCAGATCTTTGACTGAAGACTCCCACCAATCATTTAAATTTTAGCATCTCTTACAGACATGAAGTTCAGGAGAAACATCTAAAATATCAGAAAAAAAATGGAGGATCAAAGGAATGGATTGAATAACTAAAATATCAGAGTTTTCTTATATAAGGTGTGGGCTCAGGAGGCATTAACAGCCAGCAGAAGTAAGACCAAGCATATCTGCTTCAGGCTTTCTTAGATTCTATCTTTGATAGGGCAAGGGGGAATTGCTCTAACCTGAAAGAGGAAAGGTTTAGATTAGATAACAGGAAGAAATTCTTTCCTATGAGGGTGGTGAGACACTGGAACAGGTTGTGCAGGGAAGCTGTGAATGCTCCATCTTTGGAAATGTTCAAAGCTGGGCTGGATGGAGCTCTGAGCAACCTGGTCTAGTGGAAGATTTCCTTGCCTATGACAGGGGAGTTGGAATGGTCCCTTTCAACCCAAACCATTCTATTATTCTATTAGTATTATCAACAATTTGGGGGTGTGTGTGTGCATATGCTTAAATGCAATTAACATCACGGATTTCACACACATTCCAGGGGAATCAGAACCAGTGAAACAACAGGTCACTAAGTAATACTATATTCACTTTCAGGCCTGTGTTTTTCCTCCAATTCCCATTTCTAACTTCAGGGAGTTGTTGATCTTGCATCAGGCTCTGGGATGGCGAACCATCCAAGTGGAACTGTGCTGAAATCACATAAACCACCTTCTGGAAACGTGTGTGACTGTGTCTCCACTGAGCTAAGGCCGCAGGGAGAGATAGATTAGATTCATTACAGAATCATTAATTAATTAGGTGGATTTAAAGTTAGTTGAATTTGCATTTTTTCCCCTGGAATGGCCCTTTGTTGATAATGAATATCTAAGAATAAGGGTGCTTGGATGAGTGTTGTAAGTGATAGAGGGAGAATAATAATATCAATGGTATATTTACCTCTCTCTAGCATTACCAGAGAAAGGACAAGGAAAGGAATGGTGTGGTTCTCTATTGTCTTTTCCCTATAGCTGTGTTTTCAGGCTACACGTGTAAAACAAACTAGTTATTTTGTATTCATGTTTGCCTACAGACTTTCCTTTCCAAAAGTGTTTTGCTTACAGTTGAGATTTAAAAAAAAAAAAAATCCAGCTCTTTTGGGAGGACAAGAGTTACGGCGCTGAAGTAAACTAAATGTTTACTATTTGAAGATATTCTTCGGAGGAGGGTGAGGACAGGAGGGAAGTTTTTGTTTTCCTAGGTACTGGTCATAAAGAGTATCCAGACCTTGAGTATTTAGTGGAGAATTTATCATCAAGGCACGCGAGAGGAAAGGAGGACTCTTGCAGAGAGCAGAAAGGTAAATTAAAGGAAGGCATCAAGGAGAAAATTGAATGCTGTAGAGTCTTTGGAAATTGCTTATGCATAGCTCTATGTCTGCATGTATTTTAACTTTCTTAATAACTTTCTTTGAGTTACTAAGCACGTGAGCTGCAAACAGAGCTGCAGAAGCTACTAGAACTGCACTTTGGTACTTCTTTGTTTTCTTCAGTTTGAAAAGTTTCATTATGGTCACGGAGATTTTTATAAAAATCCAACTTATCTCTATGACACAGTGATTATTCCTCATGAATACAATAATGATTCTGGCTCTCCAGCTTTTTCAGAACAGAAGTCTTTAGAGGAACTAATAACTTCATACAGTCAATGCTTTTTTGTGTTCTCTTGAAAAATTTAGAAACAAAACATATCAAAAGACTTTACTGCCCATTTTTAAGGAATCTCTCCCAGCTTTACCCTTGTATGTGTAGAGATCCAGAATTCATGTCTTAAAACATATAATGAACAAAGTAATAAAAACATGGAATAAAAAATAAACTAAAACAAAATTAAATATGTGCTTTATCTTATTTATAATTATATTTTATTATAAAATATTATGGGTTTGAATTCACAAAGCTAAGTACATCTTGGTAGAGCTGTAGCAAGCTTCTATCTTTGGGGTGTGTTTTTTTTGGTTGTTTTTTTTTTTTTTTTTTTTTTTTTTTTTTTTTTTTTTTGAGTCAACAATAATGCCTCGGTAAAATGAAATCCTCATTCCCTCTAAGAACTATGGAAGACAATTAAAATTAGGATTCACAAGGCTTTAAGATTTAAGAAGCGATTTTACTTTGTATTGTCAGCCTAGGAAAAGGGAAAGAACAAAGAGATGCCTTAGAACATTAAATCAGTGCTACATTATTTGAATGTTAATAATGAAAAAAAAAATATACAGTATCATTCTCATCTGGTAATTATTAAATTCTCTCAAGAAGAGAAAAGGAATGTTTACCTAGCATATATCTATACATGTAAGCATATATAATAATATCCTTTATAATCAAATAAATTCCATATTTTAAGTGTGAGACTACAATATTTCTGAAGCAACCCCCAGCACAGAGATGAGTGATCTTGTCTTGCCTCCAAGCAGGCAGGTGATTTAAGAGGTGTAAAAAGGCACTACATAGCCAAAGTTCTGTGAGTTCTGTAAGACAGTGGAAAATGGTAAATCCTTATGGTAACAGCAAGATTTCTGACTATGTCATGGAGCAATATTGATTGCTGTCCAGCACACAGCAAGACAAAACACTCAGTAATAACTCACCAGGGCTGTTGCCCAATAAAGTCAATGTTGATTTCTAATAGCCCCGGACTGAGTCTGCCAAGCACTAGATTTCACAACTCCTGCTTCTAAGAACCAGCCAAATTATCAACTGGCCTAAATCAGTTTGACTTCACTGATGTCAAGAAGCTTTGTTGATTTAAAAGGAGTCAGTGACATTTACATTGTGTCCCTCAAGGGGTCTTGTGGGGAATGACAGTCAGTAATAACTTTCAGCCTTTTGCTCAGTGCTCCAGGTGACAGGAGACACACCACAAGTTGCTCTTTTTGACCAGCCATCATTGTAGGCATAAGTAAAATTACAACAAACCTGCTCTCTGGACTTGCCCCTCTTCAGCACAGTTGTCTTTCCTGCATTTCATAATGTCAGATTTTGGTGTTACAGCACTAGAGAAACCCAAGGAAGAGAAAGGAGGAACCTCTTCTCCCACTTTGGGAGACAAGGTCCCTCGGTTCCACTCACACTTTCTGTAGCAGCACATGCCAGAAAACCCACTGCTCCAGACTTTTCCTTACCAATATGCCAGATCTTCCTGGGGCAAATGAATTTTATTTACCAGTTCTATACACTTAGGATTAGGGAGCCAGTTGGACTCTTTGCTTTTTGAGATGGTGTCTAATCCAAATGCTTATTTATTGAAGGCAAAAATATATCCATTCAAGCCAGATGACATAAAATGGATTATCAAAACATCATCTCCAAACTTCTATGCTAGTTTCACCTATAACTAGTTGTTACATTAATTACCAGTCTTCCAAAAAACAAATATAATTTCTGAACTCAGCTTCTTGTACAGTGGAAAATAAAATGTTGCAACCCATAAAAAGCAGCAAGTCATATCATTATGTTCCAGATCAAGGGTCTTTTCTAAAAGCATATGCCTGAATAATATCCCTATCTAAATGTACAACACTAAATAATAAAAAAAAGGATTATTTATTTCATTCTAGCCAGTAATTCCAGACACTGTTTTCTATGTTTTCATCCGTCTTTCTTTCCATTTCCCCATTATTCATATACTTCCACAAGCTTTATTTGACCAGCTATAGTTGCAAAATCTTGGTAAAATTATTGGTTTTGCCTTTCCTGAACAAATATTTATGAGTTGACTCTATGACTATGACTCTTTCTAGGAAACTTATAGTCCCTGCATTCTTTCATTAATCAGTTGGACGGAAAATTTTGCAAGACTTTTAAACAGTGTTCAAGTTTTTGTAGTAAAGATGTTCCTGCTTCATGCTTAAGTCACCTGAAATCATCTCAGTGCATGCTATTTCTCTTTTCAGGAAATATTATTTGGACTTACAGAAGTATTTCCTCATTGATCCTCTTTTCATTCAAGTATTATAAGTGTACAGACATTAGGTTTAATTTTTTTTTTTTTTTAATTGTACTTCTATCTGGAACATCAGTGTGTGGGACAAGGCTTTTGCAATTCTGCATGGAGCTATTATTTAAAAGTTATTTTAAATAATCTAAAAGTAGCTCCAGAGAGAAAAAATAGGCCAAGACAGAATATTAATTTTACACTCCTGGCCTCTATTGTCAACTGGACATGCTTTGCTCTCATTTCTTTACCTCACCAATTATCTGCCTTTATTGAATCTCACTTTTATCTTGTTCCAAGAAGGAGGGAATGGAAACAGTCCTAATTTCCTTTTCTATCCCTTGTCCTCAGTGCCTGGATCATCCTAAATTCAGATGAGCATAAGAAATATCTATATTAGTTACATGACTTGGGCTGTTGCATAGTTTTCAATCAATATCAAAATGAAAAAAAAAAAAAAAGCATAAAGACCTATTTATTAAAAATTTTTGATTACATTTTGTGGAGATATTTACCAGCAATTTTTGCTAGAACTGTTTAGTTGATGTTGTATATTTTTGTTATGTGTGTTTTCATACGTGTACTTACAGAGGGAGAGAGAAAGCAAGTACGTGCTCATTGGTATCTACTTTACCCTTCCTTTGCTTTCTTTTTGGTGTTTTTGCATTTCTCCTCAGTCTAAAGAGATGAGCTATTGATTTAATAGCTTACCTACCACAGGTAAAACAAGGAAGAAATAATATGCTAAAAACTAAGGGATTTTTTTTCTCTTTTTTCTCTTTTTTCTCTTTTTTCTCTTTTTTCTCTTTTTTCTCTTTTTTCTCTTTTTTCTCTTTTTTCTCTTTTTTCTCTTTTTTCTCTTTTTTCTCTTTTTCCCCCTCACCTTTTTCTTTTTATTCTCAGAATCAGTAGGGTACTTTTCACTGTCATGCAATTGTTTAAAACCTGGGTTGGGTAGGAAAGTGTTAAGGTCTGAGACCTGCTTGATTTCTCTCACAGTGAGTAACAGAGTTTGAGATCTCAATCCAAAGGAACAGCTCAGACTGAGAGGTGTCTGCACCACAGCTGAAGTTTTCCTGATGGTTTCATTGAACACTCAAAATAAATTCCCTTCCCTTCCCATCCCAGCAGCAGTTCTCCAGATGGCTGTTAAGAAATGATTTGCCAACAAGGAGCAAATAAATACACAATGGATTTCTGAGAAGCGATAATAAATATTTCTGCCTGGTCCTTGCACTGTATCTATTTTGAAGATAAATAAAGGTCTGTGGTGTCAAGAGCTGTCAATCCATCTTTTCTGGTGTTATGAGTGCAATCTCAGAGCCACACTATGCTTGAAAAGCAGATTTCACAGAATACATGTCTATGCCTAAGACACATCTCTTTTCACCAAACTTCATTAGAGAACGTTTCACCCCACTTCCAAAAATTTGGAGGGGCATACAACAGAAAACCAGTGCAGAGGAGCAGCAGGTTTGAGTGCAAACATTACAGTCTGAAACCTCCTTTTGATTTTTAGTGCCCCAGGTCACAAGTGCCACCACACCTACACACCACGTTTTGCATTTTGAAGAAATACTCAGTGAAAAGGCTGAGTAATAGGAGCCTCAGTAAGAAAGTTTTATTTATTGAGCCACTGAGCTGAACATCTGGAACATCTGTTACTGTGTTACAAAGTGCTCAGCCACATATCTGCTTTTCAAATATTGTAGAGAGAAATGCCAAATTTCATAATGTAAAATTAGCAGCTTTGCACCATACACAGCTGGAAAACAAAGCTAAAATGAAACAGATTAATCTCAAATTATACTCATTTTGCTCACCTTTCTCTCACTGTCTTTCATCTGTGTTAAATCAGGCCTTCACTGACACAAAGTTGTCTATATGACTGAAAAATTCAGGGTTAAAGCACAGGTGGGATATATACAAGCAAAATTATGCAGAAGCTTTTTTTTTTTTCATTATTTTTCTGCATAACTACTTCTCAAAACTATATGTCTAACAATGAAAGAGATCATGTTTTCTCAGTCTGTTATATCTGGTCTTATTTGCTGTCACTAAAGTAATCACAAACCCACACATCATTTTACTCTGAGAAACACTACTGAAAAAGGCAAACTGTTCTGTTCTCCTGATGGTCAGAGCAGTCTGTGTTGCTGTAGACAGTATTAAATGTAAAAATAGTAGCACCACCTATTGGCAAAATGCATAAACTGAGCCATCAAATTTCACACTAGCATTCATCCTGCTACTGGATGCTAAGGTTGAAAACCATTATTTTTAGTTTGTTTCAATTTTTCAGAACGAACATGTTTGTTAATATGGCTTTTTAATTTCTTTTATAGTACATCTGACATAGAAAGCAATAGGACCTAGTTTTAAACTGGGAAAGAAACAAAAAATGTAACCCATAAATTCATAATGTTGAGGTCAAATTTGTTTGGAATGTATCTAAAAGGTCTGAAACCTTTTTATGTTGTGGATTTTGCATATTGACAAATGCTGTGATCCAGGATTTCAGGTCTCAAATTTTTGACAAGTCCCTTTTATTTAAATGGACTATAAATGGAGACAAAAATTAGTGTGGAGGGAAACTATTCTAGCACTGGGGTGAAAAGACAAGATTTTCAAGTATTTGTGCATATCAACATCTTTATATAAAATGTGACCTATGAACTGCCCTTAGCTTGTAGTTACCATGATTCTGCTTAATATAAATAAAAAACAAATGGCTTTGGGCAAGAGATAGAATGTGAAATAATAAAAAATAATCTTTATTTTAACTGAAAATGTGAGGCTAATACTTGGGTGGGGAACTTCAGATGGCATTTAGACTGTTAATCCACAAATTTTTTCACTATGCTTCTGTTCAATTTTGGATACTTGTGTTGAGGTGCTCAGAACAACAACCCTAGCTTAATTTCAACTTTATCAGACAACTTATTTCTGATGATTTCTTTTTCATTATTTCTCTAGGATTTATACTTATAGAATCTTTATTATATTTATATTTTAAAAGTGATATTATTTTGCTTTTCATACATCATTAGTGTTTATTAAAAAAATATTTCATCCATGAATTACCATTGACACTGCTATTTTTTAAAGTCTTCTCCTTCTCTTTCCCTGCTCCTCCTGTTCATTGCTCCATTATTTCTTCTGAGAAAGAAAATGTTGCTGATCATGGTAGGTCAGATTCCCACACCAAAAAACGCTCTCTGCATGCTAAGACTGACTATTGACCTTTCATTCTGCATTCCTGGGCAATTCCTGTTTTCTTCTACTGTGCCCAATTCTTAACTTTTTTTAAATGCTGTTTTTTTCTTAAAAGCAAAGCTTCCCCATGCTCAGGAGTGTATTCATTTTCCTTTTATTCTGGTGCTTTTGAAGAGTGCTAGCAGCCCTTGTATCTGCAAACCATCATGAGCAGGATGAGTTTCTTACAGAAAATCGTGCCAAACCCTGTAATGACTCATCAGAGCTCTGGGGTGAAGACCTCTGCTGGGATATTTGCTGCAGTTGTAGCCTCCTCAGTCTCAGGATTCATGATTTCATGGCCTCATTTTAGAATCATGAGATCATTAGTAACGTTGGAGAAGAACATCAAGTCCAACCCTCAAACAAGTACCACCATGCCCACTAAATCACCTCACAGAGTGCCATCTCTACTCATTCTTTGAACAGTTCCAGGGGTGGTGACTCCACCACTCCACTTAGAAGCAAAGTGGTTTCATCTGCCATTGACACTCATATCTCCAACCTTTGCCTGTGATGAGTCCTTCCAGTTAACAAATGACAGGGCAAGAGAAAACGGCATCAAGTTGCACCAGGGGATGTTTAGATTAGACATTAGGATCTTTATTTTCTTTTTATACAGAAAGCGTTTTAAAATATGGGAAAAGGCTGCCTAGGGATGTCTAGGGTTGTCATCCCTGAAAGTGTTCAAAAATCTTGTGGATATGGCACTTAATGGAATAGTTTAATGGTGAACATAGTGGCAGTGCAAGGTTGATAGTTGGACTTAATGAGCTTAAAGGTCTTTTCCAACCTTATCAATTCTATGTTTCTATTATTTTACTAGCAGAAAGGCCAGCAAGGGAAGTATCTCTTTTGGTCTCCTCTGCAAAATCTCTTTTCTAATCTGAACTGCAATAAGCAGAGTGATTAAGATTGCATCCTTATGGCTAAGTTTTATGTTTTCTTAGCAGCAGGCACTTCTTCATAGCATTCTCTGTATGAAGGATTTTTTAATTCAGTGGAAGGAACAATTCAATTTATTTTTTTTTATCTGCAAGAATGCATTAGCTTAATAATTTACCTAGGCTTCCTTGCCTTCGTGACACTGTTTTCAACAATGCAAAAAGAGCCAGCCACACTGCAGCTGCAAGCTTGTAAATACTTGCCTAACAAAGCAGCTCTACTCCAGCTAATGAATCTTGGGGAGGCCAACACTGGAGCTACAAATGGAATTCATCACTTAAAATGAAAACTAGCCAGACAGACTGCACCATTTCCCTGGGCCCTCTGGAGACATGTCACACGCTGTATGTCACCCTGGGCTGAGTCAGTGTATTGTGTTGCTCTGTGATGTTGTACATGTGTTTGGTGGTGTTCCTCTGTGGCTATCCCCATGGAACACGAGAAGAGCATGTTGGAAATCTGTTAAGGATTTAGAGGTTTCTGTCTGAGGGAATGGGCATGCCCCTGACATCTCATGGCAGAGGGCTGCCCTCATGTCACAGGACAAAGGATGATGGCCTCACCTGTCAGACACCTCTCCATGTTACATCCAAACCTCCCAGAACCTCCCCTGCAGCAGGAAGATATTACAGCTGGATAAACAGAAAGAGACAAACATCTTGCCCAAGTTCAAAAAAATGACTTGGTGGAAGAGCCAAGCACAGAGTCAAGAAGTTTTGACCCCTCGTAACCTGTTGTAATCAATAATCACAACATGTCATGAATGTGTGATTATTATGCCTGCATCCATAGCTCTCCAGCACTTGGTGTCTCAGAAATGTATTACGGGTTTAATTCCTCCCACAATTACATCAGTTTTAAATGTGCCACATATGGAATTACTCTTAACTTTCCCCTTTGTAGCTAAGGAGAAAAATCAAGATTTATATGCCATCTAGGGAGAGATGCATTTTGGTATTACAAGTTTATTTTACTTCTGACTAATAAACAAAAGCAGATTGTGGATTGAAATGAATTATAGCAGGGGACAAATGATTTATCAGCAGAGAGAAAATTTATCATGACAAGAAGTCATATAGATTATTCTTGTCTGAGTTTCAGGTAGCTGTTTGTGTTTTAAATCATTACTAAGTCATTCAAAATTAGTAAGCTTAGCATAAAAAGCCATCACATTGCATTTCTAGGGGATAATATTTGTAGGGCATACCCTTGGCATGCACTTCAAACCATAGGCTGGTGTAGTGAATTATGTTCATTTCTTGAACTCAAGTAGTTTGTAGCTTGCTAAACTACATACTGCACTGTATCCAATACTCTGAAACGTGACAGCATCTGGCTACCAACAGATTGCATTCTCTATATTCACATTATTGAGTGATTACTGATTAGTGGAAGAAATGGAAATCTTCCATAAAAAAACTCGAGGCACCCCTTCCTGAAATGTGCAGGAGGAAACCCTTGACTTGTAAATCTTAGGAACTATACTCCTTTCATATTTAAATGATAGCTAAAGTGATAAATTACTGTAATCACCTTACCTTTATAATTTTATTTTTACTTGGTAGCTTATAGAGCTGGCTGGATAACTTTTTCTAATAATGTTTGCAGTGAGTTTTACTCAGATTTTTCATTAATTTATGGGCTTCAAGGCTATGCAAGTCTCTTCATACTGCATAGTATGTATTCACATACCTGTTTTTCCATTGAAGAGTAGCACCTACCTCCATAACTGTTCCCTAGTAAATTCAAACTACCCTTAACAAAATATTTACTGTGCACACAAATAACAAAAGGATGACTTTTAAATAAACATATGATTGAATGTGACAATCATTGCTATGACTGAGAGAAATAAAACAGAAGATAACTGTAACAGATAAATCTGGCACATTTTTCCTTGGGACAAATAATGCTTGGGAGCAAAGAAAGCATCTTAAAACACCAAGATCTTGCTTTGCCTGAGGAAGATGTTGATAACCTTCACAGCCACTTTTTGCTCATTTGCATTCTTCAAGCCAAGCACTGCAGAAACCAAAGCACAGAAGTGGGTAAAATCTGTCGTTTAAGCTAGCAAGTAAGAACAATGTTTAAAACCATGTTACACTAAAGAATGTAAATCCACTTTACATGCAGCAGGCACAGGATCAATAGGGCGACAGAAAGAGAAACAAGCAACTAATTTCCACCTTCTGAGCAGATCCACATGGCCAGAAGCCTCCCTGCAGGGAGGGAGACCTGGCTCCAGCATCAAGGGACATTGGGCAGTGCTGACACAGGTGTCACAGGCACATGGATGGAGCACACTGCTGCTCCTCCCTCACCTCCTAACCTAAGGCACAATCAGTTTGTGTCAATTTTCCACTTCTGTGTCCCCCACTAGGAGTTCCTAAGATGAGGATTGTGTCCAAGCAACTGTTTCAAACAGTCATTTGTTGGCTTTTCCTCCATGAGCTTATCTCAAGGAAACCACCTACCTTCCTGGCCCCCATGGCACCTAGCAGCAAGGGATCCATCCCTGTGTTCTCCAGGGATCTCTCATTCCCCAGGCAACACCAACAGCTGAGTCTGGAAAGGCTGCCAGCTTTGTTCTGCCATCACACATGGCTACAGCTCACCCTGACAGTGCCACAACCAACCAACAATCCTCCCAGAACTTCAGGGACCTGGCTTAACTCTGAAATGAGACAGCCAGAGAGAGACCCAGACCTCCTACGGAGATGAACACGATGTGTCATGGATGCTTTGGGAACTACTTATGGATTGCAGGCACTTGCTGATTGTAAATGTTGTGCCACTTTTCTCTGCATCCTATTGATGGGGGTGATGAAGAAAATGAATGTCATCCTGACATTTTAAGAGAAGGCTGCTAAATTCCCTCTGATCAGATAGAGTGATTCTGCTTACTAGGCCAGGGGTTATAAAGTTTAATTATTCTTAATTTCATAATATTACACATAAAAAGTAAAATATTTAGAAATTAATTTCTCAAAGAAAATATATTGGATAGCTAAGAGATCTGGATCCAGAGATGAAAGGTGGTTTAAAACAGATGTTTAAAATGTTTAAACATTTTTCTTCCTTGCAGCAAATTAAAATAATCAAAGTCATGGATCAGGATAACCTGATTTTTAGTTAAAGGATGATTTTAGGAATGCCCTTTTTTCTGATACAATTCTGTCCCAGTGCCTGTGCTCTCCACTCAGAGCAGTTTGGGTTTCTGAGCTCTATTCCTTTGTGGTCAGGGTGATGCTTTAAGTGTTTTCCGGACATTCTCTCCCTTCATTTTCATCTCTCCCATTCTGTCTCTTGCATTTCATTGTAGGGGATGTCCTGTGTTCTGCTGTCATTTCTCAGGAATTCTGCACAAATTGATACAATTGGCAGCCATTACCTATATATTCCCTTTAATTGAAAACCATATGGAGCTCACAGGGAAGTAGTAATACCCAGTTTTCTCTTGTCTAGTTAAGGCCTTTGCTTCCAAACTTGAAAAGCAGCTGCACAAGGCAGGCAAGGTCAAGAAGAAAACTGATCTAATTATCCCATAAATCTTCAAATAACAAGAACTATCAGGCTCTGTATATATAACACAGAACTGACAGAAAGACTTTAACAGTATGGGATCTTGCTTGGTTAAGGACTTCAAGAGACTATGGTTGGAATTAATTTATTAAGGGCAAGGAAATGAGTCACAAAATACAGCCAGTGCCACCATACTGTGAAAATCCAGCACATAGGCACTACTTCTCCTGGCCATCTTTTAGATCCCCTTGCATTTATTTTAACTAGTTGGACAAACCTTCAGACTGAAACTTTCTAGCAACTGAAGGGTTTTTCAAGGTGAGATGTGAGGAGAAACAGGTTAAATTAAGGCAATTCAGGCAGCTCATTCTGAACATGAGACCGAAATCAGCACACCATAGATAGTAATAGGCAGGTTAATTTCAATTAGATGTGTCACAGATTTAAGGTTTCAAAGGCAATTTGGAAGACACATCCAGGCTGAGGGGTTGGCAGAGTGAGGAATGCTTTCTGCTGCTTCAAATAAGGGCAAATCATAAAACTTCTGTTTTAAAACCTCTGTTCAGCTATAACATACTGAAGTACAACAGCTAAATTATATTAAATATCTGTCTATGGTGGGCACACAAAAAGGTCTCCAGGAAAAAAAGGCTTATGAACAAATAGAGGGAAGAGACATACGATGGTCTCTTTCAGATTAAGGCAGAAGAAAGGAAGAAAATACATTTAAGATGGTGAAGGGCAGGAGATGTGCATCTCTTACAGGGCTCAGGCACCATACAAGCCTCATGGATATCAGGAATGCTCATGGCAACCCCAAACTTTCCAAGAAAAGAATCACTACCCCAAAAAACCCTTCTTAGTTAAAATGCACTAGAGGCACATACCTTCAGAAGAGGAATCAGAGAAGGATTTGAATAGCACAATCTTTTTCAAGTCTTTTATTAGGTTTTTTATTAGGCTGTAAGGTTTACAGTGATCAGGGTAAACAGTCACTGTCTTTGGGGGAATAATAATAATAATTTAAAATATATATATATATATGGAAGCATATCCTTCTTTGAAAATCTGGTTTCCTTTAAGACAGCTGGTTTTCATATTTTGTCTGAAATGCATATTTATCAAGTTTTTTCTCTAGCTGTGTTTCAAAGCACAAGAAATTCTTCTCATCAATGAGCCTAATAATACAAAAGAAGTAGCCCACAGGGGGAGTGCCTTAGCATTTATGACTCTTCAGTACTTTATCTTGCATTCTCAGACATATTTTTCAATAAGTAACAAGTGCTTTTACTAAATAGAGTACAATTTAATCAACAAGATATATTATAATCTGTTATAAAGGCAATACTTAAACTTGAGGTGAGGATATAGAAGAAACAACCTGAAACAAAACAGGATTCACCAGGCAGCACGGAGTTCACAATTTGTTCACAGCCATAGCTTCAATCTGCCACTTCATGTATCACAACTCCCACCACACTCTATTTTGAGAGCTGAGGTGGGATTAAATGAACACACAGATCATGAATCAGGTTTGGTTTTTTTATTTTTTTTGCATATGGGTGGATTTCACCTGCAGTTCTTCATATTTTGTATATTTTCACATAAAGAGAGGGTGACCATGCTGCTTCATTCTGTTGCCGCCTTTACATAAATTTTACTGTAAATGTTAGCACATAGGAAATAGGAATAATGCAGTTACGTTAGAGAAAAGGAACTGCAGCTAGAAATAAAATATGCTGCCTGTACAGGAAGAGAGCAAGGATGCATCAGAATTAAGTTTGACTACAAAGAGCCTGTAAATTTTAAATGATAATCTCTGCTTCACGTGGCTTAGACAATAGTAATTATAGCAATTTTTGTGAGCGGTATTTGTCGAGCTACGTAAAATGAAACTGCACTAATGAGACGCATTTGAAATCAGTAGGACAGCACTGTGAGGAAAATACCCATTGTGCTGCCTTGCTTCAGCTGCATGTGAAACCAGTCCGGAGGCTTAAATCTTATGAGGGGGAAAAAAAAAAAAAAAAAAAAAAAGCAGCAAACCGTTGCCGTGCGCTACTTAGCGCACACTGTGACAGTGATAAATTCCCTCAGTGATTCTCAGGTGCCCTGTTATTATCTTTAACTGCCTTCCAGCCTGTCAATCTTCTGCTTCCAGATGGTATCGGCCATTCACACAGGCAAAACCTTGCTTAGAGGGACTTACACTTTGTGCTGGTAATAGGCGCTTTATCTTCCAGAGGGTTATTTGCCCACTCTTCTCGCGGAATTCCACAAAAGAAGCATCTCTGATTATCCGACAATTTATCTTCTGTACGGATCTTGTTGGAAATTGAGTTACTGGAAGGAGTCAGTTCTTTCAGAATGGAATCTCTCCCCGAGGCTTTGAGTGCGGGATAATAAGATTTCATCTTCTGCATCTCAGAAAGCAGGGGACAGGAAAATACCTACACCTCCAGAGCTCTTGATAGGGAACACCAGAATTTCTGTACACAGCGGATCCTTCTGAGGTATCAAGTACTACAGCTGGCCCATACAAGAAGGTTATGTACCCATAATCTCCACGGGAGCTAAGCCATGTTGTCTATCTCCATACAGTTACCATTTATTGCACAGAACACTTGAGGCAGGATGGCTTTTTTCTCATTTTCTCTTAAATAAAACCATGTTAATTTCTCCTTGACTAAGTGCTACATCATCCACTCCCTAGTGGGAGCCCCTTGTCATGGTTCAAGGTACCACCAGTGCCTTTTTGTGCTGGTGACACATCACTGAAAAAACACATAACCTGAGTTATGTATAGGTAGGATCACATTAACTCATCAAAAATGGTCAGAATTCCATCAACTTCATTTCATGGACTTCACAATATCCTGACATTTTGTCCACCTACACTTGTGAAAACAATATAATAGAAAGGAAATGGGCTTTTTTTTATCTAAAATATCAGATGTCAGGCAAGTTTTGTATAAATGCTGTGCTGCATGGCGATGTAAGAAAGTTTTCCTTAATAAAGTTCATGTTTTTGTAAAGATGTTGAAGTATTTAATCAGTAGGAGACCTAATAGCTGACTCATTGAAAAGAACAGTCTATATTGAAAAGACATTCTTCTTATATTTAATAGGCTAAATAAAATAGTTGCCAGAATTCCTAGACAAAAGTTAGAAAAGATAAAATATTTTCCATGATAAGGTTAGGACTGTGGAATTCTCTAATTCCTACGGTCCATGCCATGACTATTGTTTCTTTGGATTGATTTGTTGATTTTTTTAGCTTCTTAAAACATCCAAAGCACAAAAAAATACATCAATGGCATAAAAATGGAACAGATGCTGTCCACCTGAAGCCAGAGGGAGAGGAGGAGAAAACTGTTTTAAGACAACTACAGAACAGGACAAAGATATTAATGACACTAAGGTGCAAAAATATCTGAAATCCAGGTGACCTTGTTAAACTCAACATTTTTACAACTCCTCTTAATGGGACATAATTTATTTTATTATTTTATTTTATTTTATTTTATTTTATTTTATTTTATTTTATTTTATTTTATTTTATTTTATTTTATTTTATTTTAATGTGATTCCCAAAGCCTTAATAAGTTACTTTTTAATATAGATAGTAATCACCACCTGAACAACTTTTCTGAGAAAATATGTAGAAATTTTATGATTGGACTTAATGATCTTAGAGGGCTTTTCCAACCTTAACAATTCTGTGATTTCAGGGTTTGATAAAGTCAAAGAACAGAGTTTCTGGGGGAAAAAAGCCAAATACATTTCTTGATTTTTTTTTCCTGCTGGCCAGAATCCATTCTTTTACTAGAACTAAATGAATTGAAGGACTGTGACAGCTCTTTCTAAACCAAGTATAATATTGCATGTATCCTCTACTCAGCACTTTTCTGTTTAGAGTTAAAAGAGAAAACAGTTAAGAATGGAAAGAAAAATTAAAAGAGAAAACAGTTAAAGAATGGAAATAAAACAAAAATCTTCTAATTACAATGAAGTCCTCAGGAGATAAATCAAATTTTCTAACACAAATATGATTTAAGATTTTTTTTTCAGGTCATTTTGGTGAAAAAGTCACAGTTGCTCTCAACCTCTGTCAACCCAAGAGTGACTGGAAGTGCTGACTGAGGGATACGGGGCAATAGTCTCACTGCAATGTCTTTGAAACATACCAGTTTTAGGTCTCACATATAACATGATTTTTTTATTTTTTTTTTCATCTTTTCTCCTTTACCTGAAGAACACCTCTCCCTTCACATAAATTTGTTCTCGGTAATAAGATCCTGTTACCTCAAAACCCATTTTTCCCTTTCTGCAAGGGGAAAATAATTTTCTACTATTTTCATACGGAAAAAACAAAAACCCACTTACAAAAGCAGAGAAAACCAAGCAAAAAATTGATAAATGTAATTAGTAATACTAATAGGAATATTGGAAATTAATAGTAGAAGACTACCTTCATTTCCCACCTTTTTTTTTTTTTTTAATTTCAGAACAGACCACTTAGATCTAACTTATCTTTGAGTTATTTTATTTGCTTTCTTGCCTCTTCTTAGTAAAAACATGAGTGTGTATTTTTACATTTTATGCTGTTTAGTTTTAAGGATTTTTAAAAAATTTTAAGCCCTATATTTTACTTGACTGCAAAAGAAAAGGAGATGTTTCCTGGCTTCTCCTTGTTGACAATAACTTCTTTATGCATATTGAACCCAAAAGCTTGACCTTTGATGATGTAAATCTTTTTACCTCGACAGAGTTATTACTAAGTTTATGAAAACACTGCCAAGTGTAGAATACAACCTTTCTTTCTTGGCTGAGGGTCTGGTCACAGAAGGTTTTTATTGCACAACCCTCCCACAGTTCATCACATAGAGGTATTTTGAACTAGCTGACACCACCAAATCTACAGGAGAGACAAAAACAAATATAAATAACAAAAAATAGCATGTTTTATGTAAAAAGCCCCAAAACAACCTCTTTTCCATTAGCAATATTTCAAATGGAATGAAATCAAAATCAGATCATAAATACTCATAATTTTAGACATGACTATTACACCATCTTTAGCAAACTTTTTTTTCTATATATACTTTTCAAATCCTCAAACTGCTCAATATAGGATACTTGCCATTTTTTTCCAGAATATGAATAAAACTGAAGTGAAAACATACTAGAATTAAGGCCAGCTTTCCTGAATCCTAGAGTTCCTCTACCTGCCAGTGGTAATTTGGCTACATATTGATATCAGACTTTCTTACAAGCAGCAACAGTAATGGAAAATCAGAATGAATATGAGTGATTACACCCATCAGTGTTCCAGAGGCAATAGGAGAAAATTTTTAAAAAATTCTCTATGAAAATGTTTGTTCCCTGCATATGAAATTTGCATGATTTGGTTTCATGACAGAGTTTGGGAGCCAAGCACAAAAAACTTTTAAGGTTTTGGGTGACAGCAAACAATGTGTGCATTTACACTCATATTAAGCTTTGCAAAAATACTTCTTGTTTAGCAAGAAATGCTCATACAGAAAATCCTTTCTGCCACATCCTAAAATATGTTAATTTTTCACTCACTGTCGTTATTCTAAGGGTTTGTACTCTTGAGTGTCTCTTTCCTTGTTCTTTATCATTCCATTTGTCTCACTAAAACTCTTAGGAGGGGTCGCAGAAGTAATTTGTAGCTGCACAACAGCTGGCTTAGATTTTGCCAGGATTTCTGCTACATTTTAGCGTGCTTTCAGATTATGTTGTCTCGTGCTTAATGTGTGTAATCCATGTCTGTGTTAAGAGGATACTTGACCGCATTTAGTGTAAATAGCGGTGCCATCCAGTTGCCCAAAAACAACCACTAAATCAGCTTACAATTAACGTGCCTCCCTTTATCCCAGGGACCAGGACTAATTCACAGGGCTAGGGATCAGGACAGCAATGCCTTCAATTAAGTAGAACGTCCCCCCGGTCGCACCAAATGTGGGCCCTGAATTCTGACACAGTTAAATTGAAAGATGGATAATCCCAGAAGCCTTTGAATTGGTAGTGCTGTAACCAGGAATAGATTAAAAAAGCTTTAAAAAAAAAAAGATAATAGTAATAATAATAATAATAATAATAGTAATGATCATAATGATCATAATGATAATAATGATAATAATGATAATAATAATTACAATAATGATAATATTGCTGAACTGGTATATTTTAGGGAATGGTACCTACAGTGCAGCTCCATTAATCCCTTTCAGATGGTTACCAATACATTAGCAGGCACTGTTAGGAAAAAGAAAAAAATTCCTATGATTTTTGTCACTTGCAGGGGCTTTTGTAAGAAGTGCAGCTCTGAATCAACGTGCACTAAGTAGTCCTATTTCTAAGTGCCTCGTGCCTCTTGCCAGCACAAAGAATAGGAAGGAGGGGGCAGACAGAAGTGACGTTAGTTACCTTGGCATCTCCAGTACTCCCCAGAAATTTAGTCATCCACAGCCTGGCCCCAATGCTATTCTGAGCGCCCAAGGCACAAGGTGCACGGCAGCTGAGATGAAATGCATCCAGCCAAACCACCTCCCTGCCTCCCTCCCTCCCTGACCTGCTCTCTCCTCAGCTGGGATGTGACTGAATATGGGCAGATGCAAAAAGGCCAATGCACTGTGGTCCTTTATCTCTTACAGGCATAGATGTGGAATATAAGACAGAGCCACATATAAATACTCCTTTTGTCCTCCTTCTATTTGGCTTATTAGCACTGTTTATGGACCATAGCCACCCAAAGGCAATGCAAAGAAAATAGCCGATTTTCTGTCTCACAGATGATTAATTTTTTTCAGTTTTCTGAGGAAACCTTCTGTAAGATACAGGCACAGAAGTACCCAGAATATTCCTTCAGAAGCTCCAGGAAAACTCCCCAGGAATGGTGCTGCGGATGAAGGAAAGTACATAAAGCTGTTTTGAATGAAACAAATCAGACTCAGTGATGTGGTAACTTCTCACTGAACATGTTTTTGATTGCTTATAACCCTCTCTGCTCTGGAAAGCTGCCTTCCACCATCATTTCAAATTATTTTGACTATTTCTTCAAATTATTATCAAGTGAGGTGCCACAAAGGAACTGCATAGGCTTTGCTGCAAACAGCATTACACAGAAGGCACAGGTTACTGCCAGTGAGAAACCAAGGGTTTTTCAAATACAGTCAAGTTTTGCCTTTTTTGTATTTTCTACCACACAGGAGAGAGTGCCCAGTTTTCCAGGGTCCTTGTGTGAAAACACTCCCTGGAGAGAGCAGAGGGTTCTCGCTGCCTGGCCCTGGGGGTTCAGGGGGTGCTCTGTACCCATCCCTTTGCTCGAGGGACACATAGGCATGTTGGCTCATGCTGCTTGCAGCTTTCCTGGCTTGTGCCTCATCCATAGCCACCCCAGACACCCACTGGGATGACTTGACAGCACCAGACACCAGCTGGTGTCACCTGTCACCATGGCACACCCACTGACAGCACTCACCAGCACGGCGCACGTCAGAGGCAGAATTGAGGAGCTGAGGGGAGCAGCCACGGAGTGGCCCAAGACAAGGGGTGTCCAGCCATCCAAATTATGCCTGACACCAAACCCTAACCCAAGTACCCCTAGGCTTTCTCCTGACAAGTTTTAAAATCTACAATAGTCACACTGCAAATCTGGAAAGCTCATTTAGCAAGAAAAGCTGATTATTACTGTTTTTATTATATCCTTCCAGTCCTTAATACGAAATGATTTTCTTCTCGGCTTCTTTCCTAGATAGGACTCATTATATTTAAATGACTACCCTGTGACTAGCCAAACTGTAATGATTGTGAAGATGAACAGTGTAGTTTAGATTGTGACGAATGAGCTCCTTGTGGCAGTTACAACCAGTTATTAAAAAGTTTAGTTTCCTCACAAAACTTTATTGTGATGCTCACGAAACCGATTTTTTTTACCTAATGGCAAAAACTCACAAAGCATTAAACAACACCTGACTGTAAGTTTGCGTAATGACAAAAAAGTTACCAGTAGGTGCCATCTATTATTATATTATTCGTGCTTTGTTTCACAAGCTGGTGTTTGTAGGTATGTTATTTACTACTTTTAATACGAATGCCTGACATTTCAGTGGAACACGCTGACAGACTACTCATGTCTCTGGAAAGTTAACATTACACAAATCAAGTAAGCTTTACAGGAACTTCATTTTATAAGTGTAAGCAATTTCTATAAATGTCAAAATATCTCATTTCATCATTCTGGGAACCGAATGCTTTCCATTTTAATTTTCTTTAAAATTTATATTTTCAAGTTTTAAAGCATTAGGTAAGTTTTCCAGTAAAAGATGTTAAACTTCAAGAATTAAGATGTTTCAGTCAATAGTAATCTATTATTTTGTCTTATGCAGACTATATATTGTTAATTTTTTGCTTCCTTTGAGATAGGAACTGAACTCCAAGAGCCTGTCATGCCTTCACAGCCATGATTATTTTATTTGCTTTAAAAGTAGCCCCTGCAATGTGGGAGATAGATCTAAGGGCAGACAGGCTAGGAAGGAGTGGTTGAATATTACAGTCAGATAAACTTTAACACGTGGCAGATTCTCATGCTGGCTTTACACCTAACACTCCTGAGCATCTTACATCTAAAATACAAAGTAGTCTGTGGTGTTGTTAGGCTTTAATACTTTTAAAGACACATGGAGTGTTAATGTGGTCCTTTGGACTTAAGGCTTTGTTGTTTATTATACCCAGACTCCCTGGGTGTTCTCTAATGACATTCCCTAGTAAATCACCTAATTCCTGACCTGCTGTTAAAGTCAGAAACCCCCGGATTATCTCCACCCACCTCCCTGCCTGAAAGCAGCCTCCCTTCAGCACTGAGTCATATCCCTCCCAAAACCATGCTCCAGACCCCAAAATATGCCCACACTCTGCATCTCATCAGCACCTCTGAAACACAGGAGCAGGTATGGAAGCATGAAACCAAGCAGCACACCCTCATTGGCAGACCTGCTTGCATTCCCCACTGCTGCACTAGTGAGATAGCCAGGCATGGCTCAGCAGGGCTGGCTTCCCACGCCTGATGCAGAGCTGGAGCCTGCTAAAGATCCCAGTGCCCAAACAGCAGAAATAAGGACCCTGAGGCTCAGTGCGGAGTGTAGGAAATTGCACAGGCAGCCAAAGAGCCCAAGGTGAAAAGTGAGGACAAATGGAACTTCCATTAACAATGTTCACTTGCCATCAACACAAAATTCACTTCTGGAAGCTAACAGCGAGCAGGGATTGGGGTCAGGAATTGGACCCCGTACTTTATAAATGGCTCTGGTGGCTGGCTTTACTGTGTAGCTGCCTGCCAGGAGCAGGGAGAGGTTATTTAAACAACCAACCAACCAACCAAAATACAACAACAAGAAAACAAACAAACAAACAAACACCAAAACCCCTCAAAAAACCAACCAAACAAACAAAAAACAAAACCAAAAACAAAACCAAAAAACCAAAAAAAAA